>CM053788.1:54739385-55309385 GCA_028749045.1 Cupressus sempervirens | reverse complement strand
TTGTTTTTTGTTATTTTATGCTTATGGTTATTTGGTGTGCCCATAGGGACTTTTTGTTTAAAACTTGTTTTACCTCTATTATGCCCATAAATTTAAATTGGGAAAGTTTTATATGTAATTTTAATATGTTTATTGCATACTACAATAGATATAGATATAGATATATTATTATGTTAGTGTGGGAGTTTTGTATATTAAATAAGGGGCTAGGTTAGTGTACTACTTATGACTTGTAGTTGATTTCTAGCTAAGCTTTGTCTTTTGGTCAACCCCCATTTTGGCTACTTATTAATATCAAAAACATCATTTTTCTAAAATATTTTTTTTTAGTAATTGAACCCAAATTGGTATAAAAAATCTGTTTGATAGATTTTTTTTTATTGGAAAAGTTAAAGAACTTATCTAAATTAGCTAGAATGAATATATCAAGACCATATGTTTGGAAAAAATTAATTTAGTTCAAAATATTCAGTTTCAATTGTGCTAATAAGTTATCCTGAAATGTGACTATTGATTATGTTTTGACCCATTTAAGAAATCAACTAAGTTATTAGGGCACCAAAGAATAGTCAAAACCCAAGAAGCTCCACCTCTACCAACAACCACAAAATTAGAAAATTCTAGATGAGTTACTTATTTTCTAGAATATTTGATCCATCATTTTAGTTTCTTGGATAAGAAGAATATCTAGATGAAGGTGTTTATCATATTTTTAACTAAAATCTATTTATTTGAGTTGTTTATCCATTTGATGTTCTAGGAGAGAATAATAATCTTTTGAGTTTATGGGATCAATCCTTCTCTAGATTACATTTACTACTATTATATATATATATATATATATATATATATATATATATATATTGTAGTAGGCTTTCAAATATATTTTGTTGATATATGACCTATTTTATAATGTTTGGACGAGGACCACATCAAAATATGTATGAAGTTCGAAGTGAAAGACAAATCTAGGGGAATCATTTAAGAAGAAAAGGGGAAGGGGACATAGTATAATGAGCAACAAGAGATGAAAAGGTAAGTGGAAACCATAGAAACAACATTCATTCTAATGGGTGTATAGTAGCTAGGAAGAGTGAAGGATGGATAAAGTTTGAGAAGACAAAGGGGAGAGTGCCACATCACCAAAGGGGACTGAGTGAAGAATGGTAAGGAGATTTCTATTAGAGGAATATCTACCACTAAAATATCCTTAGAAAAAGAACTTGAATGACAAAACCAATTGAAAATTGCACTAGATTACTATCAACATTGACTTAACACACTTACCATGCAAACATTATATAAGAAAGAACCAATAATACCTTTTACATCAACCAAATAAGGAAAAAGGGAGGCCAATATAAGATCTTTCTAGGAGGATGAAGATTCCCAATGAATACCTTTTTTGTTTTCATCAATGTTACAACATTTCAAACTAAGTTGGCTTATTGATAACAAAAGCTATCAATAGAGGGTCAAGTTCTCATATTCAAGTTTTTGTCTCTAGGAGCTGAAATGAGATTTAATCTCAATTGACATGGGAAAAAATATTCTAGGAATGATAGAACCACAAAAATAAGAAAAAATAAATTTAAGATCTATGTTTAGTCATGGTGTCCAAACCCAATCATTCATAAAAATGAATTTATTATTTCTTAAATCACTTCTTCATCTCAAAATTAGAGAGGGAGATCAAGGACATACACCCAAGTTAGAACAATATTAAAGAGGTGGGTAATAAGTTCAAACCTCAACATCTACTTGCACAACTATAATAGTTGTTTACCATAAAACTAAGGCTCCACAATAAGGAACAATTTCCCCCTCTAAAGTAAGGGAAAACTAGAAAAATGCTTTTGAAAGGGAAGAGACATGGACCAAGGCTCCAGGCCTGGAATTTGATGGTCACCCCTACCTATTATATGATTTTTCTATGACTGTTTGATCATTTTGATTCCTTTCATTTTACGTTCTATGCAAAAAATCCATTGTCATTTTTTTATTTTTGAATCATCAATATCAAATTTCTTAGTTCAAAAAATGATAAATTAATAATATTACTTAATAAATTATACAGAAACTTTCTATTTCTTAAGAAAAAATAAACCTAAAAAAAACTACACATTAATAATAAATGCAAAATTTTCAAATTAAATAGACAATTTGTATATTTTATTTTAGAAAGATTCTAAGTTAATATAAATATATAATAAACAATATAGAAACATTACATTACATACTCTATGCAAACATACATATACATATACATATACATATACATATACATATACATATACATATACATATACATATACATATACATATACATATACATATATATATATATATATATATATATATATATATATATATATATATATATATATATATATATATATATGTTGTATAATAATATAATAATTAGTAAGTTTCTAGATTCATATTTAAATAGAATATTCATATCTATCATTTTAAGATACATACAAACAAATAGCATATATTTATATGATAAAGTAAATTACTATATTGTTTATAATAAATTTTTATGGTTTATTAATAACTTAAAGTATCATAATGATGGTTTTAGAAGAATATGACATGTTAGCTTATATGGTCTAAATAAAATTTAGACTATCATAAATGATTAAAAAGTGCAAAAACGGCCATTACGGCCATCAAATTCTAGGCCTAAACCAAGCCCTTCAAATACATTCAAATCCTAGGATGCAAAAGCCCATTCTTTAGCTAGAACAATATCAAGGTGATGACTGCAAAAAAATGATTGACCAAGTGATTTGCATTCATGCAATGGATTGATTGAGGGAAAGATAAATAGTGTTGATGCTAGTACCAATATTAGATGTATCCACTAAAATCCTACATTTTAAAGGTACCTAGGGCATTACAAATAGATTCTTCCTTACCCTTCCAAAATGCATATGCTTCGAAGACACATAAGGAGAGGACCTACTTACCTTGGAAACACTTGGACCACTAATTTAAAATTATCCTCAAAGAAATCAATAGTCCCAATAATTTTAGGAAAAAGGGTGAGGATTAGCCACATACTTGTTAAAGGACATTTTGATAAGAGCCCCTTAACCAATCTATAAGTTAACATAATCAGATTTCCACAATCCATTAGTATGTGAGAAATGTTTCTGGATGCTAAAAAAACTCACACAATCTAATCCAGAAACATTTCTCACAATCTATAAGTTGTCCTAATATCTACAAATCATATCTTGAAGGACCTGTTCTAGATCACTTGAATTCAAAAATTGTATCTCCCACCCATCATTGTTTCTAGAGCTCATCGCAGGTTTTTACAATACTTTAATAGTTCTATAAATCAAATGTGTTTTCAGTTCATTTTTATGACACAATTTTATTATTATATGACTAAGTTGGTTTTTTGTTTAGTTTGTGTAAGTTGTGAGTAGAAATACAAATTATACATGAAATATCAATATCTAGAAGTATATGTGAAACTTACAAGCATAGAAATTATCTTTCAATCATTTCAATGTTTGTCAATTTCTTCCATTGAGAAAATAAAATCCATTGGCATTATGTTGTGGAAATGAAATGTTCTACTACTCCTTATTTAAAGTTATCATATATTGGAGAGATGTGAGAGCGGATTGTAAGATTCATTCTAGGTACTTTATGATGTTAGACTACAATCAATGAAAGAGTAAATTGTACTATATTAGTTAGAACAATGCAAGCTTAGATCTCTTTTTACAAAAATAATTATTTCCTTACAAGAATCTTTCTATTTAATATTTCAAATTTGTTATTTTTTAATATTTTCTTTTCTATTATTCCAAGTTTGTTGAATTTATAACATTAGTCTTGATTAGATTTGCATTGGTTACCCTATTGTATTTTTTTAAAAGTAGTCAACTAAAATAATTTAAAAATTGGAAAAATAATTATTTAATTACATTCCTTACAATATAGCAGGTAGGAATATATATCATGTTCCTTGCAATGTGCAAGCTTAAACCATGGTGATGACTGTTCAAAAGTAATAGTAAAATAATGAAACTAAGGGAGATTCGGAAGAAAAACTACTTTAAAAGGAAGTTAATAGAGTGAGACTAAAAGTAATTCCAGAAATAGAATATTTAGACGAGAGAGAAGCAACTTGATAAGACAAGTAACCAGCCTATTCTATTTGATTCAATTTTTCCACACATCAAATCTCATTCGAGAGAAATATTAAATATAGAGGAATTCATATAAACATATCAATTTCCTAAGTTCGTTTCAGCGTTATTTTCTGTGAATGCGAGTCTACAACAATATATAGATCGCCAACCACTTCTTTTCTTATTCAAGTTTATCAAATATTAGTAGTTCAATCTGGTGGAGTGCCCACTTTCCTATTCATTAATATTAAATATTAATAATATTGTCTGTAACAATATAATATCAATACCCATGTTTAGTCTAAAGCATTCATATTTCGCGTGGTTATGAATGGCTAGAACTAACGTCCTCTAACAGGCAACATCATGTTTTATCTATATATAGGAAGCCATTGAAGCTGAAAATACCCAAAATGGTTAGAAGTCCTCGGAGCCTAGAAATGATGGGCCTCAACCGAGGAACTTGGACAGCCAAGGAGGACTTGATGTTGAGTGAGTACATTAAAACTCATGGAAACGGTTGTTGGAAATCTCTTCCCAAAAGAGCAGGTAAATCTCAGCCTTAAATTGTGTTTGCAGTGATGAGAGTTTTTCTAATTTTCCCTCTTTTTTTTCTTATCAACCCACTCAATTAAGTCACAGAAGATGGTTTTTTTCTATCTTGATGCTGATATCACCTTTATTTTCATGAACCATACATGTCTTATATGCTAAACATATTTTAGCATATTAGGTCCGTTTGGTTCGTGGAATTGTAAAAATCTAGATCTGTACAAATTTCTATTTAACCAAATCAAGGTTTTGCAAATCTTCATTCTTACTTTTGGGATTTTACTTGAACCATTTGTTTCATTAGGAAGATGAGAGACACATTTTTATGCCTAAGCTTGGAGTTGAAGGCAGACTTCAAAAAGAAGTGCATACACTCCTCAAAAAACATAACCAAGTTTTGATTTTGAATTCCTACTTGCTAGTAGGAAGTGAGACAAAATTAGAAGTCCAGTATTCTAGTTCCATTTTACCAATTTTGAAACAAAGCAGAAAAAAATTCAAATTCAGATTTTGAAAAAGCCAGTTCGTATCATCTTCCACGAACTAAAGAAACTAATATTTTTAAGAATAATAAAAAGGAAAAATTAAACATAATTTAATGTAAATATATTCAAGTTAATGATAATCAGATTGCAGAAATTTAACATCTTCAATTATTTCAATCCCAAAGAATATATAAATGCGTAGACAGTTTAAGCTCTTAGATAATTGGCACTGATATGGATTGAGGAATTCTTATGGATGACACAAGATTATATGTCTAATTCAGAAATATTAAAGTTAATCGATTGCATAAATATTTCTAAAGAACATATAAATGTTCAGAAAGCTTAAGCCGTTAGATTGTATCGATATAGAAGAAATCTTATATACAAGTTAATCCAAAAACTTTAAATTATAATAGACTGTAAGCTCTTAATAGAGTGTAAGTTCTTAATATGATACCATATGAATTGAGGAAATCTTTTGAATGATAGAAAGGAAAAACATAGACATGGTATAATCCAGAAATATTCAAGCTATTTTTTTTGAATGATAGCAAGAAAAAACATAGACATAGCATAATCCAGAAATATTCAAGCTACCTGATTAAAAACATATAGATATAGATTCTCAAAATCTTATGAATGATAGAAGAAAAAGACACATGATCTAATCCAGAGATATTCAAGTCAAATGGATTGAAAGTTGTTAGATTGGTACTATCATGGATGGATGAAGTCGATAGAAGAATCCAATCCAAAAATATTTAAATTAGATAACTCCAAAAGAATCATTTTTTAACAATAAAAATTCCTAAAAAGCGTGCAAAATTGCAGAAGTTACAGCTCTTCAGTGGACACCAATATGATGTTAATTTTATTATGGAAGGTATTGTATTATCTACTTCTCTTTTACAAACAGATAGGACTTCTCATCATAATTATTTTCTAACTACGGTCATCTTTGGGGTAGAATATGTGATATTTTTGAAATGTTTATAAAACTTGGAGAAGTGATGGTTGCAGGTTTGAATCGGTGTGGAAAGAGCTGCAGATTGCGTTGGTTGAACTATCTCAGGCCAGACATAAAGCGTGGAAACATTTCAAGTGATGAAGAGGAACTTATAATAAGATTACATCGTCTCCTTGGCAATCGGTTTGTTAATGAAATGTTGTGAAATTTTTATTGATTTCCATTGTAAAACATGTATATCAATCAATTTATTTGTGCGTTTGATATGTGTATATATGCAGGTGGTCTCTGATTGCAGGAAGGCTGCCGGGAAGAACAGATAATGAAATAAAGAATTACTGGAACACCCATCTCAGAAAGAAGCATGAAACTTCCACAAGAATTCAAAATAGAAAAGAAATTATAGCTGGTTCAAATGGAGAAGACAATGATGATATTGTTAAACCTAAGCCTGTGAGAGGTTATCAAATAGCAAAACCTAATTACACAATCACAAGTAACTCTTTGAACAATGGCATTCAAGATTATGGCAGCTCCAAACCTCTTTGCAAGCTTCTTCTGGATGATAATTCAGAACACACTGATTTTCATTCAATCCCACATAACTCTGAGATTTTCAAGGGGAGTAATTTTTTGACTCTAAACGAACTGCCAAATACACACTGTAATATCTTTTCTGTTCCATCTGATTTCAGAGTTGAAGGTTACGAGGAAGGAATACCAGAGATTTATAATGGCCCGCAGCTTATAATAGATTGGATAAATGAGCTGCAATATATGTAAGGAAAATGTAAGGAAGGAAACAATATGCTTCCAATATATTATGAGTGAATAGAAATCATGTGTCTAATTTATGAGAATGATATGTTGTGCTGAATAGAGGTTTTTCCACTTTTAACTTGCAAACAAATTGTATTCCTCGCAGCATGAATACCAAATATTCAGCAGAGAACAGAAAACAACGCTTGCAATTGATAAGGCATATGATATAATAAGAAGCTTTCTCAATAAAAGCCCGTGTAAGTTGTCTTTCCACTCTATCCCAAGACAACCTTTACTGGCTTCACCTCGAGACCAGAGTTATAGGATTCTTAATCCCTTCTATCATGAACTTTCAAAAGAAAATATAATTGTCAAGTTTTATATAAAACATAAATACAATTGGTTTACAGTCATTCGGCATTTCATATTTTAAGTGAGCGATCTAAGTTAAACAATAGACGGTTAACAATGCTTCATTGTCTGCATACAAATAGATGTACCGTGTACCATCCATATCTGATACAAATATATGTCTCGTGTACCATCCATATCTGATACAAATATATGTCTCGTGTACCATTCATATCTGATAGATAGAGAGATAGATCGATCAATCGATTTAGTATTTAATATTTAAATACAAAATTATTATGACAAATATTTATCTATCTAACTTATATGATACTATTTAAATGAATAAAGAACTATGGCTCAAGTTCAACAATCAACACAACAAACCCATGAACAACATCTCAAAACCCATTCTTCTATGGGAAACATAGGTTGGGAAGTTGACGTGGCCTTTTGAGAAGCTCAAAAGGAAATGTGTTGGTGGCTTACTTGGTCAACATGGGGTTCAGACTGCTCATGTGGCTGAACTCCTAACCCTTTACCATGCGGTCCTAGTGCTAACTAGGAAAAATGTGAGAAAGGTAATCATTGAAAGGAATACTTTAAACATCATTAATATTTTAATAATAGACATGGCATCAACATGGTGGAATAGCAGAGATGTAATTGTTAAAATTAAACACCTATTAAGCAACTTGGAGGAGGTGTGATTTAGACAAACCTATTGAGAGGGTAATCATCTCATAGATATGTTGGCGAGTGTGGACAAATTTATGGATGGGTTCAAAATTGGGGATGATCCTTTACCCATCCGTATAGAGGCATACAAAGTGATCTATCATGATGGTGCTCAAATCACGTATTAATGATCTTTCCATTATTACTCTTGATGGCGTTCATTTGCCAAAACATTTTTATGAGCTAGAATGCCATTTTGGTTTTTCAATTTAATGTGACTACAAAGAAAATATTGAGTTTAGTTTTCTTGGTGTTTGTGGGTTTGTTAGTTCTTGAAGTTGTGTGTGTTTGTTTCATTCATCCAAATAGAATGAGGGGATAAGACCCCTATATCATATTGAGCTTGATGAAATGGGAGAGTACCAGAAGGATAAGGAGCTCTGGGAGATCCTTTAGAAGGGTGCTTTAACAAATTATATCACAAGAATGAAGAGCTACAATCCAAAACTTTCACAAAAGATTATGGAGTTGTGGGATGGTGGGAAGGTCATGGTGGGTTGTGGCTTGTTTCTCATCACTCCAAAGTCCATCTTTGTTATCACTGGGATGAGCATGGAAGGGGTCAAGATTTTGAGAAATATCAAAATGTCTTTCAAGGATGCTCTAGAGAGATTTAGGGAGTCGATTGAGCAAATCCCAAGATTGCATCATGGGTTTAACAGCGAGGCGATGAAAGGGGTTTGGAAGGCTCTAGTGAAGGTTCTCATCCAATTTGTCACCTATGAAGGTAGGTACAAAAGGTTTCACTCCCACATTTTCCATATGTTGTATCATTTCCACAAGAAATATTTAATTTTTTTTTCTTATTGGATTTACTCCTCCATTTCTTTATCTGCTGAAAAATGCAAATTTAAAGGTTGCTTGCCAAAATATCAAGGGCTTTTACTTAGACTCTATGAATTCCAATGAAATTTGACCCTTCAATCCTCCCCTCACCTTTCCCCTAAGCTAACCAAGCATATTTTCAAGGCCATTTCTTCCACTGTGAGACAATCCTGCACTCTACTACTCCCAAGAATTCCTCTAGTTCTAAAGATGAGACCATGGAAGTTCTAGAGGACTCAAAGAAAGACTCCTCTACCACTAAAATTGATTGGACCTAAGAGAGTTTGTCCTAGTTTTTTACTCCTCTTTCCTTGAGTTATATATGCACACCCACCCTCCCCCCCATTGTGGACTTAAGTGACTTGGATGATCTTTGAGTGTCTAGAGAGCCCTTTCCTAGTCCAATTCCAAGAAAACATTATGGATCAATTAATTTGGACACTCTAACCTTATAATCTATGAAGATAGCCTTTTTTACAAGAAGTTGAAAGCAGTCGCTAGATGGCTTTTATTTCAAATGCACATAATCTATAGAAAGATTAATAGATTAGAGGAAACTTCTAAAGTGGATAAAAAGTATGTTGACTAGACAACTAGAAAAAGGGATGAGATCTAGTGTGAAGTGGGTCAAGAGTTGGGAGACAAGTTCAATAACTGGGAGAAGCTAAAGGAACAAGTGGAGGATATCAAAAAAAAGGTACCCCTGAGGAAGAGTCGAATGAAGTGCTAAAGGCCTTTGTGTCTATTAAGAAGGAGCAAGCCAAGCTAGGAGATACAATTAAAAATTTGGCCACCCACAACATTCAAACCCAAACCAAGATGGAAGGGGAATTGGGAGTTTGAAGGCACAGCTTGAGGAGGGAGCTATAAGAAAGTCAAGTCCACCAAAATAACTAAAGGGAGGGATGAATCAATTATCCAATTAAAGGAACTTGTATCAACCTTATTAATTCTAAAATATATAATCAAGAAGTGCAACAACCATACCAAGATCACCATACATAATAACACTAGATTTGTTAACTAGGGAAAACCCTTGATTTGAGGAAAAACCCCAGTGAAGATGATACCCACAAAATGATGCATTAATATATAAATTCCTTTTAAGAGGATGGACCCTATTAGGAGTTAATGAATAACATTCAACACATATCATTCATCATTAGGAGAATTTGAATCCTTTTGAGGAGATTCCAACCCTGTTAAGAGTTGTAGAATGTAGAAGGACCCATTATCCAAACAACTTCCAAGGAAAGACTACCAATCTCACTGTCCAACTGGCCTTAGTACCATCCTTCATAGAATAATACAAATAAATAACTATCCATAGTAACCTCTTTGGAAAATATAGTCTCTATGTTAGCTCATCATGTATTAGCCATACAAAATACTTCTCTCATCTAAGGATATTCAATATCAAGTTCATTGGATCTCACATCCATATTTTCTCACTCATTACACATAAAAACCACAATACCACACTTACAACCAAGGAAAACAAATTTCCTTTATACCAAGTCCTCAAACTAATTATTGAGGTTACCTTTAGCCTTTCCCAATTTACAATTAGAAAAGGACCACATCAAGATAATACAATACATTTAGCATTACATCTTTTCACAATTACATAACATTATTAGTTCATAGTCTTCACAATCCTTCACTTATGGAACCTCAAACTTAGCATGATCAACCATGCCATCTTCTTCATGTCTTCTACCTCTATACAACTATGCTTAACTAGATTTTGTCTCTATTAGGAGATATAATCAAAATAATAGTACCTACTTCTCAGGAACTCTATCAGAATGTTATCTTCAATAAATCTCAAATAAATGCCATCTATTTGCATATTTACACATGCACACTCAACCACGTAATTAGGAAACTTAGTTAAACATGTTCACAAATTTGAATAGCCTCATCTTGAATCCTCAAACTATGAAACCTCAATCTCTATTTGTTGCTTTGTTAGTCTTCACAAAATAACCTGTATGCTGACATCAATGAAAAACACTACCATAAATGAAACATATAATCATGCTAACAATCTTTCAAATTCTCTATCAATTCTAGGATACTCCCCCATAGGAATATCATTAGGATTCATGCTAACAAGAGTGGCAAAGAGGAAACGGAAGGAGGAGGCTCCAAGAAAGGAGGAATATCAATAGGAGACCTCTCAAGGGTTTAGCTAGTTCAAGATTGCTTTCCCTAATTTCACCTTGTTGGACCAGCTCAAGGAGATGTGAAAGTAGGTCGTTGGTTCAAGCTCTAGATCCTTGTGATGGTTTTGGGTCCCTCCATTTTTTGGTGCTAGTTCCTGATGTTGGTTATGTTTTTGGGTGGTTGCTGGTTGGTGTAGTGGGGTGCCTTGTTACAGTTGTTGGTTTGGTCTTCTATGGTCATTTTGGTTAGAAATTTTTTGATTTTCATACTTCTTCTAGTGGAAGTTTAGCCCATATGATAACTCTTAGTTGGCTGGGGTTTTTGTTTTGTCTCAACCTTGTTTAGTTTAAAGATTATGATTTTGTTTAGTTGTATCTAGTTGTTCTAGTTATGGTCATTTTTTGGTAAGGTCACTACTCATGATATTTTTGGGTTGTCTTTTTTAGACCTGATGTCACCTTAATTGTTATGGATTCAAGCCCTTCTCACTTTAATTGATCAAAACATATCAAAGCCCATGATCTGTGATCTAAAGATACTTTATCTTGACACATTAACCAAAAAACTTTATACTTAGGAAACACAATCATAAGAGAATCAACTGGTGTCAAAACTCAAGTTGAAGAAATTAAGACATAAGTGGCATATGTTGATCTCAAGTTTCTAGTATCAATATCCAACCTACTCAATCTATTAAAAGATTGAATTTTCCTATTATTTTTTATAGATATCTTAAATCCCAACATGAGGGGAGAATTCTTAATCTTAGTACACTAAACAATGAGATATTCCATGTTGTTAATCTCATTATGGTTTTGACATTGTAGTGAAAAAACACTTAGTCATTATCTAGCAAAGAATAGTGTGAGCCAAATGCATAGTACATGTCAAGTGAATAGAGCATGTCGAGCATAAGTCTCCAAATAATACATGCCAAGTAATATGATAGTTAGTGCCAAGCCCTAGTATGTGTCAAGTAGTCAATGTGTGTCGAGTCACTTAGGTGCCAAGAAAATAGGAGTCAAGCAAATAGAGTGTGCCAAGTGATTCAGGTGTCAATCAAGAGTGAGTGCGAAGCCATTCAAAAGTCAAGTATCATTATATAGAGCATAGTAAAGGTCAAGAATTAGATTCTATTGATGTTGAGTGAATATTCTATGTCATAAATATTTGTAATAGAACAAACTTCTATGTACACCATTTTTGGCTGACATAAACATGAATTTTCTATTTTAAGAAATAAGGAGGGATTCATATTACGCATCCCTATGCTATGCATGCAACCAATTAAATTGAGGGAAGCGTTAGGCTTCAATATGGATCGATCATAGCCATTGGTTCTAACCTAATTTCATCTCCATGATGTTTATAAAAGGATTAAACACGAAGGGTAACATATATTGTGAAGGAGGATACTAAGGAGAGTATCTGGTGCAAAAGAAACATGAAGATGGATAGACAGAGTTTTGCAATGAAGAATTAGTCTGTGAATAAAAATGAAAAGTAGTGAAAGGTTAGAGAAGATAGATCTGATCAGGAGGAACAAGAGATAACTAGCAAAGAGGAGATCTAACATCAAGTACTAAGGTGCTAATTGAAGGATCAGATGCTAAATCATTCTAATAGGTCATAAAAAGTAAATCTCTTAATAGAGTAGTCTTAACAAGCTTTTGTTAATATATTAACCAAGTGCTTACTTCATTTTGATTTTAATTTCTTTAGCAAAGTGAGACCTAATAGTCTTTGTAAACCTTCAACAGGCTAGACCTTTCACAGGGTATATCATAGTTTATGATCAAAACTTTGTAGCCATAATAGGCCACACTTTACAATTTCTATAGTGAAGATTTATGGGTGTCATCCCCACCCCAATTTTACCTTCTCCTTGGAGGGTTTCTGGGTAAAAAAAATCTTATGTGTTATGATTTTATTCATTTCATGCTTTGGATGTGATGAATTCTTACATATTTCAGTTTATACGTTAAGTAATGTGATGGATGTATGGTGAAATATTTTAGAGGTAAATGTTTGAAGTGTCGATTCACCCTCCTCCCCAACCCCACCCTTCTTAGAACTTACTTTCCCATTGTAAATTCCAACAATTGTTATCAGAGCTTTGTTCTCTAGAAAGGAAATTTTGATAGATTTGGAGGTAAGATCTTGAAGATGGAAGTCTACAAATTGAAAAAGACTATTGAGTACTAGAAGATTGCAATACAACTTGCCTTTACATCAATCAAGGTGGCAAGAGATGAATTGCAGCATTCATTGAAAAGAAGAAAGGAATTGGATATTCAACAAAATGACACTCAATATCAAGAAGAAGACACTACTCAATTGTTTGAGAACAAAAACTCAAATGAATTTGATGCAGCTATTGTAGATCTAATGGAAAATAATAGTTCCCTAAATGAAGAAGTCAAGAATCTAAAGGGGGAACAAGAAACTTAGTCAATATTGTTATGTGGGACAATTGAACTAAAAAAGAAAGTTAAAAAATATAGGGTTGTGATTGAAGAAGAAAAAATACTACTAGCTAATAGAGTTGAGGAGAAATCATCAAATGTGCAAAAGTTATCAAGTATTCAGTTAGATCTGATAAATCAATTGACAACTAAAAATCAAGAACTAAATAGGAAATACATTGAGATTATAAATTTAGAAACATAGAATACACTACTGCAAAATGAATTGAAGATTGAGAAAGAAAAGCTTAACAATCCTAGTGAAGCCATAAAGTATTTTGAAAAACTAATGGAAGCACCAAGGTCAAACAAGAACACTACTAGTTTGGGCTATTCTACTATTGAGAAAGGAGAATCATCTAGAAGTGGTGAACAAAGGAGATATAAGGGAATGATCAACAAGCCCACTTGTCAAAACTATGGAAAATTGGGTCACGCGAAAAAAGTCTATAGAAGTAACACTGGAAATCAAAACCCTAAGTAGAAATTCAAGGGAAATTGTCATAACTGCAAAAACCAAGGACATCATGCTAGAATATATAGTCCACCAATATAACTGAGAGGGGGGGGTGAATCAGTTACCAAGCTAATATCATAATTATCAACCTTATTAACCTTTAACCATATGAGAAATATAATCAAAAAGCACAACAAGATACTCATATACAATAACACCAAATATGTTAACTATGGAAATCCTTGATCAAAGGGAAAACCCTATGGGGATGGTACCCACAATATGATGTACTAATATAAATATTCCTTGTTAGAGGATGGACCCTATTAGGAGTCTATAAAGCATTTAGTACATATCAGTCCCTATTAGGAGACTTTGAATCCCTATTGGGATATTTCAACCCTTTTAGCAGTTGTGCCAACTCTGTTAGGAGTTATGGAAGAGATTTTGACCCATTGCCTAGATAGATTCAAGGTTAAGACCAATGAACCCACTGTCCAAATGATCTTTGTATTATTCTTTGCAGAATAATAGAATTTATTAGTACCTCCTTCCTTTTTCCTTTCAACCGGACCTCTGCTCCTTCTGATCTTGTAACTAGATCACAGAACTCACATCCAATAATCCCTTGGATTGCTTACTTGCATTTTGTAAGCACTATGCTCCTTTTTTCACTTTGCACTTCATACAATGATCACATCATACTACAAAAAAGGAAAACATCTTTCCTTTATACCATATCTTTAAAATTATTCCTTGAGTTGGCCTTGAGGCTTTCCCAGTTAACTATGATAAGATAATTAATTATTATTAAAATAACACTTTTGGCTCACAGTCTATGCAAAACTTCACACATGCAATACTAGGGCTTGTGAATCTGTTGATGTCATCATCCAACTATCCTTTTTCATTGGCTAACCATGCATCTTCTCATTACATCTTAGATGAAAGATATAATACAAACATCAAAAAAAACTTTCAAAGCACTCTATCTTTGAATTTCTCTTATAAATTAGGTAGAACTTTCTTATGTCTTTGAATTATGTGGTGTACATTGAACCACATCATTAGGATATTGTACTAAACATGTCCATGACTGTGCATCACTAGAAAAGAAAAACCTTTTTCATACAACTATGATCTCTCTCTATTACTTTACTAGCCTTCATAGACTTACTACTATGTTGACATCAATGACAAACATAGACATGAATACAACATGTCAATACTCTCCAATGCTTAGGATACTCCCCCAATGTATTATCATCAACATTCATGCTAATAATCTCCCCCTTTGGCATTGATGGCAACATAGATGAAAAACATCTAAGTTCCAAGAACACCAAAATAGTGCTTTGTTGTTGCTTCTATTGTTCTCATCTTCTCAAATCATCTTCATTAATCAAATCTAAAATCCTCTAGAGCATTGCATTATTATTCTTCTTCTTTAGGATTAGAAATAGTTGTTCATATTAAAAAAATTGTAATACATATCTCCCCCATAGAGATATTCCTCCTTCTTTATATGAATCTTTCTAAATCTCCTTAATAAAGTAGAGATTTCTCTCCCATTCATATTTTTCTTATGCATTCTCTCACCCATTTAACTAGAGGGTGTTTTTCATATACATATCTCACCCATTAACATTGATGACAAAGGCCTCTTTATGTCAATTTACTACTCCAAGTCTTCAACTAGCTCAAGTGTCCAAAGACATTGTTCAAGACCACATACCAAGAGTTCTCAATGACTCAGCTCATCACAGATACTCCCCCATACAGGAAGCATTAGCATTTAGTCCAATCTAACAATAGTGCTATATACCACTAGACTAATGCACTTACTACATCATCTACTTAGAAGTAGGCAGGGGCATAACCCCAAGCATACCTCTCAAGTACTCAAATGTATCTTTAGGTAAAGGTTTCGTAGAAATATCTACAATCTAATCTTTAGTACTCACATACTCTAATCTGATCTTCTTTTCTATTACTTTTTCTCTTAACACATGATACTTAGTAGATATATGCTGAGTCTTAGAATGCGATAAAATATTCTTAGACATACTCATTTTACCTATTTTATCACAGTAAATGATAACAATTTCTACAAACTCAATTACGATATACTTCAACATCTATTTCATCCACATCACTTGATTGCAATTACTTTTTGCTACAACATACTCTACCTCAATTACACTCTGAGAAATACAATATTGTTTATTTCTTAGCCAAGAAACTAGTATTCCTCACAGAAAACATGATCTACCATTAGTACTCTTTCTGTCATCCATATTGCCTCCCCAATCCACATCAGTATATGCACATAAAGTGAAATCACTCAATCTATCATACCAAATTCCATAGTCAAATGTTCCTTTCAAATATTTGAATATCCTCTATACTAATGCATAATAATATTCTTTAGGATCAACTTGAAATCTAGCTACAATCCCAACTACATTTTCTATATGTGGTCTGGTGTGATTCAGCGATCGCAAACCCTCAATTATGGATTTGTACTTATTTTCCTCAATTGAAGGTTTCTCATCCTTGGTAGATAACTTGTGACAAGTTATCATTGGTGTATCAATAGGCTTCAAACTTTTCAGTCTAAGCCTTTTCAACAAATCCTTCAAGTACGTATCTTGTGAGATTAAAATTTATAAGAGGGGTAACTAAGAGGGGAGGGGTGAATTAGTTACAACAAAAATAAATCCTAGATCCCTTAGATGTCAATACAAAATAAACTCTAAAAATTAAATTCTATTTGTGCTCAACAAACACACAGAAATGTTGTACCTCGATAAATACTAAGAATGCTTGGCAAACACTTAACATGAAAATTTTAAGATGTCATATGTGATTACTTATTACTTTAACTTAATGGTAAGCACATAAGAGAAATAGAATGAACACATTTGACACCAAGATTTAACATGGAAACCCAATTTGGGAAAAACCACCAATTATAACTAGTTACTATTTTTCACTCTTCTAAAGTGAGCCCTATTAGGAGCCAACCCTGATTTGAATGCAACTAAATTGTTGATTATAGATCTCAATTATGGCTTGTATACTTGATACTTCCTGATTGAATATATCTTTTCAGCTTCTCAAGGATATTTTTCTTATCCTTCTAATTTGCTTCCTCTTAGAATCATTAGATCTTTAAATGTCTTCCGTGTATTTATGTACACACTTCACACTTTCTAACCCTCAACTTGACCTTTTATTTATATCTTTCATATTTTCAAGTCATCTGAAATACAACTTAGAATAATTAATATTCATCTTCTCAGTCGGCTAGAACTAACAAATAAATCAATTGAACTCAATATGCCAAAACAAGAAAATCCTTTGTTAGTTGACCCTGCATGGTAGACACTAACTTAGAATTATTTTGTTGTGTCAAGCACATGAACTTGGTTAAAACTACATACTTTCTAAGTTCCTTTAGTAACTAAGTGATCTCAATTAACACTGGTTCCATCCAACATTTCCTTCATTAATTGAGTGAGCTCAATTAACACTCATCTTTCATGGACTTTCTTTTGGCGCCCAAGTGAACTCAGTATACACTGACTTCTAAACAAGGAAAACTCTCAAATGCTCAGTAGTCACAAAAAATTGTCTTTAATGCCTAAGTAAACTCAACATATATTGACTGGTAATGATATGACATTTTGTGTAACATCAAAGACAACACACAATTAATCAATTGTTCCAACAATCTCCCTCTTTGGCATTGATGGCAACACAACATGTCCTAACACAATAAAAAATTTAGAGCAAGAATAAAGTAAGGAACATATCCTTAGTTTTTTTTTATTCTCATCCATGAGAACTCCTTCTATCAGTGTGAACTCTTTCTACCTTTAGTTTCTCCCTCTGTCAGAAAACATCTTTCTGGTACTTTTGATAGAAAACTCTTCCTTTTATACCATACCAAGTTCATTCTCCCTCATTGACATCTCTTTACAAAAAAATTATATGACATCAAACTTATCCACAAAAATTCTATGAGATATGATAGCAAACTTCTCCCTCTTTGACATCTCATGCCAAAGACAATGATCAATGAATATCAATGTACCTCAAGTACAAATTCATTTGCAATATGCCCTTGTTAATATTGCACAAACTGATTGATCTTCAACATGCTCTGGTTGATGCATCATTAAACTTTATCTAGTGAGCTTTAGATAGGGGAATGACCTCTAGCTTACCTTTTAGATATAAAACTGCATCCTTAGGTAATGGCTTGGTGAATATATCTACAATTTGTTCTTTTGTATTTACATATTCCATTCTAACTTCTTTATCTTGCACCAATTCTCTCAAGAAATAATATTTTATAACAATGTTTTTTCTTTTGTATGCATTACTGGATTCTTTGATATATTGATTGCACTAGTGTTATCACAGTATATAACTACTTGATCCTTGATTTCTACCTTCATACCTATCAATAGTTGTTTGAACCAAACCATATTAGAATAATTAATTTTTGCTACCACATATTCTACCTTTTCTATGGATTGAGAGATACAATTTTGTTTCTTGCTTGTCCAAAACACTAGTCTTTTACCAAGAAATAATGCTCCACTACTGGCGCTTTTTTTGTCATCAATACTTCCTACCCAATTAGCATATGTGAATACTTTTAAGTCCAAATTTACTCCTATTTTATACCATAAACCATATTCTTTAGTTCCTTTTAGATATTGCATGATTCTTTTGACTTCCATCATGTGATTTTCTTTGGGATTTGTTAAAAATCTTGCCACCATACTAATTGCTAATGCAATATCAAGCCTTGTGTCTACTACATCAATTTTTTAATCATTGATCTGTATGTGGTCTGATCTACCTCTTTGGAATCATCATTTTTGGAAAGCTTATGTCTAGTAGACATAGGGGTTTCAAATGGTCTTGAGTCTTCCATTCCAAATTTCTTTAGTATTCCCTTGATATATTTAAATTGAGTAATGTAGATACTTTCTCACCAAACATAGACATCTCATATTCTTTACTCATTTCTTCTAAAAATGCCCTGCACAAGTTATCATTTTTTTTGAATAAAGTATCATCAACAAATATTTATGCCAACACAATCTTTTTGTTTGGTTCTTCTTTGATATACAGACTACTATTATCATTTGTTCTTTGAAAACCAATCTCTATCAAGTAGTTATGAAGTCTTTCATACCAAGCTCTAGGAGCTTGCTTAAGACCATATAATGCCTTGTGTAATTTCTAGACCATGTCCCTCTTACTAGGATCTACAAAACCTTTAGGTTGTTCAATGTGGACTTCCTCATCAAGAATTCAATTCAAGAATACAAATTTTACATCCTTTTGATAAAATTTAAATCCTTTTTGAGCTACATATGTTGGTAAAGTTCTAACACCTTCTAATCTTGGAATAGGAGCAAAAGTTTCACCATAATCAATACCTTCTTCTTGAGAATAGCCTTTACATACCAAACTTTCTTTGTTTTTGGAAAACTTTCCTTCTTCATTCAACTTGTTTCTAAATACCCACTTTTTGCTAATTACATTTGTATCCTTAGGTCTAGAAACAAGAGTCTGAGTTTTGTTCTTCTCTATCTATTCTATGTCTTCATTCATTGCTTCAATCTAGCTTTCATTATCCAGAGCATCTTTAACATTTCTAGGTTCAAATTCAACAAGTAAACATTTACCTTTTAATTTGCTTCTTCTTAATGATTCATCTAATTTGTCTCCAATGATCTGATTAGGTGCATGATGCCTTTTGACATATCATGCTAACACAAATTCCTTGGAATTTGGGTGTGTTTCACTAATTTCATCATGAAGTTTAGTATCAAGCTTGAGTCCTATTGTTTGTGACTCAGTTCCTTCATACTTGATCTGTACTAACTCAGTAGCCTCTGACTGTGACTTGGGTTGCACTGTCTACAACTCAAAAGCTATTGGAGATTTTGGGGACTCAAGAGGTGAAGACTACTTTCTTTTAGATAGATTTGGAAGGATATCATGTTCATAGTAAACAAATCTTGTATAATCCTCAGGCTCTGTGTTCCTTTCTTCTTCACTCTTTTTTGCAAACTCATCAATTCTCACATGTGCACTTTCTATGATTCTATGAGTAGACAAATTTAAACACTTGTATGCGTTACTTCTATAGTATTATCCTAGAAATATCCCTCCTTCACCTTTGACATCAAATTTTTCTTTTCGAGATTCCTTCATGATATAGCATTTGCTACCAAATATTTTAAAGTAAATTACATTAGTTTTGTAGCCATACCATAGTTCATAAGGAATTTGATTTGAGTCTCTCTTCAGCTGTACTCTATTCAAAGTATGAACTATAGTGTTGATAGCTTCCTTCCAGTATTTTATTGCAACATTATTTTCTATCATCAATGTTCTTGCACAATCAATGATGGATCTATTCCTTCTTTTAGCTATACCATTCTTCTCTGGTGTTCCAGGGGCTGATACTTGTGTTTTAATTCATTTTTCAATGCAGAATTTATTGGAGATCAATTCGCCAACTCTATCTGATCTTAAACATTTCTTATTCTTTCTAGTTTATTTTTCTACTCTTTTTAGATACCACTTGAATTTTTGAAAAGCTTCTATTTTTTCTTTTAGATACATTGCAATCATCATTCTAGAATAGTCATCAACAAAAAGAATAAAAAAAATTTCTCCATTGTAACTCTCTATCCCAATAGGTCCACATAAGTCTATATGCACAAGCTCTAAGACTTCTTTAGAATGATAGTTCTTTCTTTTGAAACTAGTCTTTCCTATCTTACCAATTTGACAATTTTTGCATAGACCCATATTAGGTTTCCTCAAGCTAGGAATACCTCTTACTCTTCTGTGTTTTCTTATGTTGACTAGTTTATCAAAGTTTACATAATATAATATTTTGTGTCATAACCATATTTCTTCTACTTGAGAAATAAAACATGAACTTTCACTGAGATCAAGATAGAATAGGTTACCTTTTCTTTGTTTGCCAGATCCAGCCAGATTTCCTTTTCCATCTAGTAGTTTGACCTTCCCATTCATAAATTCCACCTTGAATCCAATGTTATTCAATTGTGCCACACTTAGTAGATTATGCTTTTTTCCTTCAACCCAATAAGAATTATCACATACAAGTTCTTTGGTCAAAGAGATACATCCTTTTCCTTTTATGCAACAAGGTTCATTATTTCCAAATCTTACACTACCACCATCATAATATTCTATGTGTTCAAAAAAAAAAAATTTCTAGTCATATGATGTGAGCAACCATTGTCAATAATCCATGTACCATTGTTCTAACATGAGAGATAAGTGTCATCTTATCTCCTTCATCATTTGAGTCATCTTTTATAGCAATATATACTATTTCATCTTCACTGTTATCAGAATCTTTAGCCATAAAACAAGATTTCTTACCTTTCTCCTTGTAGTTCTTGAATTCTTTCTTTCCTTTGTACTTGTTTTTTTTCTTTTCATCCTTATTTTCTCTATTTGGGCACCTAGAAAAAATGTGAGCAATTTATTCACAAGAAAAATAGATTAAAGGAATCTTGCCTTTGTACTTTCCTCTTCTTTTGGAATATTTCTTTGCAAGTAGGGCTTCAACAACTTCAAGATCACTGTCAAAACTTTCTTCTATTTCTCCTTCACTTCCTGATTGATTGGTCTTTGATTTCTTACTCTTTTTCTTGATTGAAATCTTGGCTTCAAGTGCAGACTCAATACCCTTGGAACTAGGAACATAGTTATCATAGTTATCCAACTAAAAAGTTCTCAATCTTCCAACTAGAGCATCCAAAGTTATGTTGTTATTTGGATCACATCTCATCTCTTGAATAGCTGACACTCTAATTGCATAAATGGGAAGAAGGGTTCTGAGTACCTTTCTTACAACTATTTTTTCATGAATGTCTCCTCCAGATGCTTTGATTGTGCTCACACTTGCTTTGATTCTTTCCACATATTTTGTAATGTTTTCATCTTCTCTCATTTTCATCTAATCAGATTGTCCTCTGAGACTTTCTTCTTTGGCTCTCCTTACATTTTCATCTCCTCCATAGATGTCTTTTAGTTTGATCCACATTTAATGAGCTGATTTACAGTCTTTTACTTCATCAAATTTAGCATAACTAAGAGTAGATGCAATATCAATCATCATGATGCTATGATTCTTCTTTTCAGTAATGCCTTCAATTGATAATGTTCCAATACAAGTCTTGTATTTGATATCAAGATACTTACAACCTAAATCACTAATAGTTTCCAAATGTAATCTCATAAGTCCTTGCCACGATGCAAAGTTCTCTCAGCTTAACTGGGGAATTTCTTTTTTGTAAGACATCATGATCTTTAGCTTAGGTCCTTGAAACCTTCTCTGCAAGCACCAAGAACTCATATACCAATTGTTGGAAATATAAGAGGAGTGACTAAGAGGGGAGAGATGAATCAATTGCTACAAAAATAAATCCTAGATCCCTTAGATGACAGTACAAAATAAACACTAAAAATTAAATTATGTTGATTCTCGACAAACACACAAAAATATTGTAACTCAATAAATATTGAGAATGCTTGGCAAACACTTTAACATGAAAATCTTAAGATGTTATCTATGATTACTTATTACTTTAACTTACTAGTAAGCACATAAGAGAAATAGCATGAACACATTTGACACCAAGATTTAATGTGAAAACCCAATTTGGGTAAAACCACTAATTGTAACTAGTTACTGTATTTCACTCTTCTTAAGTGAGCCCTGTTAAGAGCCAACCTTGATTTGAATGCAACTAAATTGTTGATTACAGATCTTATTCTGGCTTGTATACTTGATCCTTCCTAATCAAATATATCTTTTTAGCTTCTTAAGGATATTCTTCTTATCCTTCTAATTTGCTTCCTCTTAGCATCATTAGGTCTTCAAATGTCTTCCATGCATTTACACACACTTCACACTTTCTAACCCTCAATTTGACCTTTTAACTTTATATCTTTCGTATTGTCAAGTTGGCTCAAATACAACTTAGAATAATTAATATTCATCTTCTCATTTAGCTAGAATCAATAGATAAATCAATTGAACTCAATATGCCAAAATAAGAAAATCCTTTATTAGCCGACCCTGCTCGGTAGACATTAACTCAGAACAATTTTCCTATGTTAAGCAAGTGAACTCAGTTAACACCGCATACTCGCTAAGTTCCTTTGGTAATTGAGTGAGCTCAATTAACACTGGTTCCATCCAAAATTTCCCTCATTAACTGAGTGAGCTTGCTTAACACTCACCTTCCATATACTTTACTTTGACACCCGAGTGAACTTGGTACACACTAACTTCTAAACTAGGCAAACTCTGAAATGCTTGGTAGTCACAAAAAACTGTCTCCAATGCCCAAGTGAGCTTTAGCATACACTAACTAGTCATGAAATGACATTTTTCATAACATCAAAGACAATACACAATTAATCAATTGTTCCAATAGAAAATACCATCATTGTTCTACACAATCTATAATCCTCGAAAAAATTTCATTTCTCCTATCATGTTCATTTCAAACTCATTCTTCATTTCTTTAGGAAACTTATCACTTGCTTCATCATTACCTCCAAATATGATGTCATCAACAAATATTACTATTATCATCAATCCATAGTCAATTTCCTTCAAATACAAGCTACTATATGTCATACCTTTAGCAAATCCAAGCTTTTCTAAATAGTTTTCCAACCTTGCATACCAAGTTCTAGGTGTTTTCTTTAGACCATATATAGCTTTATTTAGTCTTCATACCATATATTTTTCTTCTATCAGAGGAAAACCTTCAAGCTACTCAGTATATACCTCTTCTTCAAGTTCTTCATTCAGGAAGGTTGATTAAACATCCATCTAATATACTTTGAACATTGTATTCCCTTTAGAAGCCAAGAACATTCTTACTACTTCTATTCTGGCTATAGGTGCATATGTCTCCTCATAGTCTATGCCTTCTTGCTATGGATATCTCTTGCATACAAGTATAGTCTTGTTCCTCGCAACTTCATCTTTCTTATTCATCTTGTTTTTGACTACCCATTTGGTTCCTATCACATTCTTATCTTTAGGTCTAGGAACTAACTCCCATGTTTCATTCCTCACAATCTAATCTAATTATTCCTTTATTGTTTGAGTACAATGATCATCTTTACATGTCTCATCTGCACTCTTAGGTTCAACTTGAGAAATCAAACATATATCTTCATTAACTTCATTTCTTGTCATCACAC
This sequence comes from Cupressus sempervirens, assembly GCA_028749045.1. Classification (NCBI taxonomy): domain Eukaryota; kingdom Viridiplantae; phylum Streptophyta; class Pinopsida; order Cupressales; family Cupressaceae; genus Cupressus; species Cupressus sempervirens. Next base: position 55,285,155 of record CM053788.1, on the reverse strand, counting down.
CTTTGTCTTTTCTTCCAATTATCTTCTCTAGAAGGTGACTCTTTGTCAGATTCTTACTAGGGGTAGGATTTGACATCTCAACTCTTATCTCATCTCTAGGCTCAAATTTTTGTTCTCCTCTTTACTCAATAGTTGACACATCATCCTACAGATCATTGTTAGTCTCAAAGAAAAATTCTAAATTTTGTCTAATAATTATAGAATTATCTTCTTCTTCATCTAAATTATAATCTAACATCTTTTCCTTAGTTCTAAACATTTTATCAATATTTACATTTGTGCACTCAACTATTGTCTTAGTTCTCTGATTAAAACCTTTGTATTCCTTGATTTTCAATGAATAGCCAAGAAACATACCTCCATCACTTCTTGGATCAAACTTGCCAACATTATCATCTCTCTTAATATAACACTTACTTCCAAATATTATAAAATACTCAACTAATGGTGAATGACCAAACCATAGTTCATAAGGTGTCTTGCTCATACCTTTTCTAATCTATACTTTTTCCATAGAGTACATTGATGTATTGACTGTTTCTCTCCAAAATGTCTTGGATACATCATTCCCAAACAACATTGCTCTTGCTACCTTTATAGCTAATCTATTTCTTCTTTCTGCAATCCCATTCTATTCAAGTCTCCTAGGTGAAGATAGTTATCTTTTGATTCCATTCCCTTCACAAAATATGTTAAACTCTCTTGAGGTGAATCCTCCTCCTCTATCTAATCTCAAACATTTATCTTAACACCAAATTCATTCTCAACTTTATTATTAAATATCTTAAACTTCTCACTTCTCTTTAAGAAATGCTACCACATCATTCTAGTGATGTAATGCCCTGCCAAGGGATCCAAAGAATTAACCTAGAATTTCACTAAGTTTGATAGCATTTTTTTTTTTTTAAACATGAAAGTAAATACCACTTATAACTTATACACAATAACGGAAGCAATAGCAATAACCATCTAAAAGTAAACATAACATACATAACAGGTTATATTCTTTAAGGATCCCTTAACGTTGAATTATATCTAAATCAACTAACATTATTAAATCCATCTAATACAACAATCCACATGAAATAATAATGATGAGTCCAATGTTTATACATTACATTTCTAAATGCTCAATCATCCACTGTACATGTCACAGGGTATGAAAAGATTTAAAGAATATACATATGTGAAATAAGGTACATCATCCTATTCTAATCCATGATGCAACAAAGTAAAGATAATCACATGTCATACATGATACATCATCATAGAAGATATAGACATACATCATAAAAGATCAAACATAATAAACTAAGTGCATAGTTCCTCCCAACTATAAATAGCATCATTAGACCATCGTGGGTCCTAGCCATCCCTCCGTACGTAACATTCCAAATCACTAAAGAGATCATCGGTATTAACATAGTAGGAATGTCACACCTAAATATATGACATCATATACAAAAAGTAATCTAACATGCAAAGTAAAGCATAAGATATCATCATCTACATATGCAAATCATCAATATAAGGATACATGTCCACGATCATAAAGCATGCATCTCAAATGATAAGAGTGGAAAAACACTACCACCCGACCGCATGGAACCTAAGTGGTCCACTCCCACCGTGCTAAGGAGATAATCTCAAGTCCCAAACAGGCTATCCAAATCACATAGCATAAATCTCTATAAGTCCAAGAATCCTAAAAGTATACTAACTCAAGGTTCAAATCACAAAACTGACTTCAAATCCCAGAGGCACACAATGACATGTAGGAAACCTACTATTCAAGCGGGAAAGTGTCATCGCATATATCATGTAGAAGTTACCCTGGTAGTTAGCTTACAACTCCATGGGTCCCTATTGATCCTTATGTGGCCACTAGTATCCTCTCATACTGACAAGGCATACTATGGAATGCAAGGTCGCAACCAAGTGTTCTCTCTACTCCCATCCTAGTTTGTACAAGCACTCGAGGCATGGGCGAGAAAAAAATAATTATCTTTTTAGGTTCATTAAGTCAGTATTAGGTGAGAATTTTTTCACTTATTAAAACAACTTACAATGAGTTACCTTGGCAGCCTCTTAGGGCCCCAGCCCCCATTGCAAGCCACTTCCCGACACTACAAGTAGATAACCTCCTAAGCTCATGGAATCATAAATCTCAAAATCACAAAAGATAATCCACAATATAAACATCAAATCTCCATGAGTCAACTGAAGAGCATCCATAAAAAATCATGACCACAACAATTCTCTATTGGCAACTGAAGGTATCACTGATAATCAAAAGTATCCATTGGTTCTCAATAACCAAAATATATCTCAAAATCATACTGATCAAAGACTCCAAAATGGTCAAGTCAAAACATGTCTCAACATGACATCATAAATCAACATTTTAGTCTGTCATGGCGACTGGATAATAATCCAAGGATAACTGATCGATGACTCAAAAATGGTTAAGCCAAATGTCTCATACATAAGACTAACATTCAATAAATACAAGAATTTCATAGAGAATTCCATCACATAACCATGGTTGGGTTTATAAAGATCAAAAATAAAACATCATCATGACATTACAATCATAACCCCCAAGCGTCTGGTAGACGTCCTATAACTAGTCAACACTAGTCAACCCAAAACCCAAAACAGAAGCATAAGAATATACAATGCAAGCACATGTTTTGGTTTGCTAAAATTACATAATTGAATTAAGTGTGGAGGTTTCAGTTTCCATTTCCAATTTTAGTTATTGAATGGAAGAAATGTTTTGCACATTTATTCTAACCCATGTATATGTTTGGTGAATAAAGGTTTTCCTTTATAACTCTAAAAATCTATCTTCCAATTATAATATTTTGTTTGTATAAATGTTATATTGAAAACGTCCCCCATCAAACTACCAATTAAATTTCATATTTTTTAATAATTTAAATTAATTAATTAAATCTTAATAGTTAAACTGTAATATTATAAAATAATTCACCATTCTAAAAGATGAACCTTTAATATAAATCATTTATCAATTATATAATAATTTAAATTTATTAATAACATATTTACATACTTATATATATATATATATATATATATATATATATATATATATATATATATATATATATATATATATATATATATATATATATAATTATAAATAATTATTAATATTAACATTTTATAAAAAATGAAATATAAAATCGAATTATGAATCCGAACCATGTAACTTGCAGTTCATATTATTTGAAAGTGATTTAAAATCGTTTTTTATTTTATTGCAATTAACAACTCCCTATGTTGAAGGGAAGCCATGCGGCCTGCCACTATCGTAGGGCCTGCGACAGCAGGCACAGCTGCCGGTGCATACATAAGGAAGGTACAAGGTGGTAAACCCCCCTCAACATTTGATCATGTTATTTTATAACATTTTTAATAACGTTTTTCAAATGCAGTTATAAATACAAATTCCAATGCGTTTTAATGAGTTTTCACTGTGATAAATCCTTCAATATATATATATATATATATATATATATATATATATATATATATATATATATATATATATATATATATATATATATATATATATATATATATATATATATATATATATATATATATATATATATATATATATATGCAGATCTGAATCAACACAATTTTAAAAGGCTTTCAATTTTAAGAAATCCATAAAATATTTTTTCTCCAAATTTACTCAATAAATTTTCTAATGGATTTTGGCTATAATTTAAATCCTAGCCCCATAATCCTTTCAGATCTATGCATATAAGGTTTTCTCAAATAAATTTTAACTACCCATATTTAGAATTCACACAACCAAAATAGGAAAAACCCTCAGAAAGCATATGGAAGACATGAAGAAGACAAGAAGTGCAAGATGCAGAAATAACATAAGCAAAATCACAAGAGTCTACCCAGATTCTAATGCTAATTTGCTTCTCCTAAGAAAATTGCAGAGCAAGCTCCTCCCTTCTCCAATGTTCTGGAGTCCTCCAATGCTCTCCCAAAATGCTCTGCCTAAGCCTCTAGGAGTGCCCGAATATAAAGGACTCTCAGGAAGCACCTAGAATGTCTCTAGAAACAACTAGAAGGTGTCACTAACTAAGCATGTGTGTTTCCAACCTTCTAGATGAGTCATAAGGTTGTAGACACCATGTGCTTTAATTGGTGCACTAACTCCTGTGTTGTTGACATAAGTGAAATCAAGAGGTGCATTTACTCCTAGGCAAGCTTATAACTTTTATTTTATTTTTTATAACTTTTATTATTATTTATTTATTTATTTATTATTAATTTTAATTTCTAATTTTCTTTTATTTAATTCTTTTTCTCAATTAATTCTCATTTAATTAATTATAGTCAAAATTATCAAAGATCATGATATTATATTAATTTTCTCCAAATAATTAATTTATTAATTAAATATATTTATCAAGACTTAATTAATAGAAAATTCACCATAGACTTCCAAGATAAAATATGAAAGCCCATCATAGAACAATTCACACAAAATCAATCTAAAGGGTTAAAAATCACAAAATATGTCATCTGACACATTCAGAAAGTAAAATATCCAGATACTTGTCCTACCTCACTAGGACAAATGGTTTAAGGGTTTGGGATTTGGACTTGATAATTTATCTCCCTTCTCTTATCATTGAGATAGTGTAATAGGGTACGCTCATCCTGGCAATTCAAGGAAGTGGATACCCAGTACCTGCAACCTGCATAAAAAAACCATGCATGTACATATAATACATATATAATGTTAAGCTAAATAGGCAATGGCAAGAAGTGGTGCATTGTGTAGATCCCGACTAGCAGGTGACTACGACTCCCTTCCTTAACCATATCATAAATGCCATACAATAAGAACAAACATGCACACCATACGCATGCAAGTATGGGGTAAGTATCCATAATAAAACACATGTGATAATAAAACATCCAACTAATCATCATCAATAACTGAAAGCAATGTAATGATCATCATGCATACATGAAATGTATCTAATCTAAATAATCTCATCATATATCAATTGAATCATTAACATAATGTCTAATAGTCTCAAAATGATACCACTAATCCATCAACATAAAACTAGTCTAACATAGTCTGATAATAGCAGTAACTATGTGTCCAGAAAGATGTGAATGAGGGCAGGCACTATAAGTGAAATCATCAACAAAAATAATGAAATTCTTTTCACCATAGAATCCTCTTTTTCTCTAGGGACCACTCAAATCTGTGTGAACAATCTCCAACTTCTTTGTGGTATTGAACTTCTTGCTAGGAAAAGATACCTTCTTATGCTTAGCCAAAATGCATTCTTTGCAAACCACATTAGTAGGCTTAATTGTCTTAGGTAGATCTCTGAGTGCAAATGTGCTACTAACCTTTATAATATTATCAAATTTTATATGAAAGAGTCTCCTATGCCATAACCAACTGTTATCCATTTTAGCAACCAAACAAGATATTTCAGCGAGATTCAATAGAAATACATTACCTCTAGACCTAGTTCTAGTTCCAATCATCTTATCCTCCTTATCTTTGATAATGCAAGTCCTTTCTATGAATTTTAATTGATACCCTTTATCCACCAATTGTCCAATAGTCAACAAATTATGCTTCAATCTATCAACAAAATAAACATCATTAGTGTTAGTTCTTCTATCTAAAGTAAAAGATCAAACAATGTTAGTTTTTCTATCTAAAGTTATAGATCAAATCCCTGTAATAGGACAGGCTACATTGTTGCCAACTCAAACAATACCTCCATTATAGTTCTTGAATTTAACAAAAAATTTCATGTCACCAGTCATGTGATGTGAACAACCATTGTTTATTATCTAATCAAATTTCTTTTCAACTTGGGAAACTAGAGCTTTTTCTTCTCTAATTTCTCTATCAAGATCATCTTCCTTAATAGCTACAAATCCTAGCTCATCATCACTTTCACTTTGAGTTCTTTCATGGGTAAAAGCACAAACCTGTGTCACCTTTTATAAAGAAATAGGATATTAGAATGTGATAGTACAATATTAATGACAAAAGAAGTGGTATTTGTGTTTAGAATATGAAGATGATGTAAACTGATGAAATTTGTAGAATTGGATGAATTTTATGCCTATAATTTTTATAATTTTTTTGAGTAAGAATTTATTCATTTTATTTTATTTTGAAGTCCCTTTTTTAACTATAAAAATATAGAGTGTAGTTCTTGTCAAACAAGTATATGTAAATCATCTTTTTTTGTTCTGATTTGAAAATATCATATAGAGGACATGTATAGCTAGGGAACCAAAAAAGAAATGATTATTTTTTATATGTATTTTCTTTGTTATAAGTACTCAAGTTCGACCTTATCAAAATCCAACATTTTTTTTCTCCTGTCAAAATTTCCCTATCAAATCCATACCTTCTTGGAAAAAATTACATATTCGTGAAGAGGATTCTCTTTTCCAAAGACAAATATGATTTTTTAATTTTTTTGATATGATTTACTATTTTTTTCCTTTTTTGAGGGAGCATCTTTTGAAATGTTGAAATATCAACTTATAATATTTTGAGATTATAACGTATTATAACTAATCAAAACACTCAAAAATTTATATAATGCTGATATTGAATCTAAGATCTAAAAAAGGGTATTTTTAGTTTTTGAAAAAAATTGAGTTTTGATAGAGAAATGAGATTTGACAAAAACAAGTCTTGGTATTGTAAATCGTGACATAGATATATGATTTTACCCTCATCTTCATTGATATACAAACAATTTCTATCTCTTCTAGGCTTAAACTTTCCCTTATACTTTTTCTCTCTTTTACTAAATTTAGATGCATAATGACCAAACTCATTACATGTCCAACATTTAAAGATATTCTTACCTTCTTTTTCTCATCTCACAAGAAGTGATATACCTTCCTCAATCTTCTTGTCTTGATAAAATCTAGTTTTGTTGCTACCAAAAAAATTCCATGTGTGCTTGCGCTTCTAGAAAAACTTGGCCAAATGTTCAAGGCACTAAAATTTGTCTCAACTCTGGTCAGTTCTCCTTATTGTTTCAGATCTACTTCTACTCCTTCCAATCTTCCAAGCAATGTTTCCATAGTAAAATCCTTAGTGTAGGTTATTAGTAACTAAATCATCTAAGTAACTTGCTTGAATAGTGGTATCAAAGTTTTTAAGATCTTTTACACAACCTCATATTCTTCCTTGGTTGAACCATGTGACTTGATTCCTGCATTAATTTATGATATCCTACCATTATAGTTTCTTACAGATTCATCTTCCATCATTTTAGCATCTTGAAATGTACATATCCAAGTCTATAATCTTACTCTCTTTTTATGTGTATCACCTTCAAAAATAGATTCTAATACTTTCCAAATTTCATTAGATGTCTAAAGTGTCTTTACCTAATTGTATTCATTCTCTAGAAGAGCTAATAGTAGAGCTTATATATCTCTCATGTTGCACATATCTCTCTCTGCTTCATTGCATTCTTCAATCTTTTCTTCTTTCACAATCATCTTCTGACTCTATTAAGATCCAATAACTCGGACCTATTTACAATAGGTCATGAGTTTTCATCTTCTCCTTCCAACTATCATAGTTGGTCCCATCAAATCTAGGACTATCCTTTTAAAAAATATTCGTCATCAATCTCTCAAAGTTGTTAAGCTTATCCTTCAAGGACCTGATGCTCTAATACCAATTTTTAGAATATATAGTCCACCAATATAATTGAGAGGGCATGGGTGAATTAGTTATCCAACTAATAACACAATTATCAACCTTATTAAACTTTAACCATATGAGCAATATAATCAAAAACCACAACAAGATAATCATACACAATAACACCAGATATTTTAACTAGGGAAACCCTTTATCAGAGGGAAAACCCTAGTGGGGATGGCACCCACAAGATGATGCACTAATATAAATATTCCTTGTTAAAGGATGGACCCTACTAGGATTCTATAATAACATTTAGTGCATATCAATCCCTATTAGGAAACTTTGAATCCCTGTTAAGAGATTTTAACCCTATTAAGAATTGTGTCAACGCTGAGTTGTGGAAGACAATTGGACCCACTACCCAAATAGCTTGAAGGTTAAGACCAATGAACCCACTGTCCAAATGATCTCTATATTATTCCTTCTAGAATAATAGAATTTATTAGTACCTCCTTCCTCTATCCTATCAACCAGACCTCTATTCATTTTGATCTTGTAACCAGATTAGAAAACTCGCATCCAATAATCCCTTGGATTGCTTACTGTCACTCAGTAAACACTCTACTCCTTTTCACACTGCACACATCATACTACAAACAAGGAAAACATATTTCCTTTATACCATATCTTCAAAATAATTCCTTGAGTTAGCCTTGAGGCTTTCCCAATTCATTATAATAAGATAATTAATTAATTAGAATTACAATGGAACTGTCAGCTCACAATCTATACAAAACTTCACACATGCAATACTAGGGTTTGTGCATCCACTAACATCATCATTTGACTATCCTCTATCACTAGCTGACCACATATCTTCTCATTACATCTTAGATGAAAGATATAATACAAACATCAGAAACTACATTCCAAGCACTTTGTCTCTAAACTACTCTTTAGAAATTAGGTACAACATCCATACATCTTTGACTTATGTGATGCACATTGAGCCATATCATCAAGAAACTATATTGAACATGTCCATGATTATGCATCACTAGAAAAGAAAAACCTTGTTCGTACAACTACAATCTCTATGTGTTACTCTGTCAGTGTTCATAGACTTACTACTATGTTGACATCAATCAAAAACATAGTCATGAATGCAACATGTCAATACTCTCCAATGCTTAGGATACTCCCCCAATGTAATATCATTAATATTCATGCTAACACATTAGGCACATGAATATAGGACCAAGACAATCAACACTTAGAGATTTGAACAATACTATTACAACTATTAGAAGTATGGACACAAGGGATATGAATACAGATTTAAACCCAAGTGGGCATCAAACAAGAAATCACAGGTACATCATCATGGGAATACTTATGATTGGGATTACAATACAAGGTACATTTTTCATTATTGTGGTGAGTATGGTCATGTTGCTATAAATTTCATTAAAACACATTTTAGAGGTAATTATAGTTAGATCACCCTAAAATTTATCTATTAGTTGCCCTAGGAATTTGTGATAGAGGTGGTGGGCTCCATTGACTTGGACACCTATGGACTAGGATATACCAAGCACCTATCATTAATTGAGGAAGGATAATTATTAAAGAGTGGATAATAGAGGAATGCAAAGCCTAAACACAACAAACCTACATGTCATCATTGTGGAAAACTAGGAAATACATCAAATATCTGCAAAAGAAAGAATGGTAAGAAGAACTCTAAACCAAAGTTCAATGAATATTCTTTTTAATTACAAGAAGTAAGGATACCAAGAACATAAATATAGGTCAAAGGTTATCAATACACTAGTTGCACGCAGATTTGAGGGTCATTGCTACAACAATCAGAAGTATGGACATAGAGCTCAAGAATGTAGATCCAAGGTAAAATCCAATTGGACAACCAAAAGAAAAAAAAAATGGATCCAAACAAGGTAACTCCTATAATTGGGATGACAACACATGGTACAGTTGTCATTATTGTGGTGAATATGGTCATATTGCATAAAATTGCATTAGGACATTTTACAGGCAAATACAAGAGTTGGTTGAATGGAAATTTAGTTTTTTTTAGTTGTCATAATATTGGACATGTAAGAAAAAGATGTAGGACCTAAGCACCAGCACCAATTAATGTACACAACAAAGGTTAAGACAAATTTTATGTTGAGAAAACAAGGAATAAAATAAATCAAACCTAGAGAAAGAAGGAAGAAGCCAGAATTAGTGGAACCAGTGAAGTTGATGTCACCCAATCTAATAGATTAGGTGATCACACTACCTCAAACTAAGCTAAGAAGGTATGTAAGGAACTATATATTTGAATGTTATATCATGCACTAGTTCCTAACATAAGATACTCTAAAGTCCATATTTGCATAAGATAAGATGCATTAGGATAGTATTGAGGATAGAACTAGAAAGAATATATAAACATTTATATCTTTGATGTTGAGCATCAGTATTAATGTCTATAGTGATCGAGTATTTCAATATAGATTAAGTAGATGTCTTGAATGAGTTAACTGTGACCAAGCTATAGTTGTGACAAAATTCTTATATAATGACAAAGCCAATTGTAGTGCACCTACTAATGTACAAAGAAATTATTACAGACCAAATTTGATCATTTAAAGGTATATGGCATATTTTATGGTTCATTTTTTCTCACCAAGTGATTAGAAAGTTTATTGAGTTAATCAAGGTGATTGATAAGAGCAATTCATGCAAAGAATTGTGTAGATATATCAATGTGTCATCAACTAGTTAAGCGAAGGGCTAAAGATATTGATATTGTTGAGTCACCTAGAATTCATTTTTTAAACCCTAACATGAAGATATGGTAGCAACAACATCCATTAAGATGAAGAAGGTAGGAAAGGAGGTGAAGAATGTTCAAATGGTGAGTAATGAAACCTAACTACCTCTAAAATTCCAAGCTATACCAAAGAATGTGATGAAGGGAGATCTCTCAAGTGCCCTATCATCAATTCTACCAAAGGTACTTATGACTAATGATGAAGAATCTTTAGAAGACTTTAGGTTAAGTTGAAGAGTAGAATGCACCATTGCAAATAACATAAGGTCAAGGTGAGGACCAATCTAATGATGAAGAAAAAAGCAAGGATGAAGAAAAAGTTGCAAAAAAGAAGGGTAAGGAGATAGTAGTGGTAGGAAAAAAGGAAAAGGAAAAAAAGCATATTGCTATTTCCAAACCCACTATGAAGTAGAGCTTGAAAAAGCCTACTTCTCCTATCACTAGATTGAGGACAAGGGCTACCACAAGAATAGCTTTAGTCAAGCCACTGAAGAAGGAAGAACAAGAAAAAGAGGAAAGCACAGGAAAAAGAAAGTAGATAAAAGAAAGGATTGAGCTGATTCATCCTAGTAAGAAGTCAAGGAGGAGGCTAGTCTTGCAAAAAGATGAAGATGAAGAAAAGACTAATTAGGATGATGTCATCCAATTCAAGGTAGTTGTGCATAAGCATCCAGCCAATGTGGATGAAATTGTTTCAGATAGTACAGATTTTTCAGGATTCAAATTCATTAAGTATGATAAATTGACTAACAATGATAAAGTAAAGATAGAAGTGGATATATTGGAAATGATGGGAACTTTCAAGAAGACCACATTAGAAATTGTAAATCTCATACCTAAGGAACTGTACAATAAAGTCAATGAATGTAGGCTATCTATAATAACAATAGAAAGGAAAATAAGAGAAGGGACTTTAGCCCAAGTCATGCTTGTTTTGACACCTAAGAAGAGAGAAAATTTCATAGAACAATACAAGAATAGGTTTTTTCCCAAATATAGAGCATTCTCTATATTGAAAAATAAAATTGAAGACATTTCTCAATAGAGCACTCTAGTTTGGAAAGCAATTTTTGGATTATTGCCAAACAAAGACACAAATAAGGATGAAAAGGCATTAGGCCAGATTGATCTTGCTAACAAATAAGATTTTGATGAGCTTGAATTATTAGAAGAGGAAACAAGGAAGAAAGTTGAGGAGAGAAAACAAGAAGATGTTGTCACCATTGAGGACATGCTAGAAGATGCATAGCTGAATGTCAATGTTCTGATAGATGAAGAGTTTAAAAGTGAGGCACTCACTCAAGAAGCTTCTAAATAACCTCTCCCATGCACCAATATTTTTCTCTTCCAAATTAAAGATTATCCAAAGGCATAAGTGTATCAACTGTGAGTACAATATCAAACAATTCCACAATTCTTACTTTCACCATTGAAATGAAGGTAAAGGAAGGTACCCTAATCATTACTATTCAAAATCCTCCTATCAAGGCCACAATTGTAATTGATGCAAATAAAGAATAAGAAAACATAAAATTATTTATAGAACAACCTTTTGTGATTACCATAGGTCCTTATGTCAAGGAAATAAAGGAGGTTGTGCAAATAAGGACTAAGTAAACAAATGAGCCTAAAGAACAAGAGACCATTCAAGCATTAGTGCAATTGTTGAGTGAAGATCAACCTACACAAGCTGGAGACAAAAAGGATGTCACACCTAAATAGTAGGTGATTGTTACTCAATCTAAGATAGTTTTAGTGAATATTGACAGTAGCCACATTAAGCGTGAACATGGACTGAGCACTGATGTCTCAATATTGCGACTAGCATTGATGAGTTGTAGCACTCCTAAGGAAAAGTCATTATTAAAGAAGTTAAAGTCATCAAGTAATCCTATTACATTAGACAAGGTAATAGTGCTTACTGAATATGATCTAGAAAATATTACTTTTGAGAAAATGCAAATTTTGCAAGAGCTATTGAAGAGGAAGTCAAAGCAAGAAGATATGAGAAGGGAACATCAACTAAATAAGGTACTACATGAAATTAAGGATATTTTTGTTGATGCCTTTGATATTCAAGATATTTAGGATGATGCACCAATAATCATTTAGTTATTTCACATTGTTGAAAAACTCAATAGTGAAGAAATTGAGGCCAATGAAAAACTGATGAAATGGTCTAAAAAGAAATTTGAAAGAAAAGTTTTGCAGAAAGTTTCAATAAAGATTGCAATAAAACAAGTTGAACTTTCTACTCTTGTAAATAAATTAGGGTTTTTACATATTCCTTATATAAAAAGCTATGTGATGTAGAATTCTTTACACAAGATAATCAACAATTAGTTGATAAACTTCAAGAAGAGTTGAAGTTATCAGGCCACTCATTGAGCATGGATGCAAGTTCCACCTCTACTCACTTTAACAATTTGACTTATACCCAAGGGAGGTTAGCCGAATCGATGGATAAAGATGATCACATAAGAGAAAAGTTGATTTATATTCAATCAATGCTCATACATCATGTAGAAGTCATGGAAAGTGAACTAAATATTGTAAAATATTTATTACAAAGAGATCATCATCTCTCCATTATAGACAATCTAATTTCTCTAAGTATTGAGCTAGAAATAAAGATTCAAGCTTTGGAATCTATCAAGATCTAGTTGGGACAATGCTCTAGCCATGATCCTATAGATTCATAAACTTTTTTTTGATAAGTATAATCTGACCCTAGGAAAACAATAGCCATAAGTGACAAAAATAAGGGGGAAATGTCAAGGATTACTGAAGGGGAAATAGATTGGAGTCAAACTAGATAAACTCAAATGAAAGATACATAGAGAAAGGTATGAAATTATAAATTTGACAGAATGTTGTGTATATGTTGTCATGTACATATGTTGTATATAGTAAAAACTTTTTGAAGAATGGGTCATAGCCAAAGGGGGAGTACTAGTTTATTATTTTGAATGTAATGATAAGTCATGATAAAGTGTTTTTTCCACTAATGTCAAAGGGGGGAGATTATTGATCTCTAAGCCATGTTGTCAATTAGTGTCAAACACTATTATTTCCTAAATAGATTTGATCACTTATCATAACAACCAAGCCAAACAATGAAGGCCAAGTGATGTATATTGGACTTGTTCATGTTTTAGTTTGAGCCAAGCAAGTCTTCAGTTGTCAAGTACTCAAGTATGAAACAAGTGATAGTATATATCATGAAAGTTACAAGTTAGTGGAGATATTTCATGCCCAATTATGCAGTATGTGCCAAGCAATCAAAAGCCAAGTGCAACATGATTTTTAGTCCTGACCAAGCATCAGGGCATACAAGTGTCAAGCAAACTATTTTTGACATATATATGTTTGGAGTGGCACAAATAATGAGGTAAACCATTTTGGTTGACTTCTTCACACATTTAGATGATTATAGAGTAATTTAAGTAGTTAATTATGCATTTTGTTAGAGATCATTGATCCCTATGATAGGTGATTAGCCAATCACAAAAATGGAAGGACTAAGCAACAAAAGGGATGAATCTAGATCATTGATTTTGATCTACAAGTTTCATCAATTGGTTATTTAGGAAGGGCCCAAACCCTAAATCATTTATGAGGTGAAGAGATGCAAAGAGAGATGAAGAGATAGAAAAGGAGGCTATGTTTGGATGTTAGAAGCAAAGAGACCAGATAGAGAAACCAAGAGAGAAGTGAAGGAAAAAATAGAGTATATTAGATAGGAGATCAAATTGAATTGGAAAGAGGAGGTATGTAATCTAGCACTAGAGTATTAATGGAAGGATTGGGTATTAATATATTCTACCAAGTAAATTAATATAAATCTCTTAACACAATGGTCTTAATAGGCCTTTATGGATCTCCTAATAGAGTTCTTACTTAATTGTAAGTTTCAAATCCTTTAACCAAGGTAGATTGAATAAGTTTTGTAAAGATCTTAGCAAGTTAGACCCCTCACATGGTAGTTCACTAGAATTTATCAAACATTGTAGTCTTAACAAGAACACTTTATTCACTACTAAATTTTGCCCCGAATTGTGATTGTGATGGTCACCCATCATCCAATCGAAAGAACCACAAAATGGCTCCCATTAGATAAAAATTGAACTTTTTTATCAAAAATTATGATGGAAAGGGCATCTGTCACAATTGTGATGGATAAAACTATCGTAATTTGGAAGCATGAGGAGGCAAGACTTCATGTTGACATCATCACATTTGTGACAGTAGGTCATCGTAATGATAATTTGTTAAGCTTCTAGTTCTTCATTACAATTATGATGTCCATGCAATAGCTGCATTGTGGAAGTGATGTTGATCTATCAAACATAGCCATCGTTATTATGACATCCATGTAATAGTTGCATTGTGGAAGTGGCTTTGATCTATCTGACATAGCCATCATAATTATGACAATTTTGTGATAGTTGTGTTGTACAAGTGATGGCTAGTTATCGAAACATACTATAGCCCAGAGTTTCCAACCATAATCTAGACCCTTGAATTGAATTTTTATGTCATTTTGTTGCAAACATGGTTCCAATCATTGTTATTATGAAAGCACTATATTTTTTTGTATATCAGACATGCTAAACATTTTTGTGCCTAGTTTTGTAATAGAAATGTATACTTGCTACCATGTTACCCTAATATCCTATATTTTTCTTGTAAGAATTATGGATTTTATCCTCTATTTTCCTTATAAGAATTATGGACTCATCTAATGGTACTTTTCATTTTGTAAATCCATATTTTATCTTCTATAAAGAAAAATGCAAGATAAGGTACTATCTTTAGACACTTATGTCTATGTCTAGAAAAGAGAGTTATTGTTGCTACAATCTCCTTCAATGGTAAAAATCTAAATGGAAACATACAAAACCATTTTCTATCCCTTTTCTATGGTAGAAGAACATTCCCAAGAAAAAGTGTGATTCCTCCTCCATACTTTCTCTAGTATTGATTTCAAAGCATCTTATACATTCACAGATGATGAAAGAAATTCTAGAATATACCCATCTATAGGTAAAGATTTATAGGAGGATCATTTGATGCTATAATTGATGGTTTTTTGTTTTGGGTTTCATTTACTTGGATGTCATACATTGAAGAAAATGGTGTTTCCTATTTCTATTGAGTACCACATGGAACTTGAAAATCATCCAACATGATGAACAAACTCAATGTTATTTTGAACATACATTTCATTCTTGGATGACTACATATAATACTAGCAAAGGTGCCAATTTAGGAGAGAGAACATGTAGTGAATGGAATAAACAAAGAACAATTGAAGAATGTTCATGTCACAGATAGGGCATGTCTCCTAATTTCGAGATCGGAATTGATTGTATAAAGTTTTAACTTCTGCAAGAATATATGCAAATTATTTCCATGTAATCATTGAAGACATTTTCCTCCTAAATTTGTGCATGACATATTTGTTAAGGAACATCATTATAAATGTACAAAAATATATAATTCTAATATGTGCATTTGCTAAATTGTTATTTTTGACAGAAAATTATTTATTGCTAGAATAGAATCAACAGAGGATGTTATAGGAATAATCATTGACAAATCACATTTACAAGCTAAGGGAATTCAAGTATTAAATTGAATTCATGCATTCAATGTGTACTAAACAATATATCCATGCATGTATATTTAGCATTACTATAGTAATCCCCTATCTATTATTATGTTATTACAAGTTCAAAGTGTTTCCATGCTTGAAGCCATGAAATTTTATATTTAAAATAACCTACTCTACAAATTCATCATAGTTTCAAGTTCTTAGCACCATGCTAAGTCCTTGTTGAGTTCTATTTGGATGATTCTTATTCCTAATATTTCCAACATAATTTTAAAAAGTTTAAAGAGAACTCTTGTTCTCAAGCATGATAGCTCTATTGTCTATTCAATTAGTTACTTCTTGCAGAATGAAAGCATGCTCAGGTCTCGGTAATTGTGTTCATCCTTCCAATGGAAGAACTTTGGTACCTTACAAACTTAGTTCAAGATGTACCTAAATAATAATGTCATTTATATGACACATAAAAAGTTTGCAAAGGAGGAGTTTGAATTAAGACTTCATATTGATTTAGACCAAAGGAACCTATTCAATCTTATATAGATGGTTCATAACTATTCTAAACACAAAAAAATACCACAAGAAACCAAACTCTGAATTTCATTTTTTGATGTAAGTGGCATCTTTTGGAAGGTCTGGGAAAAATATTGAAAAATGTGTAGATCCTCTCATACATAATTCAAATACAAAAATATTCTTAGAGTAGTTAACTAGAAGATGGGGTTTGCAATCAATAAAAATTTCAAACATAACCCTAATGGACATGGTGATAAACAATAGTGATTACCTAGAAGAGTATTTCTAGATGACTTAAATGAAGACAATCATGCACTTATGATAGTTGCAGATTCACTTGGTCTAATAATGACTAATTATATATTAAGTTCCTATTGCTAAGATTTAATGTTTTATTTTATTTTTTGAATTTTTACTATCTTTACTTTCGTTCCCACAAATTTTGATATCTTCCTTTCTGAGAACTATAAATTCTAGTGTTTCCACTTCAACTTCAAGGCTTACACTAAAATAAAATACACCATTGGTTATTACTTTGAATGGACCAAAGATTAACTCTTTTAAAAGGAAAATAAAAGAATGTTTACATACCTCTTATCCCTTTGAAGAAAATCGCAGAGCTGCAAGAGCACAACAACAAGATCACAAGGACATGCCAACCCTCATTTGGAGCTCTCCACCTCTTTCATGTGTAGCTCCATAATCGCTCAAAACAAATGGGGGATGATGTCATGATTTTCTTTCTTTTTTGTTTATAATCATGTTGACATCACAATTATGATGCCAATGTCTGTATTGTGATGGTGTCAGGGAAAATTGAAAAAAAAATGAAAATCACCACAAATTACACTGCCATTGCAAATTGTCGTCACAATTTGACCCCAAATATTATAGTGATTACTACAATGGTGAATATTTGTGGGTTTCATCCCCACCCCAATTTTACCTTCACCTTGGAGGGTTTTTGGGTAACCAAATCTTATGTGTTATGTGTTTACATTTACTTTCATTTTTATGGATGTGATGCACACTTAGATCTATATCAACACTAAAATTTATGGTTATGTGGTTTATGATCTAGATATGAGATGGGTTAAAGGTGAATGCATTTCATATGTTATTTATTTCAAGAAGTTAAAAAAATTTGTAGACCCTGATTCAACACCCCCTCGCCCACCCAGCATCTTACTTTCCTAGTAGACTTCCAACACAATCAACAATTTTAGAACTAAATCATAAAATTCCCCTTTAGCCCTATAAGTAGCATAAGTAATTATCTTTGAATATTTTTGAAAGTGAAAATTCCCGATTTAATTGAAACATAAAAATTTAATATCCTACCTTGAGTACTTTATCACTCAAATTAGAATTAGATTTCTAAAGGCCCAACTTCTAAAAAAACATAACTTGTAAACCATTGATTTGATGCAGTATTATGACCTCCTTTCAAAATTAGCACAAAATTCTCTATATCTTTTAGTTGCCAAGGTTTGACCCATTTTCAGTGCATCTAAACCCTTCAAATTTGAGTTTAAATTTTTTGTACCATCAAATGAACAACCTTCAAAAAAATAGTAAGTTTGTTAAAAATAGTGACTCTACAGAAGGATAGCCCTTATTCAAAAGCTAGACAATATTTTTGGGTGATGTGAGATTTCTCTTACATCCTACATGCTCTTGCATTAATATTGGTTGAAATTTCAAAAATTTGAGCACAAACCTGGGTTCTTCACCAAACCTGTGGTTTGTTTGGTTCTACCTACATTTCTAGCTAGGCCCAAAACTTGAGCTTTTGTTATTCCCAAATTTAATTTTTCAAACCTAAATTTTCACTTCTTAGAATGGCTATTTTTTCTATGCCTTAATTATTATACAAGCTTACCTATGTTTTCTTATTCATAGACTTTCATTTCTTCTTTCTAGCACTTCAGAATCAATCCAAAACTACATAACTACAATGTTTCTCTACATATCTACATTTAGTATTCACCAAAGTCATATTTTTGTCCTTTGTACCTATATTTATAAAATAAATAGTATAAAACTTAATCATAATTTACTTTTTGGCTTTCAACACCTCTTTTTAATCTTTAGGTCAGCACTTTAGTAGTAATTTTAGTTCATATCACCACTAGTTAGTGTTAATTCTTGTATTTTTCCTTGACTAGTCAACTAATGTTTTATCATATATCACATTTTAATCATCATCCTTAAGTATGTTCACAATAAAAAAAGTCTAGCTTGTGTTTTACATCATTTTTAGAATTAGAGATGCATTTGTGAACTTTAATTTGGAGCATTATCATATCAATTGATTCAAAAAAAATGCATTTTTAGGTCAACTTGTAAAGGCCATATTTTTTGCTTGATGTTTAAAGTTGGAAACTACTTACACCATTAGAAAGCTATTTGAGATCTATAGTTTCATTTGTGTATTAGTATCCCATTGGAAACATTATTAAATGTGACATATTCAAGGAAAGAGAACCTCCAAAGTCTATGTATAACCTTGTAGCTAGATATACCATGACAATGCCCAAATGAACTATAATAAATAAACATCAAAGGAATAAATATTACTTAGTTATCATCAAGTCGGCCTACAAATACAAATATTACATCATGATCGTCAATATACAACTGCTATAAGATAGATACATTGGGTGAGTGCATGAAGATGGTGTACAAGAAGGGGGGTATAAGTGGACACCTTTCTTCTGAAATCAATTCAACCTGAACTTGGATGAGACATTTGAGGGTCATCCACTAAAAATGACAAGATGTGTAAAATATATAAATTGTAGTACTCTGAATCTACTTTCTAAACTACTAGAATTTTAATAAAATGGATAAGATTAGGTTGATCAAACCCTATGCATATGAAAAATATTCCTCGATTTTTTTTGGAAAACATAACATAGCTATTTTTCTGTGCAACACAAAAGATCAAGTTACATTTAGTATCTTGCATGTCCCTTTGGTAGGATGATAGTTAAGAGTCATATCTAGAAGTTGTGTATTTTTATTTTTTTTATTATGAATTATTGAACTAACTACATCCTAAAATTTTGCCACCTATTAATGTGTTGAGCATAACTTGCATCAAAATAATTGAAAATGAAAACCTTTTTTTAAAAGTGTATAGAATCAAATGTAGAACAATAATATATAATTTATTTTGAATTTGGTTAAGTATATAAAAATTTATTAAAAAAATGGTAGACATATGTCTATGAGGAATGTCAAGGGATTGGTAAAAGTAATTAATGTTTGCATTGTTAATATTGTCCAAAAATAGAAAAATTTATATGGTTAGAAAGCTAAGAAGACATGTGATACTGTGGTAGTAGTTTTAGAGATACCCACTTCACCATCAGAAAAACTAATGAAGGAAAAGATGAGAATTCATCTTAGAAGATGAAAAAATGTCTAAATGAAAAATATTGGAGGGAAAATTCTTCCAATCCTTTGGGATGTTTCCCTTGGAATGTTCCAACCCATGCAATGACTATTAACAATCTCTCTTTATGATTCTAGAGGGTAGTATGGTAAGATTGGAGTTGTTGTATGAATGCCAACTAGAGGCCATACAATGTCTATATGACTGTATGGAGTGATGGAGTGGAGATGGCAGTTGGTTGTACACCCAGCATGGGGAAGCCATACAATGGATGCAGGTGAACAATGGATTTTGTATGGTGGAAAGGTTGTATGAGGGAAGAAAAAATGGTTGTACTAAGGAGTAAAATGGTTGTGCAATGACCGTACAGTAGAGCACAATGGTTGTACAGTGGATTCAAATAGTCGTATAGTAAAGAGAGCAAGTTGTATGATAGTTGAAGGTGTAGTAGGAGACAAGGAAATGACCATACAACAGGCTCAGATGGTCATGCAAGAGGATGATGGGAAGATGTATAGCTAATTATGCAGGGCTATAGAGGTGGATGATGTATGGAATAAAGAGGATATGCTAATTTATGTAATCACCAACTTATGGATTTGAATTCATGAAATAAACCCAAACAAGAATAAAGTTTGAAACATGGATAACCTTCAATTGATATTTCCAAGAAATGGTGCTCTAATTTGCCAAATCTAAGCAAAGTATTAAATGTAACAATAGAATAGGATGAGATTGAATCCCACCAAAACTGTATGAGCCAAATAGGGAAGATATTTCACTTCCAAAATGGTGAACAATCTAGAACTCCCACAGGAATTCATAGTACATAGAAATAATCCAAAAATCATGCCTAAAACTACCTATAAGTCATGCTTAAATACCCATTCAGAAAAATTTCTGAGGGTCTACAAAGATAGGTGATGGCTACACAAACTATTGAAATAAAACAAAAATGGGTCTGAGATATATTAAATCTATTGGACCATTAACAATAATTTGATAAGTGATTTATTTTATAATGGGAACATTATAGTCCTTCCGTCCCAAATTTTGCTTGTCCTCAAGAAAATGCAATTTTGAGTGCTAGAGAATGTGCTCACCCTCCCATGTCATGTCATCTAATGGAAAGTGTTTCCAACACACCAAATATCCCTTCACTATGTGGTTCCAGAGGGTCCTCTCATGTACTTTGATGATCTCAGCTAGTTCTAATATGAGCTTTCCTTCTTCATTAAGTGGTGGAAGGTCTGTGGCTATTGTGATATTCTACCCCATAGCCTTCTTCAGGTATGAAACATAAAAGACATTATGAATACGGCTTCCCTCCAAAAGTTCTAGTTCATAAGCGACTTCACCAATGTGACGAACTACACGATAGGGACCATAACATCATGGCTTTAATTTTTCTTTTCCCTTTTCTTTCAATGAGGATTGTCAATATGGATGGAACCTAAGATAAACCAAATCCCCTACTTTGAAACTCCTCTCCATTCAGCATCTCTTAGTGTACATCTTATATTGATTATGTGCCCACTGTAAGTTTTCCTTCAGGTATTGTAGGATGTCATGTCCCTCCTAAAGCCAATCCCTCACCCTTAGTGCATAACTATCACCCAATACTATGTCGATGAAGGAGAGGGGTTCATACCCATACAAAGCTTTCAATGGTGCCATCCTAATGGACATGTGATACATGGTATTGTAACAATATTCTCATAGGTATATCCATTTGACCCACACTCATTGTGTTGAAACGTAGTTTTGAAAGTAACCTTCAAGTCACTTGTTTACAATCTATGTTTGTCCATCTATCTAAGGTTGGTAGCTAGTACTTGGTGACAATTATTTCCCTACCAACTAAAACAATTATATCTAGAAAACATCGATGAATCATCCATCCTGATTACTGACAATTTTGTGGGATAACCCATGCAAATGAAAGACTTCTCTAAAAAATAGATCAGCAACTTGAGAAGCTTAAAAATCTAAGGGGATGGCAAAGAAATGTGTGTACTTTTTCAATCTATCAACCACCACAAAAATACAATCTTTTCACCTTAGGAAGTCCTATTATGAAATCCATTGAGATATTTTTCCACTTATTCTCTGGAATTGACAGAGGTTGAGTAACTCGATAGGTAGAGTATGTTTGGATTTTTTATGCTGGTAGATTGCACATTCTCTTACATACTACAATATGTCTCCTTTAAGTCCTTTCCATGGAAACCTCTCCCTAAAAATTTTGTAAGTTTTGAGAAACCTTGAGTGTCCTGCCAATGGTGAGTTGTGTACCTCCTTCAAGATTTTTTGCTTCAATTTGGATTTTGGCACTAAAAATATCTGACTCTTATAGTAAATGATGTCATCCACCACTTTGTACCAGTCATCCTAGGTGTTTCCATCCATTAGCTCAGAGAAAAATGTGTTTTTGGAATATTCTACCAACAAATATTCCTTCCAATCAACTAAAATATGGTTTAGTGAGCAGATGGCGGGTTTCTTGGACAAGGCATCTGCAACCACATTATTTTTGCCTTTCACAAATTCAATGTCAAAATCAAAAACCAAAACCTTTCTTACCCATTTTTTTTGCCTCTCATTGAAGCCTCGTTGCTCTAGAAAATATCTCAAACTATTGTGATCCATACGAATGACAAACTTGACACCCACCAGATATTGTTGAATCTTGGTTAGTGCATGTACAATGGCCAACATCTCTTTGTCATAGATAGAATATAGGAATTTGGCTTGCATAAACTTTCTTCTTTCATAAGCTATGGGGTTTCTATCTTGCATCAATACTGTGTCAATGCCTTCTTCAAATGTTTCACACTCCAAAATGAATGGTCAAGTGAAATCAGGTAGCGCAAGTATGGGACACATAATCATTGCTTCTTTCAACTTATCAAAAGTGATTTGTGCTTTTTCATTCCACTGGAAAGGCCCCTTCTTTGTCAAATCCATTAAGGGTGCACTGAGTAGAGAGAATCCTTTAACAAACCTCTGGTAATAATTGTACAACCTAAAAAACCCTCACAAATCCATAAGTGATTTTGGGGGAGGCCAATCAAGGATAACTTGAATCTTCTCCTAATGAACATGAACTTCATATTTACTAACAATATGCCCCAAGTACAATATTTTTATCATACCAAATTCACACTTGGATTGCTTGGCAAACAAAGACTACCCCTCCATGATCCTTAGGACTTCATCCAAATGCTTCAAGTGCTCCTCCCATGTCCTATTATAAATAAGAAGATAATCAAAAAATACCAATAAGCACTTATAAAAATTAAAAAAATTGAAGATGCGATCATGCATGATTAAAATGTAGTAGGTGCATCTGTTAATCTGAATGGCATGACCAAAAATTCATAATGCCTATAGTGACAGCTGAAGGTCAACTTTTCTACATCTTCCTCCCTCATGTGGATCTGATGGTATTTGGAGTAGAGATCTATTTTTGAAAAATAAACTGCATCATGCAATTCATCTAGCAACTCATCTATCCTTGGAATGGGATAGCTATTCTTTATTTATTTTTATTCAACCTATGGTAGTCCACACGCATGTGCATCATCCCGTCCTTCTTCTTGACCAATACTACTGATGATGCAAAGGGGCTAGAACTAGGATGGATTCATCCTTTCTCCAGTATTTTTTGAATAGTCTTTTTGATCTCAACTTTAAATTTCTTGGGATGACAGTAGGGTGTGGTTATGACCAGCTTGGTTCCATCTTCCAACTCAATAGTATGTTCAAACCCTCAATGAGGTGGTATGCTAGGAGGAATGTTAATGAAAACTTTATCATGTTTACTCAAAATATTCTAGAGATCATCATCCTGGGGAGGTGTCCATTGTCCTTTTATGGGTTCCACCAAGACAAAACAATGTACAACTCAAGCAATGTCATCATGCTAAAAAATTGCCTCCATTTGATGTGCAGAAACTTCCTTCGAACCTTCATTTGCCATTTCATAGAGAAAAACCTTTTTTCCATCAACAAAAAAAGTGAAGTCCATGCATTTGAAACTCTGAGTGTATTCATCAACTGTCTCCATCCATTGTATGCCTAGAATAACCTCCATATCATCAAGGTCCATTATGAGGAAATCCTTAGTCACAAAATGATTCGCCATTTTGATACTTAGCTAAGGAACAAGGTGTGTGTAGGGTAGGATAGTCACTTTAGCAATCTTGAACTAAAATCCTGCATGTGTCTTTATAGGTAGACCTCTTTATTTCACCAAAGAGGAGTTTATGAAGTTTAGCGTAGCTCCGCTATTCAGAATTACCATAACCCATTTTCCTTGAAGGGTTTTTTGTACATGAAACACTGTGCACCTCAAGTTACTAGTGAAGGAAATAGTTCCCCCACATCATACCAACACTGCAATCCTTTCCATCTGGTTCAAACTAACCATGTTGGTGTCATGATGTTGATTGTCTTCAGCAAGTGTTTCTTCCTATTCATGCTTATCATTAGACATGACCTCAATGTAGTGTATTTTTCCTTTTCTGAGGCATCTATGACTAGGTTCCTAAGGTCCCTTGTAGTTGAAACATAATTTCTTCCTTCAAAGTTTCTATCTGGTAAATTCATCCAATGACAGCTTCCTGGGCAGAGTTTATTATCTTTGTGCCTTGAAAATGCTGGTGGTTTGGGCTATGAGTAACTTTGAGAGGATGATGTCAATGATGATGCCATGCTTCATGCCTTCTTAATAGCTTTTGATAGGGTGGTAGTATTGAACCCCTTTACCTAACCTTTTAGTGGTTCTATCAGTTCATCCATGAAGAGCACTATCTGTCTTCTTTCAAAAATGTTCATGACCAAAATAAAGAGTTTCTAAAATTCTACAATGTATTGGTTGACTGAACCAATTTTCCTTAGCTATGCTAAATCTTTAAAATTGAGTTGTGGATCTTTATCATCGAATTGATCTATCAATCTCTTAGTGAATTTTGTGTAAGTATTTAGTTGATCATGACCCAATGTTGTCGAAATATTTAATATTTTTGTTTTTGTCCTATACCCACCTACCAACCTCTCATCCCCTATTTCCATCTTCAATATTCAAATGCATTTATTGTGGGTAGGTGAGTTCAAATTTGGCAAATGAGGGGGAAATTTTTGTGGACAACAAAAAGACAAAAGAGAGGGAATTTCATTCATTCCATTATTATTATTATTCATTCTCATACTGAGTCAATTTTTGTAGCAGTGACAATAGAGAATGTTTTTGAGTATTTTGTATAGTAGCATCATTAGTTGTTTAATCTATTGAGTAGTGATTGCTCCAGCTCTATTTTATGAGAGCTCTGAGAAACTCTAGACTTATTTGTATGCAGCTATACTTGATGCAAGTTTATTTTATGTAAAAAATTTGTAGTTAGTTGTAGCTTTTACATTCTATATTTCTAATAGTTCATTTTTGGTTAATAGAAAGCAAGAAATCAATCTTGCATACTTCCAACTTTTGCAATTATATTGTCTCCTTCCTTGTTTATTCTACTATGTGCTTGGTCATAGGAAAAAAAGAGTACTACTCTATTCTTGTTGTTTGCATTTGTTGTGGAATGTAGTTTGTGATTTTTGTGTGGGTTAACACACTACTTTGATAGGTGGTAACATTTACTCAAAATACACTTGGTTTGTGCCCTTACAAAGTAGCTACTTTTTACACTAAGTGATTTGGTCCTTTATTTTCCGAGTTGTGTGGGGTTAACATGTAGGTTATCCCCCTACTTTGGCATATATTTTACATGGTATCAAAGCTAATTGGCCCTAAATCCTTGTGAGTTTGAGCATTTTTTTTGGGGCTATTTAAGTTTATTGTGTAGGAGACATGGCAAGAGATGCAAGAAAGATATGGTAGCAACCACCATCCTTTAATGGATAAAATTATGACATTTGGGCAAAGAAGATGAAAACCATAATGGCAGCTAATGATTTGTGGGAGTTTGTGGTTAATGGGTTCAATGATGTGATAGACATAGCTCAGTATGTTGCCCTCACCAACAATCAAAAGACTCAGCTGAAGGAGTCAAGGAGAAAGGATGCTAAGGCATTAAGTCTAATTAAGGCAGCAATAATAGAGATAGTCTTCCCCAAGATTGTAGCAGCCAATTATGCAAAGGAAGAATGGGATATCCTTGAGACCAACTTCAAGGGGACTGATAAGGTCAAAGTAATGAAACTATAGCTAATTAGAAGGGAATTTGAAAACCTTCAGATGAAGGAAAATGAACCTATTGTAGAGTTTAGCTCACAAATCTCCACTTCGATAAACCAACTTAACTCAAATGGAGAAAATTATGAAGAGCATGGGATTGTGGAAAAGATATTGAGGAGTTTACCTCTAAAATATGATAATCTTGTTGTTGGTGTAAATAATTATTCACTATTTACACTTACTTAAGTTTACTTAGGTTTTCACTTATTTTATTATTTATTTATTAGTCACCTAGGAGTATGTACACTCTTGTGAGTTGTCATGTTGAAACATAGGAGTTTGCACCTCTTTTAAGTACGTGGTGTCTACAACACAGGAGTTAGCACACTAATTAAGCACATGGTGTCTACAACATCTCCACTTGAGATACACCTTGTCATTCTTATCCTCTCATCTGGAATGATGGATAAGATGTGTGCTTAGTTATTATTCTTATCTTATCTCACGGTTCTTTCTAGAGACATTCTAGGTGCTTCCTGAGAGGTCTTTATATACAGGCAATCCTAGTGTGTTTTGTACATACAATACAGAGCAATGTATGAGGACATACTCTGATATATTGATCATACTCATTTGTGGTCTATATTTGTGCTTGTGTTTGAGTTCTATGATCTTGGGTGAATCTTTCCCTAAGGCAAATTCTTACATGGTATCAGAGCTCTTGAAGAATTTCTCTTCACATAGTCATTCAAGACCATCATCTTGCTTCAGCAGCTCGACCTGAATCTAGAGTATCACAAAAATTGGGAGCATCTAGAACTAGATCTAACCTCACCATTGCATCTAGAACATTGATTTGGTGAATTTTGGCTATAAATTTTCCCACCCTAGGCCATAGTCAAAATTCATACAACAATTTTTTTTGCAAACCGGCAACCCAAAGGCCCGATTTGCAGATTTGGTATGATCATTTTAGATCTGTACATTTACTTTTCAGATCTTTTTTTTTTCATCTATATCTCTACTATTTTTCTTAGTTTTGCATTATTTTTCAAAAACAATTTGGCCATCGGGCCATAGGAGAGATTTTTTGCAAGTGAAGATTGAGGCTTGCTAGTGCAAATCAGATATTTGCATCACATTCAAAAGGTCAAAGAACCCCTAAATTAACTTGTTTTTTTCACCAAAATCAGACATTTGAGGTGAAATCTAGAGTCATTTCATTTTTGGAGACACGATGATAATTTAGAAAAAAATAATAGCAGTAGTGATTTTCAAATAGTGATATCTCCCTCATATGGACTCTTTTTTATGAGCAATTTTTTTTTGTTTTCTGGTAGGATTTTGTGATCTACACATTGGTGTAGGAAGTTTGACATCTCTGTTCCTAAATTTTTTTGCAACTCGTAAATCCCAAATTTTTCCACTTTAAATGCTCCATACGAGCTTATCTGGACTCCAAATCAGGTTCCAATTTTTTTGAAAGTGCATTTTTTTTGTCTACTTTCTAGTTCTACAACCAAATTATAGGTTCTATGGATAGAAATACTACTTTCAGAAATAGGCCCTAAATTAGCAAGTGGCTACTAAGTGCCTAAATCATACATTGAGGCAAGGGGGTTCTTTGATTATTCTTGCATCTTTGGGGATTACATTGATTAGTCCATCATGGAAGAGGAAGATTTGATTATCTTGACACTAGAAAACTATCAGAAATGGATTCAATTGGTTATCCCATATCTTAGTTAGCATAATGCACTACCATATGGGAGAGGGCTTTTATATGATGAGGACACATGTTCCATCCTTTATCGTGCACTCTTTCCCTATATGGATATGGAGGTTATGGATTTACTTGATGACTTGAAGTCAAAAGATTTATATGATATCTAGATTCGTCTTTGGGAGACCTATGGAGATCCACACATTCCTCCTTTCCTAAAAGATCTTATACCTCCAGTTGTAGTTGCATCCTCTCTAGATGAGATCACACCTCTAGATGCTCCTATTGCTCCTACTGATCCTATTCTATGTGATGAACCTCCTTATAGCAATATTGTGAGAATGCTCGAAATAACAGAATACAAAGTGATAGCAGAACTCAGAATGAATCTACTGATCGCAGGCCACTTCGAGGGGGTAACCTCCTTTGAGCAAGCTCAATACAATAAATTCGTCCGTGCCCATCAAGGGCCTCAACCTATTCTTATATACTGAGTACGATCTAGAAAAGTAATACTACCTATGCATGTGGGATAATAAAATATACTCACGGGACGACTTACAAAGCATATGCGTCCAACAACACTACTCTAACAAAATAAACAGAAGGAACACACAGGTTCCTAACATCCCCTCCCCCTTAGAAAAAAGCTTTGTCCTCAAAGCTTAAGGTGTGGAAATTGTTGTTGAATCTGAAGAAGGGGTTCCCAGGTAGCATCCTCTGGTTGCATGCCATGCCACTGAATCAAGACCTCAGAGATGGAGCGAGAGCGAAGCTGGCGAGTGCGTTGGTCAATGATTGCCACCGGCTCCAAGATAATGGATCCTTCCGTATCCATTTCAGGGAGAGTAGTTTGTGCTCTGACAGTGGGACCCAGAACTTTCTTTAGACAAGAAACATGAAAGACTGGATGAATGCGGGAAGAAGGAGGAAGTTCCAGTTTATAAGCAACTGAACCAATCTTCTGCAGAACCTTATAAGGCCCATAAAATTTTGGGGCCAGCTTATGACGCCCTTTCAGCTTTAGGGAGGATTGTTTGTATGGCTGTAGACGAAGAAAAACCATATCCCCAACTTGAAATGAGCGCTCAGAACGGTGTTGATCTGCTTGCTGTTTCATCCGATTACGGGCCATGTGAAGATTATCCTGTAAGGTATGAAGAATCTGATCCCTGCTGCGGAGAACTATGTCAACTGCCTGGACTGGTGAGCTGTTGGGAGTGTAGGGAAGGAGCACTGGAGGTGCCTGACCATAGACTGCTTCATATGGAGTCATTTTAGAGGCAGTGTGGTAAGAGGTATTGTACCACCATTCAGCTAAAGGGAGCCACTTGGCCCACTGATGTTGTTGTTCGGAAGTGAAGCAACGAAGATAAGTTTCCAAGCATTTATTGACAATTTCAGTTTGACCATCAGTTTGTGGGTGATAGCCCGAACTCATCTTCAGTTTGGTGCCAGTTTTCTGAAACAGCTCAGTCCAAAAATGACTGGTAAAAGTTGCATCACGATCAGAGACAATGGAAGAAGGGAGTCCATGAAGACGAAATATCTGGTCCATGAAGATTTGTGCAACAGAGGAGGCAGTATAGGGGTGGCTGAAGGCACAAAAATGACTATATTTTGAGAGACGATCAACCACAACCAAGATCACTGTCTTGCCACCGGATTTAGGAAGCCCTTCAATGAAATCCATAGAAATATCAGTCCAAATCCGTGTAGGGATGGGCAATGGTTCGAGCAAGCCAGGAAGGAGGGTCGTTTCACCCTTGTGGCGTTGGCAAGTATCACATTCAGCCACCATCTGTTGAATCGTCTGTTTCATCCCTTTCCAAAAGAAGTTTCTCCTTGCTCGCTCATAAGTTTTGAGGAAGCCTGAGTGCCCTGCAGAAGGAGAAGCATGGAGTTCATAAAAAATAGCCTGATGTAGAGCTGGGTTCTGAGGAAGCACTAGCCGACCCTTGTATCGAAGAGAAGCACCATACCAAGAGTAATGTGGTATAGCAGAAGGATTATTGGCTAGCTGGTGAATGATTTGAGATAAAGAAGAGTCACTGTCATAGCCCTGCTGAACAGACGCTAACCAATTGGGAATGGGCATAGAAATAGCAGAAAGGGAAGCTTGATTATCAAATGTGCGAGAAAGAGCATTTGCCACAATATTCTCCTTACCCTTCTTGTAGGTGATCTCATAATCATACCCCATGAGTTTGCTGACCCATTTTTGTTGTGTAGGAGAGGATACCCGTTGTTCCAGGAAGTATTTCAGACTTTGGTGATCGGTTCTGATGCAAAAATGACTCCCTAAGAGGTATGGCCGCCACTTCTATACAGCATGCAAAATAGCCATCATTTCTTTTTCATAAGTAGAGAGGGCTAGATTCTTACCAGAGAGGGCTTTGCTAGTGAACGCAATAGGATGGTCATCTTGCAGGAGAACAGCACCCAATCCATTGCCGCAAGCATCACTCTCAATAGTGAAGGGTTTGGAAAAATCTGGCATTGCGAGAACAGGTGTACTGCACATAGCCTGTTTCAGTTGTTCAAATGCAGTCTCAGCAACAGGGGTCCAGGAGAAGGCATCCTTTTTTAACAGAGCTGTCAATGGTGCTGCAATTTTCCCGTAATCTTTGACAAACTTGCGGTAGTAGCCAGTCAACCCCAAAAAACCCCGAAGGCTCTTGAGAGTTTTAGGATGCGGCCAAGTTTTCATGGCATCTATTTTTGTAGGATCCACCCGCACTCCATGGTGTGCAACAATATGCCCGAGATACTCCACTTCCTCCTGGCCAAACACACATTTAGATAGTTTTGCACAGAGTTGATGATCAGAGAGAAGTTGCAAGACAAGCTCCAGATGATGGAGATGCTCAGCCCAAGTTTTGCTATATATGAGGATATCATCAAAGAAGACCAGAATGAATTTCCGGAGGTATGGTCGAAATATGTTATTCATCACTGCCTGAAATGTTGAAGGAGCATTCGTGAGGCCAAAGGGCATGACTAAAAATTCATAGTGACCATCATGTGTGCGGAAGGCAGTTTTAGGTATATCCTCCTCATTAACCCGAATTTGATGATACCCAGAACAAAGATCTAACTTGGAGAAAAAATGAGCCCCATGAAGTTCATCAAGAAGTTCATCAACAACTGGAATGGGAAACTTGTCCTTTATAGTGAGATGATTAAGTGCGCGAAAATCAATGCAGAGTCGCCATGACCCATCTTTTTTGCGAACAAGCAGAACTGGAGAAGAAAAGGAACTGGTACTAGGGCGAATAATACCTTGCTTCAGTAAGTCACGGACAAGTATCTCAATTTCGGTCTTCTGATGAAATGGGTAGCGGTAGGGCCTGATGTTGGGCGGAACACTGCCAGGAAGGAGCTGAATACGGTGGTCCTCTGGACGAGAAGGAGGTAATCCCACAGGTTCAGCAAATACACCAGAATACTTGTCCAAAATGTGTTGGAGATCGGCAGGAGTGCTAGAGACTACTGATGGCTGCATCTGAATGGAATGGAGCTGAGCGATGACACCATGTGAATTCTTCTTAAGAAGTTTTTCCATACGGTGTGAACTGATGATGCTGAGAGACCCTGGTTGTAAGCCTTTCAAAGTGTGTTGGTGCCCCTCGACTGAAAACTGCATCCAAAGTTCCGCAAAATCCCAGAGAATGGGGCCAAGAGTGCGTAACCATTGGGCACCCAAAACCACATCACAGCCACCCAAGGGTAAGGCAAACATGTCAGAGCGCATGTTATAATCGCCAATAGAGAGACGCACATTGCGACATTTCCCTTTACAAGGTAAAGTGCCCCCATTGGCAATCATGACTTCAAAGCTAGAGCAGGGATGGATAAAGCAATCAGCCTGTTTGGCTATTCGTGGATCAATAAAGTTATGAGTGCTACCAGAATCAATGAGTATAGTAAGAGGGATCTTCTTGAAGAAACCCTGGACCCGCATGGTTTGTGGAGTAGTGACTCTTGCCAAAGCATGGACAGATATCTCTGGTGGAGCTTCTGGTGAAGGAGGTTCAGGCTGGTGAGGCTCAACCTCATCATCCACTGTTTCCTGAGCATCTACATATTCTTCCAGTTCCAGTGGAGAATCCACATCCAAGAGATAGAGCTTTTGCTGAACACATCTATGGCCCCGAGACCATTTCTCATCACAATTATAACAAAGCCCTTTGTCTCGCCTGACTCGCATCTCTGTTTCAGACAAGTGCTTGATCGGAGTAGTTCTGGGAGCTGGTATGACTGGAGGGTTGTGAGAACCTGTATTCCTGAATGGAACAAAATTAGATCTGGAGCATTGTAGAGCACTAATCTTGTCTTTCGCTAACTTAGCCAACCCAAGGGCTTCCATCATTGTAGTAGGTCGAAACATTTTGACTTATGAGCGAAGTGCATCCTTCAGACCACTGACAAAACAACTACGGAAGAATTCATCAGACAAGCCCTCTGTGTGATTAGCTAATTTTTCAAACTCTGTCTGGTATTCTCTTACAGTGCCTGTTTGACGCAGTTTAGTGAGTGCTCCTGTGAAATCATCAAAGGAACTAGGGCCAAAGCGCTCCAAAATGAGGGTGCACAATTCTCTCCACATTGGGCCTACATTAGCCTTGATGTACCAACGGAACCATTGAAGAGCTTCATGTTCCAAATGAAAAGATGCAAGGGGGACTTTGTGGTTATCCAAAGTATTATGCAAGCTGAAATACTGCTCTGCCCTATAGATCCATCCAGTTGGATCAGAACCATCGAAGCGTGGAAAATCAAGCTTTGGTCCACGGAAATTGCCAGAAGAGGACCCAGTATCTCCTGAATGGTTTCGGCTCATGGCTGACTGCTGAAAGTTAAGACCCAGAATTTTGTCATCCAGATCTTGAAGTTTGGTTTTGAGGGATGCCATTTCTTCTTCCATGATTTTTGCTCCTGTACGCGTAACAACCATAAAGCAAGGTTTTTTTTTTTTTTTTTTTTTTTTTTTGAAATGGGTAGAAGATGAGAAACAAAAACTTTTTTAGTTACGGCAAACTTGGATTTGGGTAAAACTCAGATAGGAAATGGGTGTTCGACGGGTGGTGGGAGACTATCTAGGGACAAGGGAAATAGAAAAATGAGGGTTTCAAGGGTAGGGAGGCGAAATGAGGCGAACAGTCCAAGAGGGATAAGGGAGCAAAATGAGGAATTGAATCTTGTGGCTCAGTTTGGTGGCGATTGGATGAGAGGTGAAAAAGATAGGGCAAACCCTAAAATTAGATAAATGAGGGATTTAGGGCTTTGATATGTAAAATTTGGGGTTGGGTCGCCAAGGAAGGAAGTATGCGAAATGATATTGCAGACGTTCTGTGGAAGTATGAGCAAAAATAGAAAGCAAACAAGGAAGCTACGACTAAAAAACAGAAAAAATTTTACTCTTTTTTTTTTTTTTTTTTTTGAACAGTCGACTTAGAAAAATTCACTCACAGACAGAACAACTGAAAAGAGTTATTGCAATAACAAGAGATATTAGAAGTGAGAGGAACCTGAAGGCCACGACAGAAAAAAAAAAAAAATTTGATGTAATTTCCACCCAACGAGCCCAAGAGAGTGCTCTGATACCAGATGTGATGAACCTCCTTATAGCAATATCGTGAGAATGCTCGAAATAACAGAATACAAAGTGATAGCAGAACTCAGAATGAATCTACTGATCGCAGGCCTCTTCGAGGGGGTAACCTCCTTTGAGCAAGCTCAATACAATAAATTCGTCCGTGCCCATCAAGGGCCTCAACCTATTCTTATATACTGAGTACGATCTAGAAAAGTAATACTACCTATGCATGTGGGATAATAAAATATACTCACGGGACGACTTACAAAGCATATGCGTCCAACAACACTACTCTAACAAAATAAACAGAAGGAACACACAGGTTCCTAACATTCTAGCCATAGATGCTTCGGATTCAATGCAGTTGGAACCTTCATGTCTTCCTACTTTACCTTCATGCGATGACTTCCTTCCAGACATTGCAGCTCTATTCATGGAGTCTCACATTAAAGATGTGTGAGACATCCTTGACGATATTCATCATCTCTTTGAGGTGAATTCTTCATCTATTTCCATAGTGACTGATTCATGTACTTCAGCATAGTAGGGTACACTTTGTCTTCCAGTTTGAGCCTCAGGTGATGAATTCTTGACTGACATTTTAGATTTTTTTGTGGAGTCACACATAGCATATTTGGGAGACTTCTTTGATGATATACTACTTCTCTTTGATGAGGATGATCCTTCTACAGTTGTTGTGAGGGCTCACTCTAACCCTCATGTCCATTCTCTATATGATCAATTTTTACAGGCTGATGTGATTGTGGATCCTTATGTACAGTAGGTTCAGGAAGTCTCTCTATCATTTGAGGAGACTATTGGTTATTTGAAATAGATTTTATAGAAATCCTTGCTAGATCTTCACTTCTTCTCAGTAGTTTTGGAAGGAGCCACCATCAGTATCGACGCAGGGACACTTGACCATGTTTTAGAGACACCTTTCATCATCAAGATTCTTTCCACAGGGGAAGCATCTCAATTGTACCTCTGTCATTATTTCTTCCAAATGGGAGGAACATCATTCAATGGTCATGGATCAACTTCTACATTGGAGCATTTCTCACTAGTCGGCACCTTACATTTGGGGGGGGGGGGATACCTTGTCTCCTTCTTCTTCTGCTTTATGAGGGGACCTTTTCCTCTTAAGGGGTTTTGTCCTTCCACTTCTCTTTTGTATATACTTTATGTATGTTGTAAAGGGGTTCGAATGGTTTTTCCCATGAGGTTTTCCCTCTTTCTCCACTTTATGAGAGGTTGCATTTCATTATGTACATGGGTACCTAACATGGCCTAGTAGCTGGGACCCATTATTCATTTCATCCTAGTTCTTGTGAACTCAAGTGCATTCCCCTAAGTTGCACTTAAGGGGAGGTGTTGGTGTAAATAATTATTCACTAGTTACACTTACGTAAGTTTACTTAGGTTAATACTTATTTTATTATTTATTTATTAGTCACCTAGGAGTATGTGCACTCTTGTGAGTTGTCATGTTGACAACATAGGATTTCACACCTCTTTTATGCACATGGTGTTTACAACATCTCCACTTGAGATACACCTTTTCATTCTTATCCTCTCATCTAGAATGATAGATAAGATGTGTGCTTAGTTTTCATGCTTATCTTGTCACTTGGTTCTTTCTAGAGACATTCTAGGTGCTTCCTAAGAGGCCTTTATATACAAGCACTCCTAGTGTATTTCTACATACAATACAAAGCAATGTATGAGGACATACTCTGATATATTGATCATACTCCTTTTTGGTCTATAGTTGTGTTTGTGTTTGAGTTCTATGATCTTGGGTGAATCTTTCCCTAAGGAAAATTCTTACATGGTATTAGAGCTATACCAAAATCTTACACTTGTGATGACCATTGAAGAGGCAAAGGACCTCACCACTTTGATAATGGATGAATTTATGGGTATTCTCCAAACTCATGAGAACCAGATAAATAGATCAGCAACAACTTCCCAAAAGTAGTCTTTTAAGGCCCAAGAGAATTTAAAAAGTAGGGGGAGAGCAAGAAATGGCTCCAGTAGAGGCTCAAGAAGTAGAGGTTGTGGACGGAATGGTCAAAGGAATGTTGGTTCAGAAAGCTTAGGATGAGCAAGAAACCAAGAGGGAGTAAGAACCTCTCAAAATAGCTCTAGAGGAGGTAAGAAGAATTACAACTCCTATAGGATCAATGTTGAATGCTACTAGTGTCATAAGTATGGGAATTATGCTAGTGAATGCTGGAAAAAAAGGGTGATCAGTCAAAGCAAAATGAAAATGTGGCTAATGTAAACATGGGAAATGCAAATAGTCCCACAACCTTCATCATGTGTAACATTGGTGAAGAAGGCAGCCCTGAGGTATGGAACTTGGACAGAAGTTGTAACAACCACATGAGTAGTAATGAAATTTTATTTTCTTTCATTGATAAGACTTTCAAGTCTTAAATTAAGATGGGAAATAATGAGACCATTCCCATAGTGTGAAAAGGACCTATCATGGTTAACACCAAGCAAGGTGAGAAGAAGGAGATAAAAAATGTGTGTTTTGCCCCTGGAATGAAGCACAACTTGATGAGTGTTGGACAACTCATTCAAAATGGATACAAGGTACTAATGGAAAATTACAAGTGTGTCATTCATGAGAAGGATGGGAGTAATAGATTACTTGCAGAAATCCAAATGACAAGGAACCAAATGTTCCCTTTGAGGATAGAGACATGCTTCTCTTCTCAATTCAGTGATGTACCTCCCAATCTTTGCAATCTAGGGTATGGACATCTTGGCTTTGTTGGTTTAAATTTTTTGTCCAAAAAAAGAATAGTAGATGGTTTTCCAAGCATAGTAGATTCATATGACAACTATGAGGCTTGCATTTTCGATAAGCAACATAGGCTTCCCTTTAATTCTAAAAATTCTAGAAGAGCTAGAACACCATTAGAGTTGGTGCATTCTAATTTAGTAGGCCCTATGAAAACTACTTCTATTGGGGGGAGTAATTATTTTATGACATTCATAGATGATTTCAATCGTAGGACATGGGTTTATTTTTTCAAGCGAAAATTTGAAGCATTTGATAAATTTGCTGAATTTAAAGCCCTGGCTGAAAAGGAATGTGGACACTATGTTAAGGTCCTTAGATCAAATAGAGGAGGGGAGTATACCTCCAATTTTTTTGTAAATTTTTGCAAGAAAAATGGCATAAAGAAAGATCTTACAGTCAGTTATACTCCATAGCAAAATGGAGTGGCTGCAAGAAAAAATAGGATCATTGTTGAAATGGCTAGAAGCATGAAGAAAACAAAAGGGCTCCCAACTAAATATTGGGGAGAAGCTATAGCAACAGCACTATATTTTAACAAGTGTCCCACAAAGTCAATTCATGATAAGATTCCTCTTGAGGTTTGGTCAAAGAATGGATGTATAGTTGAACACTTGAGATTTTTCAAATGTGTAGCATATGCACATGTGCCTAAGGAACAAAGGAAAAAAGTTAGATGACAAAGGTGTGAAATGTATCTTCACAAATTATAGCTCAGAATCAAAGGCTTATAGGTTATGTGATCCAATCACCAAGAAGATCATCATTTCAAGAGATGTGGAGTTTCTTGAAAATCAGTCATGGGATGGCTTGGTTGATGTATCTTCAAGCACTTCAAGCAAAGTGTCAAGTATTGATGAGGAAGAGGAAGACATTGGTGATGAGAAAGATGATGGAGCAGCAAACATTGATGATTGTAGAAAAAGGAAAAAAGGAAAGCAACCCCTTGCATGTCAAGTGATAGCTCCAAGCACTTCAAGATAGCACCGAGCTAGTATGCAAAATAGTAGTAGTAACAATACTAAAAATAAAGATCCCACTCTTGTCTCCCTATTACCAAGAAAGACTAAGAGTATAAGGGAGATATACCAAGATGAAAGGTATGAGGAAGATTATGATGAGAGTTTTAATTTTACATTATTTTCTCATAGTGATCCAATTTACTTTGAAGAAGCTATGAAGGAAGAAAAATGGTGTAATGCCATCGATGAGGAAAAAGATGCTATTGAGAGAAATGAGACATGGGAGTTAACTACTTTGCCTCCCAAGAAGAAAGTAATTGAAGTAAAATGGGTTTACAAGACCAAGTGCAATGCTGAAGGAAAAAATCAATAGGTAGAAGGAACGTCTAGTGGTCAAAGGGTATAAGAAATAGTATGGTAGAGATTATGATCAGACATATGCCCCAGTTGCAAGAATGGAAACCATGCATGCTATCATAGTAATTGTAGACCAACACAAATGGAAGGTATATCAAATGGATGTGAAGTTTTCCTTCTTAAATGGTGTATTCAAAGAAGAGGTTTATGTGGAGCAACCACCTAGTTATGAAGTCTCGGGTGAAGAACACAAAGTGTATAGATTGAAGAGAGCTCTTTATGGGCTCAAGAAAGCTCCATGGGCATGGTATAGTAGGATTAACTAATATTTTATGAGAAATGGCTTTAGCAAAAGTGATGGTGAGCTCACACTCTACATCAAGGTAGAAAATGGTAAAGTGTTGATTTTTTTCTTGTATGTAGATGACTTAATCTTCATCAAAAATGATAATTTAATAATTGATGAGTTTAAAGAGGCCATGAAGAATGATTTTTAGATGATAGATTTGGGTCTCTTGAAGTACTTTCTAGGCATAGAAGTAAAACAAATGCATGATGGCATCTTCATCTCTCAAGAAAAGTATCCAAGACAGATCTTGGAGAGATTCAAAATGCAGAACAATAAGGTAGCCCCAACACCAATAGCAGTAGGTCTTAAGTTGAGCAAGGAAGATTGCAGAAAAAGTGTGAATCCAACACTATACATGAGTATGGTTGGAAGCTTGATGTACTTGACAACAACTTGGCCTGACATGATGCATGTGCAGTAAGTCTAATTTCCATATTTATGGAAACACCAAATGATTCCCATTGGCAAGTAGAAAATAGGATCCTAAGGTATGTGAATGGTACCAAGGGATTTGGGATTTTGTATACTACAAATAATGATTTTAAATTGGTTTTTTATATGGATAGTAATTGGGCTAGAAGTTTAGATGATAGGAAGATAACTTCCATATACATGTTTCATATGGGATTAGGTGCAATTTCATGGACATCCAAGAAGCAACCTATTGTTGCTCAATCTATAGCAAAGGTTGAATACATAGCAGTGAATTTAGCAGCATGTAAAGCTATTTAGTTAAGGAGGGTCTTGATAGATTTTAATGAAAGGAAAGAGGATGGAACCACAATATTTTGTGACAATGTCTCCTCAATTGTGTTGTCTAAGAATCTAGTCTTCCATGGGAGAAGCAAGCACATAGAGATCATATATAACTTCGTTAGAGAGTTGGTGGAGAATGGAGATATTGAGATGGAATTTTATACTTCTAAGTAGTAGCTAGCAGACATATTTACTAAGTCTTTAGGCATTGGAAATTTTCTACACCTAAGAAAGAGTCTTGGTGTAATTGGTTTGGATCAGCATTGATCCTTATTTTGTTGGCTCGAGACAAAGGAGAAGTGTTGAAATATTTAATATTTTTGTTGTTGTCCCATGCCTACCTACCAACCTATCATCCCCTATTTATAGCTTCAATAGTCAAATGCATTTATTGTGGGTAGGTGAGTTCAAATTTGGAGAATGAGGGGGAAATTTTTGTGGATAGTAGAAAGACAAGAAAGAGAGAATGTCATTCATTCCATTATTATTATTCATTCTTATACAGAGTCAATTTTTGTAGCAGCAATAGTAGAGAATATTTTTGAGTATTTTGTTTAGTAGTAGCGTCAGTTGTTCAATCTGTTAAACAGTGATTGCTCTAGGTATATTTTATAAGAGTTATAAGTAGCTCCAAACTTATTTATATGCATCTATACTTGCTACAAGTTTATTTTATATACAATAGTTTTAGTAAATCATAGTTTTTACATTCTAGATTTGTAATAGTTCATTTCTGGTTAATAGAAAGTAAGCAATCAATCCTACATACTTCTAGCCTATTGTAGTTGTATTGTCTCCTTCCTTGTTTATTCCATTATGTGCTTGGTTACAGGAAAAATAGAGTAGCACTATGTTCTTGTTGTTTGCATTTGTTGTGGAATGTAATTTGTGATTTTCACATGGGTTAACATGCTACTTTGATAGGTGTTAACATTTACTCAGCATACACTTGGTTTGTGCCCTTGCCAAGTAACTTCTTTGTACATCAAGTGATTTGGTCCTTCATCTGCCGAGCTGTGTGGGGTTAACACATAGGTTATCCCCCTATTTTGGTATATATTTTATAAGTGTGATGGTGTCATGATGCCATCATTCATGTGTAATTCCTTTCAAGTATAATTTTGCAAATTTAATTACTTCTTCTTCTGGCATAGGATTTAGTTAGAAGTAAGTATTAGCCTTCATTACCCATGCTTGTGCAGATATGGATCTGAATCCATCAAATGGAGATAGATTTACTTTACTTTACTTTCTTCTAAGATCACTGTTAAAATATCCTCAATTTTTGCCTCCCAAATATCTCATTCTCGTATCCGTGTAATCTTTATAGGATATATCTTCCTCAAAATTCACATTCTTCCAGTCTTCTCTTAGTTGTGCTTGCATCTCTTCAAATTTTTTTTGTTTCCCTCCGTAAGGTGCCTCTATTTGTGGGGGAAAAGATGGCATGGAAGGTCGAGAGCATACTAGATGAGGGTTTAATTTACCCAAGACTAAGGGTTTAATTTACCCAAGACTAAGTCTATGTTGTGACCATTTTGTTCTTCAGATATTTTATTGTCTACCAACTTCTTGAGAATCTCTTCCATGAGTTTTTGAGTATCATTGATCTGTGCCTAATTCTTGGCAAGTTCTTTCAATAGTGCCATGAGTTCAATAGTTGTCAATTCTAGTTTAGCAGCCATGCTATCAATGGAATGTGTCCTTCTTCTCTTCCAGCTATAAACTCTCATTCACTATCCACAAGCTGGTAGGATTGAAGTGTTCTAATACCACTGTAATGTTCCAACCCATGCAATGACTCTTAACAATCTCTTTTTATGATTCTGGAGGGAAGTATAGTGAGATTGTAGTTGATGTACAGATGCCAACTGGAGGTTGTATGGTATCTATGTGACTATATGAAGTGATGGAGTGGAGATAGCAATTGGTCGTACACCAAGGATGGGCAAGAGGTACAGTGGATGTAGGTGAACAGTGGATTCTTTATGATGGAAAGGCCATACAAGGGAAGACATAGTGGTTGTACAAAGGAGTAAAATGGTTGTACAATGGTCATGCAGAAGAGCACAATAGTTGTACAATGGATGCAAACAGCTATATGGTAGGAAGAGTCAGCCATATAGTAGCTAGAGGTGTAGTAGGAGACAAGGAAATGGTTGTATAGTAGGCCTAGATGGCCATGTGGGAGGGTGATGGGAAGATGTCTGGCTAATTATGTAGGGCTATAATGGCAGATGATGTATAAAACAAAGAGGATATGCTAATTTCTATAATCACCAACTTATGGATACAAATTCATGAAATAAATCCAAACAAGAATAAAGTTTGAAAAATGAATAGCCTCGAATTGATATTTACCAAAAAATGTGATGAGATCCAATTATAACCTATTTAATGCTCTTTTTTAATCTATCTTAGACACTTTCCTACATACTTCTCTATTCCACTTGTATCCTATTTCATTCCATTTTACCATTATAACGTTGCATATAGTTTAATATAATTACGTAGTATTTAATATTGTTTTGGGATTAAAATATGGAAACTACATGAATTGATTTATTTTACTAATACTTGTAATTGCAGCATGTTCACTAAATGGGTGTAGATGTTCCTGTCACCTATTTCATACTTTCTTCCTATCACGTGTTGAATAAGAACCAATAACACTCTCTACCATTCACTTTCTTCCAATAATTAGAGGACACAATGTAATATGGAACCTTCTTGATATGTACAACATGGAGGAGAAGTTGGCATGGGCATCATCAATCTGTCCCTTTGATGTGTATTACATAATCATAGACTAAATCTCTTCATTGGTAAATAGATAGTATGGCATAGTTGCTGACTGTACACTACCCTCCTTTGGTTCTTTCTACAAATAGTTTTCCCACGTTGGTTTCTTTTTATCATACCTATTATGGACAATGGAAAATCATGCAAGTTACATTCTCTAACTACATAAAGACCTTCAATTTTCATTTACTAGTATTTACATGACCCTATCAGACTATTTTTCTACCACTACAGATGTATCACATGGACCAAAATATGTTACACCATGAATCAACAATGAATGAGGACAATATTGTTTTTCTAGAATGATAGAATTGATTGCCTATTCTTGGCATGAGATAGATTTTTGTTTTATGCCTGTATCTATAGCGAATCGTGTGGAAACATCAATAATAGTGATGCTAAAAAATTGTAGTGGTAAATCCCTTTGTGTATGATATTATAAAAGCATTATTTTAAGATGATACATAATGTTATCGACTAAAACCAAGTTGTTCTATTTTCAAGCAACATTAAATAGCATTTGTTATGATCTCAAAGCTATATATATTAGCTCAAGCAGAGAATGTGTAACAAGAAAAACATTATGATCAATAATATAGACATTGCATGAGTGAAACTATTTAAGGGAGAAGCATTTTAATTCCATCACTTAGCAAACTGAGGAGGAAGGGCCCACTACTCAAGATGCTGGTGATTTTTGTAATATAATTATAGCGTGTGTAATTTGTATTTTAGTATTTGCAGCATGGTGTGTTATTAAGTTTTCATTTCATAATTATAATTAATTTGTTTGAATCCTTTTGTAGTTTGATTAATGTCATAGGCTAAGTGAAATAGTTTACTAAGTTTTCATTGATTGAATTCATGTAAGAAACTATTTTTGTATAGAATATTAAAGCTACATCAGATTTACATAGTATTCTATTATTTCTTCTAAATAAATTTTCATTGGATCTTTGAATTATCACATTTGTTATTATTGTAATTTCTTAAATTTTTATTTATGTTTTTGATGTTCGTATCACAAGGAAGTGATAGTTCCTATCACTAGGATCTCTTTAGTTTTCATAGATTCAATTTTGTGTGTTGTAGTTTCATTTGAACATAATCCCTCATTTCACAACTGACATCCCTTGATAGCATATTGCTCGGACACCTTTCACAAGCTTACGCTCTTGGATTGACATGTATAGACTAGCTAAACTTCATCATAAAATTGTTAATTCTTCTCTTATTATTCACCCCAGTGTTGGCCTATCAAAATTGTGCTCTAATTTGCCAGATCTGAGTGAAGTATTACATGCAACAATGGAATAGGGTGAAGGTTTGAATACCATCAAAACTACACAAGACAAATAGGGAAGATCTTTCACTTTTGAAATGGTGAACAATCCAAAACTCCCATAGGAATTCATAGTACATAGAAATAATCCAAAAAGCATGCCTAAAATTCCCTACAATCCATGCTTAAATATCCATCGAGAAAACTTTATGAGGGTGTAAAAAGATAGCCGACGGCAACACAAACTATGGAAACAAAACAAAAATGGGTCTGAGATATATTAAATCAAGTGGCCCATTAATAATACTTTGATAAATGATTTATTTTATAATGGGAACATTACATCCCTATGCTATCACCAAGCCATAACCTAATCGGGTTTCTAGGATTCAAATAATCCGATCGGGTTATGAAATGAAAAAT
Source organism: Cupressus sempervirens (assembly GCA_028749045.1). Taxonomy (NCBI): domain Eukaryota; kingdom Viridiplantae; phylum Streptophyta; class Pinopsida; order Cupressales; family Cupressaceae; genus Cupressus; species Cupressus sempervirens. Next base: position 55,241,808 of record CM053788.1, on the reverse strand, counting down.
TGCATTTAGTGAAGAACTAAAAGTAGGCTTTACTTTGAAGGCCATAATTTTCAAATATGGAGTCCGATTGACTCTATTCAAAATGCATTGGAAAGCTATTGAAGATATCTACAACATGATGTAGATAAATAAATGCCCTGTCATCAAAATTTTATTTTCCATCAATTTGAATTAAGCATAATCTAAAATAGGTAGTCATTGTTTTTCAAATGCATAATCATTGTTTTCCAAATGCATAATCAATAGGTAAACATGAATGCTAACATAGTGTTAATTCTCTCTCTCTCAAAAACACATACACACAATCGCTCACTAACTAAATAAATCCTAAGATATATCTCTTACTTTTTCTAACCTTTCACATTCTTTAACTAACTAATAACCTCTCTCTCTCTATCTAACTTGTTACCCTTACAAATTGTCTCTCACCAAGTAATTCCTAAGCCCCCTCTCTCTTACTAAACTCTCTCTCTCTCTCTCTCTCTCTCTCTCTCTCTCTCTCTCTCTCTCTCTCTCACACACACACACACACACACATTATTATCACCCCCATATCTCTTTCCATGCTATCTCATTCTCTCCATATTTCTCTCTCCTATCCCCTAATCTCTCTCTCTCTCTCTCTCTCTCTCTCTCTCTCCATCTTATCCCCCCCATCCCTCTCTCTCTCTCTCTCTCTCTCTCTCTCTCTCTCTCTCTCTCTCTCTCTCTCACACATTATTATCACCCCCATATCTCTTTCCATGCTATCTCGTTCTCTCCATATTTCTCTCTCCTATCCTCGAATCTCTCTCTCTCTCCATCTTATCCCCCCCATCCGTCTCTCTCTCTCTCTCTCTCTCTCTCTCTCTCTCTCTCTCTCTCTCTCTCTCTCTCTCTCTCCTATGTCCCTCTCTATCCATAACTTCATCTCTCTCACTCTCTCTATCTCTATCTAACTCTCTTTTATCCTATCCTCTCTCTCTCTCTCTCTCTCTCTCTCTCTCTCTCTCACACACACACACACACATCACTAGTTAGTGTTAATTCTTGTATTTTTCTTTGACTAGTCAACTAATTTTTTATCATATATCATGAATCTACTTTCTAAACTACTAGAGTTTTTACAAAAAAGATTAGATTAAATGTGTCAAACCCTACACAGATAAAAAATAGTCCCTAATTTTTTTAGAAAACATAACATGGTTGTTTTTGTGTGCAACACAAAAGATCAAGTTATATTTAGTATCTTGCATATCCCTTTATTAGGATGATAGTTAAGAGTCATATCTAGAAGTTGTGTATTTTTTTGTAAGTTTATGATGAGTATTTTTTTATTATGAATTATTGAACTAACTACATCTTGAAATTTTGGTACCTGTTTAGTGTTGAGCATAACTTGCATCAAAATAATCAAAAATGAAAAAAAAATTAAAGTGTATAGAATCAAGTGTAGAACAATAATATATAATTTATTTTGAATTTGGTTAAGTATATAAAAGTTATTTAAAAGATATTAGACATATCTATGTGACGAATGTCAAGGCATTAGTAAAAGTAATTAAAGTTTACACGATTAATAGTGCCCAAAAATAAGAAAAATTATATGGTTAGAAAGCTAAGAAGATGTGTGATATTGTGGTAGTAGTTTTAGAAATACCCACTTCACCATTAGAAAATTTGATGAAGGCAAAGACAAGAATTAATCTTAGAAGATGAAAAAATGTTTATAGGAAAAACATTGGAGGGAAACCAGCCTCCCAAGCCTTTGGGACATTTCCCTATGCTATCACCAAGCCATAACCCGATCAGATTCCTAGGATTCAAATAACCTAATCAAGTTATGAAATGAAAAATTGCATTCAAAACCCAATCAGGTTATTGAAAACTCAATCGGGTTTTTAAGAAGTAAAATTTACTTCTTCAAAGGCCATAACTTTCACATATGGAGTTTGATTGACTCTGTTGAAATTGCATTGGAAAGATATTGAAGAGATCTACAACATGATGTAGATAAATCTATCCTATGTCATCAAAATTTTATTTTCCATAGATTTTAATTAAGCATAATCTAAAATAGGCAGTCACTATTTTCCAAATTCATAATCAATAGGTAAACATGAATGCTAACATAGTGTTAATTCTTTCTCTCTCAAAAACACATACATAGAATCACTCACTAAATAAATCCTAAGATATATCTCTTACTTATTATATTTTTTATTGTCATTGTCTTTTCTCTTTTCATATATTTTTAATTTTTTAACTCTTTTATTTCTTCATTGTGCTCTTTTTCTTGAGGGTTTGCATCTTTCTTTTGATTTTTCTTTTATCTTGTGGCCTTCTCTTTTCTTATATATTTTGACACACTAGCTTACTTCATTTATTATTATGTCTGACTTGTCTACTTTTGCTTTTGTATCCCCATAAGGGTTTATTATTTTTATTTTTGGTTGGGGTTGTGTCTTGTCAACTCTCTCTCCACCCCTACCCCCTTCCCCCTCCCCCCCCCCCCCGCCTTTATAGCCTAGTGGATCTACACTCTACTTCCTTATGTTCTTTTCTCTCTAGCATCCTGATGATGGATCATGTAGTATGATCTAAAACATTGATGTAAAAAAACTATACACAATCAAATCCAAAAATTTGAAAGTATTAGCATGGATTGTGGAAATCTAATAGATCTCATTCCTTAACTAGCTAATAACCTCTCTCTCTCTCTCTCTGTCAATCCAACCTATTACCCTTAAGCATTGTCACTCACCAATTAATCCCTAAGCTCTCTCTCTCTCTCTCTCTCTCTCTCTCTCTCTCTCTCTCTCTCTCTCTCTCTCTATATATATATATATATATATATATATATATATATATATATATATATATATATATATATATATATATATATATATATATATATATATATATATATATATATAATCACCCCCATATCTCTCTCCATACTATCCCATTCTCTCCATATTTCTCTCTCCATCTTATCCCCCTCTCTCTATCTCTTTCCATCATATCCCCTAATCTCTCTCCCCTACATCCCTCTCTATCCATCACTTCATCTTTCTCACTCTCTCCATCTCTATCTCACTCTCTTTTATCTTACCTCTCTCTCTTCCTATCCTCTCTCTCTCCCCCCCTCTCTCTCCATAAATTTATCTCTCTAGCTCTCTCTCTCCATCACTTCATATCTCTAACTCTCTCTCTCCTATGTCCCTCTCTCCATCACTTCATCTCTCCATCTCTCTCTCTCTCACTCTTTCTTATCCTATCCCCTCTCCCTCTTCATATCCCCTACTCTCTCTATGTGAAGTTACCATTTTAAGTATCAAAGGTTAGGGAGAGAATGGGGTTAGGGATTAGGGATCAAAGAGAAAGAGAGGGAGAGGGAGAGAGAGAGTAGGAGATAGGAAGAAAGAAAGGGGATAGAATAAGAGAGAGAGTAAGAGATAGGAAGAGATAGAGGGAGAGAGCAAGAGATAGTGGGATAGGATGGAGAGAGTGAGAGGGGATTATACATGGATAGAGAGAGTGAGAAATATGGAGAGAATGGGTTGGGAAGGAGAGAGCGAGGGTATAGAGAGAGTGAGAAGGAAGGGTATAGGGGAGAGAGAGGGAGAGGTTAGGAGTTGGTGTAAGAATGAGAGAAGCTAAGAGTTGGTAAGAGAGAGATTAGGAGTTAGTGAGTGAATGAGCAAGTGATTTTGTGTGTGAGAAATGGATAGAGGGAGTGAGAGATTATATAAAGATAAAAACTATCATAATACTCTTACCTACCTATTCACCCCATGTTTGGAAAATAATGACTATTTATTCTAGACCATGATTGATTATAATGGATGGCAAAGAAAGTATTGATTTCCTACTATTACTTTAGTTGCATAATGTTGTAGGTCTCTTCAATATATTTCCAATGCATTTCAAACTGAGTCAATCGGAGTCTGAATGTGATAGTTATGGCTTTCAGAGTGGAGGTTATTTTTATTTCTTCAAAACTTGATCAGGTTTCAAATATAACCCAATCAACTTTCGAATAACCCGATCGAGTTTTGCATAACTCGACCAAGTTTTGAATAGATTTTTCATCCTAGAAACCCGATCTAGTTTTTTTTTTATGTATTTTTGCTAGGCTTGGTAACCAAGCCTAGCCACTTTTTGAAATTTCATATAACTCTATTGGATTTTTAAAAACACAATTAGGTTATTGAAATTACTCTTTTTTTTCTTTCTTTTTTGTGGGGTGAGGGGTGGGGGGGCGAGGTGGGGGGGTGGGGTTATGTCGACTTTTTTGTACACCATCTTGCTATCCAAATTCTTTCCTTGATTATTCTACCTATCCTTCTCACCTAAAAATGAACCACTATTGTACATATATACAGGATGACCAACCATAAGTCAACTTATGCAATCATTAAATTCCAAGACAATGGAAAATTATTACAGATAGATATGTTAAGAAACAAATCCATATGAACAAACCCAAATAGATACATCATATCATCCAAACATAAAAGAGGGTGAATTAATCATAAAGCAACATATAATAATGGATAACTAAGCATTGCATGTTGTGAATCTTCATTTCAAGATGTAATTTTCCAAACAAACTATTAGAATAGGAAATTTAGTATAGGACTAGACCAATCTTAAGATGACTTCATCAGGAAACCTCATAAAAATATATAAAGATAGAAATAGCATCTCTGTGAATCCTAGACCACGCCATAAGGATTGCACAAAAAGATGGGAAAATTGGATTGATCACAACCTAAAACAATAGGAAAACTATCCAAATAAATAATAAATAGACAAAATGAAAGGAGATATTTTTGGGTGATGCAACGTTACCAATGACCCAAGGATGCTCTTTCATAAAAATGACTAAACAATCTTTCATAGCTAATTGCACTCCTAAGGGCCTCAAAATTTCTATTTAGTGTCACACATTAATCAAATAGGCCTACTCAATTTGACCTCTCTTGGAGACTAAGTTAGCATCATATCATCTCCTATAGTCATTATACACCCTCATAGCCTTCATACCATAGATTCATGTAGTGTCACCTCAAAATCATCTCTATACAAAGGTAATATAATTTTGGATCTTGGTTTGGATGCAAGATGAGGTAAGAATTTTTTCTATGCTTGCATATTAGTGTTAATATATTTCTATGTTAGGATTATGGAATTGATTCTATAATGATTATTGTATAGGAAATGGTACATAGTCACATTAATTATTTTTTTAATGAGTAAAATAAAGATATTTGATTAATATAATTGATAATTAATTAGTGTGACATTTTAATTTAGACGATATCTAATATGAGGTTTGTTTAGATTATTTATCAAAGATTTTATATGCACTACATGTTTCCAATAGATACAATGATGTTCATTGGGATGGTTAATCACATATATACCTTCTAATATCACAACATATATCATCATTATCATTTTAGATTTTAAAATTTATCAAACAATTAAAATCTCCAAAGCCATGTAATCCTTATACAACCAAGAAACTTGATAGGGAATTAGATGCTTCCTTTTCTCTAACTTCAATTTATTAACCATTTCCTCTAAAACAAGGTTATTAGTACAACACTATTATTAATGGAATTGTATACTTTACCAATACACTTACATCTTGTGAAAAGTAAATTAATCCTTTTCTTAGGTTTCATCTCATCATTATTCAAGGATCTTTTGGTAATAATGTGTTAGAAATACAACTAGAACAATTATTATGTTGTCATTGATGTCAAACCTTATTGATAAGATAGTTGTTTTCTAATTAGAGTGACATATCAAGATGATTAATGAAGAGGATTTGAGGAGAGATTAAAAAAAGGACCTAGAGGAAAGGTTAAGTTATGAAAAACTACAATGGGCACTTGATTAGTTAGACGTTGACAAGATAATATGATTTTTTAATCATAACCTAAGTAGAGAAGATAGTTGTATTGAAGCCTAGAAGAAGTGGTCAATAGAAGACCAAATGCATAGGCTTGACCATGAAAAGAGCAGAAGATTAAGGAACTAGAAGTATATGCTGAGTGATTCTAGTATTGACCAAGAAAAAGTATAAGCCAAGAAAAATATAGTATCGAATGAGCCTCAGTATTGATCGAGTATCATAAAGTATGTTGAATAGAACAGTTAAATGATGACTGAGTGTCAAAAGACAGTGTTGGTCAACTAATAGCATTTGACTATTTATGAGGAAATCTTACTTTCTAGCTGACACAATTGAATTCTTGGAATATGGAAACCATGTTGAAGATAAGGATGGATGATGTGGATTATTTAATTCAAGGGAACCCATGTTTGATCATTTCTAAGCATGCATTCAAAGAGAAGTTTTGAAAAGTTTCTAGAAGAGAAAAGAGGAAGCAAAAAGATAGAAGGATTCGATGAATCTGACCAAACCCTAACATCCATAGTGTTGTTTAAGCAAAAAAAATTTACAATTGCCTATTTAAGGAGGCATAAGGGTGACCTTAACCAAGGTTAACAAGTAGATATTTTTCTGATGTTATTGACTGGTGAGCTTAAGTAGAAGGTTGAGAATAGTTATGAAGAGGAGAAGTGTGATAGCTTGAAGGATTTCCAAGTACATTAGAGATAGAGATGATAATGGAGGTCAGTCACTAGATCAATATATGAGCTACATTGTGATCTATATTTCCAAAGTGAGTTGTATTTATCAAAATAACTTGTTACTTTCTAACCATTGTATCAATATTGAAATCCTTTAATCAAGGTTGACCTAAGAGACATTTTTAAATCCTTTAATCAAGGTGACATTCTAATACAATTTTCTAAAACCCTCTAACTAGGCCACTCCTAACAAGGTGATTAAATCCTTTAACAGGGTCACAATTAACAATGTGTCTTGTAACATTTAACATTGTTGGCTCCTCATAGAGCTCACTTCAGAAGAGTGAAAATTGGTAGCATGTTACTGGTATTTTTCCCAAATTGGGTTTCCATATTAAATCCTGGTGTCATACTTTTGTGTATGTTATATGATATTTTTTACTGTTAATGTTTTACATTTTGTAAGTTTGTTACTATTAGGATAGTGGACTACAAGTTTTATTTTGCTAAATATTTTCCATAGAGACTGAGCTACTTAATGATTAGATCTCAAGTATTTGAAGTAATTAAAATTTGAATTGGTGCATCTGGAGCTGAGGATAACTGATTCAACCACACCCCCCACCCCGACACACCCCCCCCCCCCCTCAATTATTCTAAATCATTGGAGAAGGAGAAATACACTATGTGTAATGTGCATATGTCAAGATACCAAGACCTCAGATAGCTCAACATATCAAAGAGAAGCAAGAACACAATTAGGAAATGTTGGAGATTACATCAGCCCTAAGCTATACTAAGTTTGATGGCATAAAGGAGTGCACTAATGCCAATAAAATGTGGGATACACTACAAACTATCTATGGAGAAGAAACAAATGTTTTAAGAGAAAAATTAGAAAGCTTGAGAGGAAAATTTGATTAGATGAGAATGAAAGAAGGTGAAACCATTGCTCAATATTATGGATGAGTCAAAGAGATGGTAAATGCTATAAGAGGATCCAATGGAAAGATTGATGATAAAACTATCATTAGAAAGGTACTAAGAACCCTACTTCTTATTTATGCTATTAGATTCTCTACAATACAAAAATTGAGTATTGGTATCTCTAACTATTATTGTCTATAAGTGTTAAACACTTAGTCATTTATAAGGAAAAATTCTAATGGTCATCATTATGACCGAGCTACTCTATATAGGCCAAGTCATGTACATAAGAAAGTATGTATTAAGTTCTATAGGAGCCAATTAAGTGTATGGTCACTGAGTATTTTCTATATGAGTTAAGGTCAACATCGACCAAGCAGTTTCAAGCATATAAGTGTCGAGTTACATAGTATGTGTTGAGCACAATATAGATACTGAATCAGTTCTAACTAACTTGAATTAGGCTAAATCTCTTAATAGAGTGGTCTTAACAAATATTTGTAAATCTCCTAATAGATTCCTTACTTTATTGTAAGTATTAAATCCTCTAACAAGGTGAGACTTGGCAGTCTCTTAAGATTTTAATAGGGCAAACCCCTCATAGGGTAGATCATAATTTATGATCAAACATTATAACTCTAATAGGTTAACTTTATTATTGTAGTAGTGAAGATTTATGGGTGTCATCCCCACCCCAGTTTTACCTTCACCTTGGAAGGTTTATGGGTAACAACTAATTGTGTTATTTGTTTATTTTCATGGATGTCATAGATGATATTTACATGTTACAATAATATTGTTATTACAAGTTTTACATGCATAATTTGACTTGTGAATGTGTGAATGAATTGGTGAAAAATAAAATTGCTTAAGATTTTGATTCACACCCCACCCCCCTCAATATCTTGTTTTCCTATTTATACCTCAATCAATCAACAATTTGTATCAAAGAATTGGTTCTCTAAGAGAAGCTTAATCACTTGGAGATGGAGGATTTTAAACAATTAGGTAATTGACATCCAACTCATACTACAAAAACTTGAGAAAGCAAGACAAGATCTGAAGGAATCCTTAAAAAGGAGAAAGGAATTTTCTATACAAATAAAAAAATTTTCCTATGAAGAAGTTGAGACTTAAGGACTATTTGAATCAATCAATCCAAATGACAAAGCATCTATCGATCTAATTTAAAAGAACAAACTCCTAAAAGAAGAAATAGGAGGATTGCAAAGAAAACATGAAATCCAATTATTAAGATTAAGTGAAGCAATTGAACAAATGAAGAATGTTGAAAAGGACAAGACTATGATTGAGGAAGATAAAAGATTAATGGTTGCCAAACTTGAAGAAAGGATATTAGATGTTTAGAAGCTCACAAACACACAACTGGACATGATGAATCAACTAATGCTTGCAAATTGGGAATTGAATCACAAGGATTTAGAAATTGCAAGTATCAAATCATAGAAAGACATATTAAAGGATGAACTAAAAACTAAAAAAGAGTCCATGGAGAGATTTTAAATACCCAAAGAGGCAATGAAATACTTTGAAAAACTTATGAAGTCATCTAGTTGTTCTGATGGGTTAGGACATTCATGCACACATCAAGGAGAATCATCCAAGAATGGAGAGTTGAGGAATGAAAAGACAGAGGACAAACCAACATGCTATTACTATGAAAAACTTGGTCATACTGCAAACATTTGTCAAAGCAAACATGGTATACAATATCCTACACCTAAGATTATTGGTTACTACTTTTATGGCAAGAAACAAGGACATCAAATACATGAATGTAGGTCAAGAATGAGGAATGCATCTACTACACCTAGATTTGAATGATATTTCTATAACAATTAGAAGTATGGGCATAGAGCATATGAATGCAGATCTCAGATAAAATCTTATTGGAAGACTCAGAGGAAAAGTTATGCACCTAACAATGCATGTTACAAATGTCACAAGTTTGGATATCTAAGAAAGAATTACAGGATTCAAGTACATTTAGAAAATCAAATAAAAGACAAAGGTAAAGGAAAAGTAGACAATGGGAAAATTAAGAAGGAAATGAATCAAAATTAGAAAAAGAAAGTAGAAGATGGAAATAGTGGAGTAAATGGAGCTGAGGTTGCCCAATCTGATGGACAAGGTGATCATGTCATTGCAAACTAAGAAAGAGAGGTATGTATGGAACTGTATATTCAATTGATATATCATATAATAGTTCCTTACATAAATTGTGTCAAAGTTCATATTTGCATATATAAAAGATGTATAAGAACATATTTATGAAGGATTGTCAAACATTGGTAAAATTATTTATGTTGATTGAGTATTGCAACATAGACTGAGAACTTTAGTAGTAAAATGGTAGAGACAGAATGAAATGATAGAGATTGAGTAATATAGAGGAAGATTGGGTTATAAAGAAAATGCCTAGTTCAAAAGGCACCAATATCAACTAAGACAGTTGGCTTCCACCTACCTAAGTACATATCATTAATGGAGATACTAAATGAATCAAAAGAATTTATATATCAAATTTTGAAGACATTATATCATACCTTGCATACAAATTTCAAGAGCATAGAGAAATTTGGCAATTTGAGCAACTAGAAAAAACTTTCAAGAGAAATCTAGATGATAAGCCTGAACAAGTGGAGATCTAAATTGCGCCAAGTAATTCAGAGGAAAAAGAAAATACTTTGAACCCTAACAATGAATATGGAAGCTTCATCTACCACTAAAATCAGCCAAGAAATTAGTAAAATTCAAATGGTGAAGAGTGATGCTTGTCCTCCACCAAAGTTTCATGCTATTCCAGAAATTGCAATGAAAGGAGATTCAATGGGTGCTTTATCCTCAATACCACCCAATTTTATTATGATCCATGATGTTAGGAGTTGTTACATGTCTAAGATTAGATAAGTAGGAGATTATGAGATCAGAGAAGCATATCAAAAGTTATGTAATCAAGGAATCTTGAAGGATGAATTTAAAGTTGTTGAAAGGAAAGGGTTAACTCATGCCCTAGAATTTCCAAGAAATTTTGAGATCGAATGGATTAAGATTGTTCTTAGTAGAACCCATGATATGAAGTATTGGTTACAAAATGGACTCATGGAGAACACAAAGAAAATGATTCACAAAGTCATAGGCTATCCAATCCTAGATAAGAAGAAATTAATGTGATGCCTGAGTTGTGAGGATGTTGAGGAAAACATAGGAATTTAGTTGAATGGAAGAGGTCTATCCAATACAAACATTTTAGATCCACTAATCAAATTTGTAGTGAAGCTTATTGACCAAAAATTTTATCAGTCAAGTATATTGAACAGTGTGTTGTGTATGGCAATGGATCAAGCATGGAAGATAGTAATGAAAGATCATGAATATGATCTTGCCGAGCTACAAAATTTGAACTAGCAGAGAATCTATCATCTATAAGAAAAGAAAAGAATTCAATGTATAAGTTTGGATCCCTCGTTGTATGTATTTTCTTTTATATCCAAAAGTAGTTTCCTAACCAATGTTAGTGATTAAAGAGATCAAATTTACACAATCCATAGCATAAATAAATTGATATATTTCTAGATTTGATTGTGTAAATATTTTTACCATCAACGTTTCAAATCACACTATGTGATCCATCATCAGGATGAAGAGAGCAAGAGATGTCAAAAAAAGTGACAAGATAGATAAATGAATACATTACTCAAAAAAATGTTAGTGATACTATTTGGGAACAAGACAAACTAGTGACAAGATAGATAAATGAATACATTACTCAATTAGGAGAAAATTTTGAGAATGTCATGGATACTTACTTTGAGGAATTTAAGCAAAGAATGAAGATAAGGAAGAGGATACCAAAAAATTGGTCACAAGTTATTATAATAACATATGTTTCCTTGTAGATACAGAAAATAAATTTGTGTAGGCAGTAAAGTTAAGGAAGGCATGGCTACAAAAAATTTACTGTGAAATTGATAGTGATTTAGTGAGTGCAAACATTGCTGCACTATTGAATGAAGAGATAAATATTGAAGTTGAACCTTTTGGGAAATCTGAGGAAACTCAAGAAAGAATAACTATAAATATCAAGATAGCTTCTAAGGAGAAGAAAAGGTAAAGAATGATTGAAGACCTAGAAGCAAAAATGGGCACCCTAGGCAAGGGAAAGGAACCACTAAAATTAACTCAAGGTCTTGGAAAGGATTTTAAAGAAGAAAACAGTGATGAGGAAGATGAAGAAGTAGAAGGAGACAAAGTTAAATCCCTAGCTATTGTCACTCCATTGGGCAAGAAGGCTCAAGGAACCAAGAAGAAACTAGACACACCTCGCTCCTCCACCTCTGAACAAGCCAAGAGCTAGGGTAGTTGCTAATGCTGAGTAGAATATAAAACAAAGAGTAGAAAATAATATTGAGCCCAGTGCCCCTAAAACAAAGAGGAGATTTTTTAGAGGAACATCTAAAGGGCTATCTAAGTCTATTCAAGAGGTATGTAAAAATCTTAGAAGATCTATAGAATTATTGAACTTTAGATTTTTAAAATATGATACATTGGATAATAGTGATAGGACCAAATTTGAGGAGGCTATGGTAGACATGATTACAAATTAGAAGCTAGCTCCTAGTGAAATTGAGAAAAATATACCCAATGACTTATTTGAAAGACTAGAAAGAAGATGGCAGCTAGTAGAGGAAGAAGATAAAAAGATAAAGACTGACACATTAGTCAGAGTTATGCCTGATCTATCCCAAGATCAAAAGGAAACATTTTTGGTAAAGCATAGGAGAAAATTTTTTTCTAAATATAGAATGTTTTTAATCTTACAAAATAAAATGGAAGTTGTAGCATAGCAGGATGAATTGCTTTGGAAACTTATTTTTGGATTCTCATCCAAGGGAGTAGAGATAGAGAAAGAAACTATAAACATCAAACATGATTATAGCAGTGGAGAAAGTTTAGGCATATCGATTCCACAAGGCAACATGTCATTAATACATACTGACACCCCTGACACTCCAGAGGCTGAGAAATCAAGATTAAAAAATACAAAGGTAGGAACCAAGGTAAAAGAAACAAGCGTAGATAGTAAGACTATTTCAGCACCTCATATTGAGAAAAACAAAGGAATAAGTAGAGTTGAACAGAGTGCAACCATTTTTGTCTCAGGCATTGAAGGTATGGCATGAACAAGTTGTGGCACTCCATCACCAACTCCCAAAGCAGCACTAAGCAGCAGCACTCCACACCAAGTAGAAGAGGAAAATCAATAAAGGATACTTCACCAAATATTGAAGTTGGTCTAGATGAAATAATTTAGATGCCACAATTAGACTTGGTAAATCTCACCTTGGAACAAACAATTTTGTTACAAGAGGTTTTGGTGAAGGAGAAATGACAAGAAGAGCTATGGAGAGAGCATAAGCAAAAGCAGGTACTCTATGATGGTAAAAACATCTTGGTTGATGCTTTTGATATACAAAATTTTGATGAAGAAGCTTCAGTCATTAGTCAACTTGTAAATTTTGTTGAACAAGTTAGTTCTAGTAATATGGAGTCAAATGAAAAATTGATGGATTGGTCTACAAGAAGATTTGAGAATAAGGTTGTGAACAAATTTTCCATAACCATTGCCAAGTAGAAAGCACAATTTCAAGAGATAATATAAGTTATGATAGAACTTATATAGAAGGTACAATATTTTTTTAGATGTGCCAAGATTCACAAGTAATCTTCAAGCACAAATAAACCAAATTCAAGCTAAGATGAAGAGATCTAGAAATATTATTTAATAGTTAGTAGGATCTAGTATAGATCATTACAATAATTTATTGAATGCTCAAGGCACATTAGTTGAGCCTCAGACAACTGATAGAAACATGAAATCTAAATTGATCTATATTCAATAACTGATGATACCTCATTTGGAGGTCATACAAAGGGAGTTGCAATTAGTCCATGATTTTATCAAAGAATATAACAATCTTTTAGTGGCTGATAGCTTAATTGATTAAGCTGCAAGACTATAGATGCATAATCATATCTTGGAAGCAGGAAGAACCACATAGGGTCATGCATTGTCCATGATCACTTGAATTCAGCAGTCGTGACATAAGTGTTCAAAAAAGGAGGAAGTACAATTTTCATAGGGGGAAATAGATTTGAAAGGGGGAAATGGATTTGTTAAAAGGAGAAATAACATAGGAAATGAACTTTTTATCATATTCATTTTACATTATTTATTCATTGTTCATTTTTGGCATAACTCATAGGACTTAGGGGGAGAGCTTATATCAAATTATATTTGTCACAATGTAAATATGAAAAAGTGTTTTTTCTACTAATGTCAAAGGGGGAGATTTTTGGTATCTCTAACTATTGTTGTCTATTAGTGTCAATACTTATTTACAAGGAAAAGTTAGACAATCATCACTATGACCAAGTTGCTCTGTATAGGTTGATTCATGTACATAAGCAAGTATGTACTGGGCTCTATAGGAGCTGAGTAAGTTTATGGTCACCAAGTATTTTTAATACCAACTGAGCTCAACATTAGCCAAGGAATTTCAAGCATACAAGTGTCAAGTTATGTAGCATGTGCTAAACACAATACAGATTGAGCAACAACAATACTAAGTGTCAGAAAACTATAAAGGCCAAGCAATTTAGAGTCTACATGAAAATTAGGAACGGAACAAAGTAAATCATTTTTGATCCAAAGTGGAAGAAATATTTAATAGTTTTAGAGATTTTTAGGCATGAATGATGTGGATTATAGATCCCTATGTTTTGTGATCAACAATTCAGATGGAGATGTTAATTCTAGAAGCATCTAGAAAACTCTTTACAAAACTCTTTAAATAGAGAAGAACTTAACCTAGATAAAAGATAACAAGTGAGAGAGGAAGAAGAGAATTATATTCATACAAACAAGGAGTAATATGTGAATAGTAGAGTGAAGGATCAAGATCAGATCAAAAGTCAATGGAAGTGTTATGTTAGAGGAGAGGGAAGACAAGTAGCATCATATTAGAGGAGAGGATCAGTTAGCAAGGAGAACACTCAAAATTAGCTTACAGAGCATATCAAGAGTCAGGTACTAAATTAGTTCTAACCAACTTGAATCAAGGTAAATCTCTTAACAGAGTGGTCTTAACACATCCCTGTAAATCTCCTAACAGAGTCCTTACTATATTGTAAGTGTTAAATCCTCTAACAAGGTGAGACCTAACAGTCTCTTAAGCTTTTAACAAGGTAGACCCCTCACAAGTAGATTATATTTTATGATCAAACATTGTAACCCTAATAGGTTAGCTTTATTAAGTTGTAGTAGTGAATATTTTTGGGTGTCATCCCAACCCCAGTTTTACCTTCACCTTGGAGGTTTTCTATGTAACAAGTAATTGTGTTATGTTTTTATTTTCATGCATGTGATAGATCAGATTTACATGTTACAACAAGATTATTATTATAAGTTTTACATGCATAAGTTAACTAGTGAATGTGTGAATGAATTGGTGAAAAGTGAAAGTGCTTAAGATTCAAATTCACCACCCCCCCCCCCCCAAGTATCTTGTTATCATGTTTATACCTCCATCAATCAACTCTAAGATGTACTCCTAGTAATAATCTGACTTTGGAAGGATTAGTTGGTAGACTTACTACTTTTGAATTATCAAACTTTGATAGTTTTACTCCTGTTACTATTGAATTGGCTTTCAAATCTCAACTAGTTCTTAATAAGAAAGGAAAAGGACAGTGTGTGAATAGTGATAGTGATATCTTTGATGATGATGTTGATGAGCTTAAAGTGTTAATGGCTAGAAGAATTCCAAGAGATAAAGAAAAATTCAAAGGTAAACTTCCCATAATATATTTTTCATGTAATAAAGTTTATCATATACTGCAAGGTGTCCTGACAAAGAAGACAAGGATGAACAAAGGGAAAGCAAGTATACATGAAGAAGAGATGACCAAGACAATATAAGAAACAAGGATTACAAAGATAAAGGTAAGAAATCTTGTTATATTGTTGAAGAAGAAATTGACAATGAGTCTGAGAGTAATGATGAAGAAGTTGTCTATGTTGCTATGAAAGTCAATTATGTTGAAGGTAAGAAAACTACATTAATTTCATATGTTAGTAAAGGTGATAGATGGATAATTGATATTGGTTGCTAACATCACATTACTGGTGATAAAAGTAAGTTTGAAATTATGGTATAATATAAAGGTAGCTATGTCAAGTTTGGAAATGATGCACCATGTCAACTATACAACACTCAAAAAATATTATAGTTAACTCAATAAAAATAATATTTTTTGAGTGTTGTATAGTTGAATTCCATCACATGAAGGCCAAGATATTTGATGCTACTGGTGAACTAATTAGAAGTGGAGAAAAAATAAGAGGTGACTTGTTCTATCTAGATTTATCTAATGAGACATTCTTGTTTGCACAATATGATGTTATATGGTTATGGAATAAGAGGATATGTCATGTGAACTTTGAAAATTGCATAAGCATTAGTAAGATAAAAAGAGTAAGATGTTTACCAAAGTTGAGGAAACCTGATAATGCCATGTGTAAATAAGGTCAATTGGATAAAATGATAAATTTTAGTTTCAAGAGCAAGACATATTCATCTAATGATATTTGGTTCATACTAGCATTTATGGACCTATTGGAGTGAAAATCTACTATGGTGATAAATATTCTATTCTATTTATTGATGACTATTGTAGAATGAAAATTGTGATCCTTCTAAAAGAAAAAATGATGCTTTTCAATTGTTTAAGTGGTATTTGGCAAGAACTGAAAAGGAAATAGATAAAAGTCTGAAGTGCTTGAGATTCGACAGAGGAGGAGATTTTATCTCTAATTAATTCAACATATTTTACAATGATAGAGGAACAAGGAGACAAATGTTAGCACCCAAAACCCCTCCCAAGAATTGAATAGTTTAAATAAGGAATATATCAATCATGGACTGTGCTAGAACATTGATGATGGAGAAGAACGTATCACATAAATACTAGAGAGAATATATAATTATAGAAGACTATACTTTGAACCAAGTACAAGTCAAGAAAGGTATAAATATTACACCCTTTGAGTTATGGTATGGGTATGCACCTAATGTGAAATACTTAAAGTATTTGGAAACAAATTTCATATACTAAAGCACAATAGAAATGTAAAACTTGATGCTCAAAGTGATGAAGGCATATTTCTAGGATATTCCACTAAGAGAAAAGATTTTAAGTCTTTGAATTCTAACACTAACAAAGTTATGGAAAGCATAAATGTGAAAGTTAATGAATATGCAGAAAAGAATGAAGTTTAATACAAGACAGAACCTAAAGATTATAGCACATTCATATATGTCAATGATGGTGTACCCTAAACCTTACCTAGGCCAACGAACAAGGCTACCAAGAAACAAAAAAATTTGAATGTCTAGTTGCAGCAGTAGGCTATTGAGCAACAGATTGTAGGTATCAAGTGTTAGTGGAATGATGTCAAGATACAAGAAGTTGTTGAGCACCAGGAAGCCAGTGTCAAGCAACCAAAAATAGAAGAAGAGATACAAAATGAACTTGAAAAAAAATTCAAGATGAATCTAAAGTTCAAAAGAAAGAAGAAAGGAGCCTACATTAGCAAAATATGTGAAAAGACATCATGCACTTGAATAAATCATTGTAAACAAAGACTCGAGAGTCATGACACGAAAAAGACTAAGAAGTGAAACCTATTTACTTTGTGAGTTTAAGCCTAAATCAGTAAAATATTATTTGTACAATGAATATTGGATTCAAGAAATGAATGGAGAAATTGAACAAATAGAGAAGAACAAAACTTGCTCACTAGTGCCTAGACCAAAGGACAAGAATATTATTGGAACAAAGTGGGTATTTAGGAACAAGTTGAATGAAAAATGAGGAGTGACAAGGAACAAAGCTAGATTGGTTTGCAATGGGAATGCATGAGAAGAAGGCATTGACTATGGGGAGAGATTTTCCCCAATTACAAGATTGGAAGGAGTTAAAACCCTACTTGCATATTTTTCTTACAAAGGATTTAAATTTTATCAAATGGATGTCAAATCTATATTTCTAAATGGAATACTAGAAGAAGAGGTTTACATTGAACAACTAGAAGGATTTGTTGATCCAAGCAAGAATAATATGTTATGTAAATTGCACAGAGCATCATATCCAGACTTAAACAAGCCCCTAGAGAATGGTATGAAAGGTTGCACAATTATTTGATAAAGATTTATTTCACAAGAACCAATGACAAAGTAATGTATATTTGAATGAAGGTGGTAAAGGGATATTGTTAGTAGATTTCTTTGAGGATGATACCATATTTGGAGGACAAGATGCATTATGAAAATCATTTGTTAATGAGATGCAAAAGGAATTTGAAATTTCTATGTTTGGGAAAATTAAATTCTTTTTTGGTTTATAAGTATATCAGATAAAGGAAGGTATATACATTACACAATCAAGATATATCAAGGAGATACTAAAAAATTTTGGGATGGAAGATTCAAGACTAGTCAGCACACCTCTGGCTACTAGACATGAACTGTCTAAGAATGATGATTCTACTAATGTGAACTAGACATTGTATAGATCAATGATTAGAAAGGTACATTATGTTGTTCATAGCTTATCAAATATTGTATTAGTAGTTGGGATTGTTGCAAGATTTTCTAAAAATTCTAAGGAGGATCACATGATGATAGTGAAAAGAATACTAAGATATCTGAAAGAAATAGAGGATTATGGACTATATTACCAAAAGAATGAAACATTTAAACTAAAAGTGTACAGAGATGTCAATTGGGTAGGAAATGTTTGTGACAGAAAGAGTACAAGTGGTGGAGGTTTCTTTCTAGGAAAGAGATTGGTTTCCTGGACAAACAAGAAGTAGAAATTCATTTCAAAATCAAAAACATAAGTTAAATATGTAGCAGCAGCATTAAATTATTCTAACATCGTGTGAATCAAACAATTATTGAAAGGAATGAAGGAAGAGATCATTGATCTAATTGTTATCTATTGTGATACCACAACTGCTATAAATATATCAAAGTGCCCTATGATGCACACAAAAACCAAGCATATTTCTCTCAAGTATCATTACTTGAGGGAATTAGTTCAAGATAAAGAATTGAAATTGGAATATGTGAATACTAAGGAGAAAATAGTTGATATTTTCACTAAAGCTTTACCTAGGATGCACATGAGTATCTAAGAGGTTAATTAGGGGTGATTCCCTTACCTATCTAAGAAGAGATGAAGCTCTACATCAAATGTGTTGATCAGAATATCTTACAAGTTGATGCAAAAAGTGATACTTTAGGAGATGCCTAAAGTAGTGAAGAAAGATGACATATGAAGAATAAATTTTAGAACATTGGCATGAATATATCTACATGGTGAAGATGTATGATAAATATGAAGTTTCTTTGGCATTGTTGTCAAAGAGGGAGATGTATGAAGTTACCTATCCAAAGAGAGAAAAATACAAATTAGTTAATGGTGTTGCTAGCAGTCAAGGAAATCAGTTCAGGAGTTGTATATCAAAGAGGGAGCTAATTTACTTCATGATCTTATATGATAGAAGAATTATGTATATTACATATCAAAACTACATAAATCAAAATCAAATGAAACTAAAAAGGGAGATTTTTGGACACTAAGATGTGAATTAAAATGAAACTAAGGATATTAATGAAGATCTGATACTAAACACAAAGGGAGCTATTTGAACCAATTACATGTTTTGGATTGCATGGTAACTAGAGGTGTTGTCATCAATGCCAAAGAGGGAGATTCTTTGAACTACAATTGGAACAAATGTTATGTTGTCATTGATGTCAAACCTTATTGGTAAGATAGTTTCTATTTGAGTAGAGTGTCATATCAAGATGATTGATGGAGAGGATTTGAGAATGAGTTATAACAAAAGAACCTAGAGGAAAGGTTGAGTTACGAGAAACTACAATGAGCACTTGATTAGTTAGATACTGACAAAATAATGTGATTTTTTAAACCATAACTTACATGGAAAATACAGTTGTATTGAAGCCTAAAAGAAGTTATCAATAGAAGACCAAATGCACAGGCTTGACCAAGAAAAGAAAAGAAGATTAAGGAACTAGAAGTATATGCTAATTGATTCTAGTGTTGACCAAGAGAAAGTATAAGTCCAAAAAAATATTGTGTCAACCAAACATTAGTATCAACTGAGTATGAGAAAGTATGTTGAACAAAATAGTTAGTATTGACCCAGTAATATAGTGATGATCGAGTGCTATTTCTAAGATAGTGTTGGCTAAGTGATAGTATTTAACAGTTTATGGGGAAATCTTAATTTCCAACTGACACAATTGAATTCTTAGAATATGGAAAATGTGTTGAACATAAGAATGGATGACCTAAAGCATTTAATTCAATGAAAGCCATGTTTGGTCATTTCTAGGCATGGATTCAAAGAGAAATTTTGAGAAGTTTCTAGAAGAGAAAGGAGGAAACAAAAAGATGGAAGGATTCGATGAATGTGACCAAACCCTAAGATCTACAGTTGTATTTAAATGGAAAAATATCAGAATTGCCTATTTAATGACGCATAAGTGTAACCTTAACCAAGGTTAACAAGTAGATGTTTTGTTGATGCTATTGACTAGAAAACTTAAGTAAGAGGCTTAGAAGAGTTATGAAGAGGTGAAGTGTGATCACTTGAAGGATTTTCAAGTAGATCAATGATAGGGATGATAATGGAGGTCAAACAGTGAATTAGCATATGAGCTACATTGTGATATGTATCTGCTAAGTGAGTTGTATTTATCAAATCAATATGTTGTTACTTTCTAACCATTGTATTAGTATTGAAATCCTTTAATCAAGGTTGACCTAACTATCATTTGTATATCTTTTAATCAAGGTGAAATTATAATGGAATGTTCTAAAGCCCTCTAACTAGGTCACTCCTAATAAGGTGATTAAATCCTTTAACAAGGTCACATTTAATAGTGTATTTTGTAACCTTTAACAGGGTTGGCTCCTCACAAAGGTCACTTCAAAAGGGTGAAATTTGGTAGCATGTTACTAAGGGTTTTTTCCAAATTGGGTTTCCACATTAAATCCTAGTGTCATACTTTTGTGTATGTTATCGGAGATGTCTTACTGTTAATGTTTTACATTTTTTAAGTTTCTTACTATTAAGACAGTGGACTGCAAGTTTTATGTTGTTGATTATTTTATATATAGACTGAGCTACTTAATTATTAGATCTAAAGTATTTGGATTAGTTTAAAGTTGAATTGGTGCATCTAGACCTAAGGGTAACTGATCCACTCCCCCCTCTCAATTATTCAAAATCATTCTAACATAAGGACCTCTCCTCTTTTAGAATATTCAGAATGTGATGATTCAACATATTTATCTACATATGCAACTAATGCATTTATTTTTGGGTTTTTTAATTTTTCTCCCTTGATGTTGAGGATTCTCATAAGCTCTATCCTTCTCTACATTGGAAATGAATGCTACAAAAGCCTCATCTTCCTAGTTCTTGACCTCTTCATATGCCTCTCTTATATCTATTATTTTGATTGCAAGGTTGATAGGAATTATTCCCACTATAATTAGAGGGTAAAAGCACAAACCTCTGTCACCCTTTTATAAAGGAAAAGGCTAACAAAAGTATAATTGTTTATATTCAATGACACAAAACTAGTAGTATTATTTAGAATTTGATAATGAAGTAAACTAATGAAATGTGTAGAAATGGATGAATTTTAGGATTATAATTTTTAATAATTATTTGGAATAAGAATTGATATAATTTTCTAATTTTTAAAGACAATTTTTTACTTGCTAAAAAATGTTGAAAATTAGGGGTCTAGTTCTCACCACAAAACTATATGGAAATAAACTTATTTCCAATTGATTTTAGATTATGTTATAGATAACATATATAGCTAGAACAATAAAAAATAAAAATTGATTTTAGACCTATATTTTATCTTTTGTAACAGTTCAAATTTTACTCACTTGAAATCGATAGTTTTCATCTCCCACCACATTTTTCAAAACAAATCTATTCAATCCAAAATAAAAATTATAGATTCTTAAAGAGGACTCTCTCCTCTAGAACGTCATGTGATTTTTAAATTTTTTAACTATAATTTAATATATTTTCCTTTCTTAAAATTGTCATCTTCTCAAGTGTTAAAATATGTACTTGTAAAATTTTCTAATTACAATATACTATATCTAATTAAAACACTATAAACTCTATGTGATAATATTCTTGATTATGAGCTCTATAAAATGGTGTTTATATGTTATTTTTAAAAATACCATTAAAATTAGTAAGAGTTATTGAAAAGTCAATTTTTTGAAATAATTTTATTTTTTTAGTAATTGGATACAAACTAGTATAAAACATGTATTTAATAGACATTTCCCATTGAAAAAGTGTGAGCCCATATATAGCTTACCTAGAATAAATTTGTCTAGATCATATGTTTAAATAAAATTGATTTTTGGATAATAATACTCAAATTCAATCATTCTGATAAGTTAGCCTGAAAGGTGAAATAGCTTTGTACTTTTACCCTATAACTACTAGGGGAGTCACCATTCTTATTTTGATTTTAATTTTGGCCTCTATAAGATCATACACTAGGCTTCTTTCATGACCTCTTTGAGTTTGTTTGCTCTCAAAAAATTTGTGTAGTTTTTCTTCTACCTTTAAATCAAATTGATATGCATCTTTGATGGTATAAATTTTTACCATTATCAACACTTCTTACGTAGTAGGCCCCAAGCCATTTATGTAACAGGTAACCCTTTCTGTTTTGGCTTAAGAATGACCCATTTCGCTAAGGGCTTGATTGAACTCTTATGTGTATTCCCAAATAAACCTTCCTTTTCACTTGAATCCTTATGTTTTCTTCAATAATCAATCTCATAATCAAAATGAATGATTTGTATCTTTTATTTTTTCACTATTCACTCTCAATTTGTAATCTTCTACACTGGACTCTTCCATTTCTCTCCAATTTAACCTCTTTCCACCAAATTTGGACATGATCTTTTAGCTTGGCCTTTGCAAACTTAACCCTCTTAGGATTTTGTACTTCTTCATATTCAAAGGGTAAAAGTACAAAGTTGTGTTACCTTTCAGGTTGACTTATCAGAACAACTGAATTTGAGTTTTTCTATCTAAAAATCAATTTTATTCAAACATATGATCTAGGAAAATTCATACTAGATAAGTAATAAATGGTTTCACACTTTTCCAATTGGAAATGTCTATTAAATGCATGTTTTATACTAGTTTGTATCCAATTACTAAAGAAATAAGATTATTTTAGAAAAATGACATTTCAATGACTCTTACTATTTTTTATGATATTTTTTAAATAACATATAAACACCATTTAATAGAGCTTAGAGCCAAGAATATTCTCATTAGAGTTTATAGTGTTTATAGTGTTTTAACACATAGTTGTCACTCACATGATTTAATTCAATCAATAAATTTTCCTTTTCAAAAACTACAACATAATTCTTTATCCAAAAATCAATACAATAAATTAATAAGCATTATGCAAGCACCCAAGAAGACATGAAGTAGACATATCTTTCAATAAAATTTTACAATGGGTTTTCAAACCCTGCCTCAAAACCATAGCTAAAATCTATGACAATCATCAACGCATGCAAATCCAAACCCTCTGAAACTTTCAGCAATTATTTTGCTCCAATTCTAAATTTTGCTCCCAAAAACTTGTGTATCTAAAAATTGAGCTCAAATCTCTTAATAAAGAGTTTAATTCTACCTAGGGTTTCTAGTTTTTGAACATGCAAAGGCCTCTTCTTAAAATAAAATTTTATTATTTAATCATTTCATGCACACTTAAAGAACTTTTTAAATTAAAATATTATTTTCTTTTCTTTTCTGCCACTTTATTAATTAGTGCAAGCACCATTTAAAGTGTATTCTATTATTTAAATTAATGATAATAATTAAAGCTCATTATTTAAATGCAACTCTAATTTAATTATTATTAATTAAATAATTATAATAAAGCAATGTTAAATCTTTAATATTTTAATATTTTAATTCTCTTTTAATGAAACTTCTTCAATTACACTTTTAAATTAAATTTTTAAACTAAAGCACATATATAATTAATTTCTAATTAATTAAATATCATCATATTCTAATTTCACTTTAACCAATTTTCTAATTTTAGACTTCAAAATTAAGCCTTTTAAATTAAAGCACATATTTAGTTAGTTTTTTATTAACTAAATATTCTTATATTTTAATATTTTCTTTTTAATCAAATAATATTTAATGATCAAGATGAACCTCCCCCCTCAACTTGCACTACTTTGGCAGCATAAGGGATTACTTAATATTTTTTTTTATGAATAGTTGTTGATTCTGGCTACGATCATTTGAATTCTCACGAGGAGATCTTGTATCCCATGGCCCCTTTTTTGTGAATTTTTAACAACTGTATTAATTTATTAATAGAAAATGACTATTCATCAAAAAAAAAAAAAAAAAAATTCTCAATATTATATTATTAACCCAAATATTATAATTAAATCATTTACAAAATAACTTTCATAGTCAAATCCACATGAAAGTAACATTTCCAAAACTAACCAAAACTCAAAATTAAACAACACAAAAAAAGATAAATTCATGGGTTTAAAAAGGGTGGAAAGTCAAATACATGTCCTCCTTCTCAAGACAAGTAGTTAGGCTATGGCTGGGATTGGACCTGAACATTAGCTCCTCATTCTTACCATTGAGTTATTGCAATAAGGCAAGCTCATCCTGACAATTCAAGGAAGTTGATGCCCAATGCCTACAAATATGTATAAAAGATGAGCATGTACATGTGCATATATATCTAAGCTGAACATGCAATGGTGGGGAGTGGTACATTGTGTAGATCCGGACTAGCAGGTGACTACAACTCCCTTCCTCAACCATATTAGGCATGTCAAACATAAATGTAAAACAAACACACACACCATACACATGCAAGTATGAGGTAAGTATAATAGTAAATCCTAAATATAAATAAGACCATATTCTAACATGAATGTCTCGTCATTGTGAGGACATAATAAACATCTTTTTAAGGCATGTAACATGACATCATCATAAAAGTAATTTCATTAACTAACTAAGAGCAATTAAAATATCATCATAACTAGTAGGAAATTGTTACAACTTGGCGTACTCAATTACTCAACATATCAAAGTATTGCATTTCAATTATCAAATAAGGGCTAACACATCTATAGGAAAGTCATATAGAACTTTAACAACTAAGTATAAAATGATAGCAAAGGAGGGGCATTACATCAATAATATGTCCCCAAATGGGTTTTTAAATGCATTGAAGTATTTGAAAGGATTTTATTTCTCCTCCCAGAGTAGTGCACCTTCTAAAGGCCATATCTTGTAAATTGTGGATCCAATTGTCTATTATAATCATTTTAATTGAAACCTCTCAAAGAACCCTAAACCATACAAATTACTTTTTCCAAAATAAGGATTTGACTTAGTCAAATCCCTTTGACCAATATTTTTCCCATTTTTAATATGCAGTTGATAGGTAGCACAACTATGAGGACGATAACATATTTGACTTATTTCTTAACAAGATTAAGGTATTTCTCTTTTACCTAAACATCTTAGCCCAACTCATTAATAAAAATTTGAGATTCCTTTTTTAGACTCCTTACAAACAAAAAATTAACTTTTTTACCAATTCAAGTGCCAAATTTTAGTGGAATAAGTCCTAGTGCTAAGGCGCAACCACTTCCTTATTCCTTATCAATAAAGGATTTTCAATAGAAATGGATTGATCTAGAGGAGCGATACTTGAGTTCCTTGGCATTCTTCACTTTTCCTTCAAGAATACATTTTCCACCTTATGGACATATTTCATTAAATAGGGGAAAATTTTAAAATAATTCTTAATGTCTATTAAATTTTTTATTAACAGGAAAATTTAGAATTTATTTGAAAAAATTAGATTTGTATGAAATTAATACTTGCCTATGTTTAATATCCTTTATACATAAACACTTTATAGAGCTTCTTGTGATGAGTAGGTGAAGTTTTCTTGAGATTTTACTTAAGTTCATAGTAATTAGACCTATCATTTCCATAGGTTTTCTTGGGATAAATCAACACCTTCAACATAAAATTGGCATGGGAATTATTATTATTCATTGGCAAATAATTCCATTTTTTTGTTGAGTGGGTTATCCATGACATTAATGAATCTCAAGCCTCAAAATCAGCCTTACTCATAGTATTGAAGTGTGTGTTACTTATGAAAAGCACTGTAATGGCTTCAATTCTCTTCTAATCACTTATTTGCATATCAAGATTCATGGTTCATTTGTTGCTCAAAATAAGGAACTACTTTGAAATAGTGAAATTGTATAGATGGGTTCTCCTTCGATGACCATAAATGTGGTAGCCCTCATTGAATAAAACATTTAAGTTACCTCTTCTAAAGATTCTTAGGACTAATTATTGATTATACAATTTCATAAATTTATTAGTATACAATATGAGAGCTTGACTCTTCTAAAGATTAGAGATTAGACCTCATGATTACCTTTCTAATAAAAAGACCATATTGAACATTACTTTGGATTTACTTTTTATTTTATTCAGACTAAACATCTATATATCAGAATAAGAATTGTAGTATAATTGTGATGTCACCTATAAAAATTATATTTTAAGACTCCCCTATATATTATGAAGTTCTAATTCTTGGACTTATACCAAGCTTAACCATTGTTGGGGTCTTCATCATCTACCTTGCATTTGTATTTTTGAATGTTCAAATATTTGGTACAATGTGATTAATTTTAATATTATTTATTTTCTTTGGCATCTATAAAATGAAGATTTCAATTAGATAAAAGTCTTGTACACTTAAGAAATTTTAACTCTGGGATTTCTACTTGATGACAACTTGAAACCTTCAATTATATCTTTGCTGATGTGATTTAGAAATAAATTCATAGTTTATCACTCATTTCTATTTGAAATTATTCTTAAAAAAACATTTAGACTACAATTCAGACTATAGCTAAAGTTATTATTTTTTATCATGTTTGGAAGTGTTGAAATAGCATCATTTTGGTTGAGAAGTTATTATCTATAATATTTCTTCGATTGAGTAAGGTTGATTTCTTCTATCAACTAACAAATTCAAGTCTATAATGAAGAGTGTATTGAATGAATGTAATTTCTTCTACCAACTAAAAAGTTTAAGTATAGAATGATAAGATTGCTCCATTTCAACATTTACAAGATTTTCCAAACTACTATAAGATTAGTCAATGCCCTATGATCCAAGTTCCTCTCGATAGCATATTCAAACTAATCCTTTCAATGGTGAAAAAACAACAAATAGAATGACTTCGATTGTACAAGCGACTTTTGTTGGCCTCTTATCCAATAATAGGAATTAGTCTACATCTCCTTGTGGTAAAACTTCTTGTGTTCCACTAGAGTGGCTCGATGACTGTGACTCTCAATCAGCCACTCCAGTGGGGCCCAAGATTATGTAGGATGAGGTGTACTTAGTGACTCACAAACTATTCTTAAACTCCATCTAGTTCAATGATTTCCACTACCTTATGATTAATGCACACAAGAGTCTACAACAAAATATTTACGTTAGTTTCTGCACTAGATCATAATTTTGAGTACACCCAAAACAAGATTTATTGCTAAATAAATGAACAATGTGCAAAACGTTTTCGATATTTTAAAAAGAAAAACAAAACATCATATAAAACTATAGAGACCTCGATAAAACCAACCAGCTTTCAAAGTTGTTGATCACAGTTGTCCATTTTGTCTAAGATGCTTTTTCTCTCCCTCGAGATGGAATCCATCAAATCCTACTTACTCCAAAAGAACCGGAGCAACATTATATTCTTTACATAAGAAGTGGCCCCCTTATAACATATTCAAATCTTGCAGGAATTTAATATCTTTCTAAACATTTAATTTGATTGGGATAATCTCTACCTACGCTGCTGACTACAAATTCATAGGATATCTAACTTATTATGTTCCAATCTAAACCCTTTGCGTTTACACCATGTTTTTATTATCTGGTAAGCCAATTATTTCTTCTAGACCTTCTCATATGCCAACGTAAGCCTTTTTTTGACTTATACGTCTGTCAACTTCAACTTTGATTACTTGCATTGGAATATATACTGAAGTAGTTGAAGTGTAAAAATTCTATTGGGAAGCATTCATTTAACTTCTCTGGAGATTAATGTAATCAAAGGAACTGGTGGGTATTGTGCTTTCAGTCCCACTTACCCAAACAATTAATACATAAATAAGAAAAGTGGGAATGATACTAATGTTCATGTGTAGGAGCACAAGGAAAGAGGGTTATTATAATATAAAGAACACAAATTCCAAGTAACTGGTATAAATCTTCTAAATTTGCGTTAAGCACATATTTTATTCAACTGCAGAGATAATATTCAAACGGTTGGATAGATTTCAATTTTTACCAACTTCAACCAAACTACTGATTTGTATAATCAGTGATGTTCAGGATTTGTAACAATATTCTAATGGTTCTTGCCTTAGTTTCCTTGGGTTTATTTGATTTTAAGATCCACATTGATTTACGAAGTCTATCAAAATTAATGCACTTGCTATAAGCCTATAGATATTATAGTTCATGTAGCTGACATCAATTAAAAATAGAATACTTAAATATATTATATTGAAGTAATTAAAGGTAAAGTAGTTTTGAAGATTCAAATTTGAAGTAATTAAAGGTAAAGTAATCTTGAAGATTTAAACTTTTGGGATATTATTATCAAGAGTCAATTGTATAGATTTTTAGTCAAATTCATTAGTTTATATTTCATCTCAAACTATTCAAGTTCAAGGATACTTAATCTTGGAATTTCTTCTAAGACTAAGTCTACTTAGCTTGCAACCTCACTTGCAAGACCTTGAGCAAGTGGTGTCCCTTATGAACCACTCATTTTAGAGCTCCTTAAGTTTATCCATTGATGAGTAGGAGATATCTTCCAAAACAAGTCAAATTATGATATTGCTATAAGGATTCAGCGATGTAGATTTTGAATCAAACTCATTCACCCATGTTTCTGGAGCAGTTGTTTCAAAAGAATTTGTCTCTTGAGAATGAATGGAACACTTAGCACTCATTGCATCTAAGTGATGCTCACAAAGGTGAAATATTGGGCCTTCCTCAAAGGATGACAAGTCTAATTATGATATTGCCCTCATGATTACAATATGCAGATTTTGATTCAAACTCATTGACCCATATTTCACGAGTACTAGTTCACAAGAACCCATCTCTCATGAGAATGAATGACGAAGTTAGCACTAATTGCATCTAGGTCATGCTCATTGAAACTAAGCAGTCGTTATTTTTAATGGATTATTTTTATAAAAACTAAAGAGGTAGAAGTTATTAATTAAATTTTATTTGTAAAAAGGAGAGTACTTAAATGAAGTTAAGAGGATGAAAATTTGTATTGAAGAAACCACCCAATCACCATAGGTGAAAACAGACACAAACTCAAAGAGAAATTCCATGCTCAAATCTTCATACAAGGTCAAAATACAAAGTGTTTTTATATATTAAATTTGAAAAGAGTGCCAAGTAGGTAGCTAAATCCCAAAATATCTCTGAAATTTTGAGAATTACAAAATGTATATAAGAAAAAAACTATTAAAGGAAATAAATAGTTTGAGAAAGTTTTAGTGGATTGTTAAAGATATCAATTTAGGATTTTTTATGTTAATATAGAAATTGTTAAATGATTAGATTTTTTTTTGTTTAATTCTTTTTTAATGGAGGAGTTCTCATCTGTAAAGTCTTTTATGCTACCAGACATGAGAGCACAAGTATGTATGCTAAAAACTCTCTAACCAAGAACCAAGAATTGATGGTACCTATTCTTCCAAATTCACTATGTGGTTGAAACCTCTTTAGCTAAGAGCTAAGGGTTGAGGGGTATACTTACACCAAAGTTTCCTAGATCTAAAATGTCTTCTACTAAGTGTCACAAATTGAGGGGTATCCATTGTTTCAAATTTTTTGAGAAGATGAAACCTCTTCTACTTCAATCCAAGGACTAAGGGGTGTGTATTCCACCTAATCAACCTAAGGGCTAAGACCTATGTAGTTAGGACGTGAGGATTGAGGGGTATCCATTCATTTGAACTCCCCTAGGACATGTACATGTAGTACTATATCATTGAGTGTTAATTCTTTTTTAACTACATATGCTTTGGAAAACTTTTTTATCACAATTTATTTATGACTCATACAAAGAAGACATATCATGCATTTAATATTTATGATACATGTTTGATAAAATTTATTATTTAATTAGAATTTATTATATAATAGAATGTTAAATTTTAATTTATAAATATATTAATGTATGTACATCATGAATGCTAAATTGTCCATAAAAGATCAACATGTAACCAAGGAAGCAATTTTTTTCATAAACATATGTTGTGATTTTTTTTGTAACTTACCATATTCATAGAGTTGAATGAGGAAATAACATTCAACTAAAAGCTAAATTATACTAACAATTGATCAAATATTTTAACTATTAAAAAAATGTTAAATTCTGCACAAGGTCCAATAAACTAGTAATTAACTTCGAAATAGATTGTAACTCTTTTCCAATGCATCTAAGACAATAGTTTGAAATTATGAAATGTTCAATTTTTTAAAAATGAAATACAAAGGTTTTGCACCATTCTAAATTGTGAGGACCTATAATTTTGGAAATTAAAAGAAGCCAAAAATGGAGGCTAACCTAGAAACAAAATGTTGTAAAACAACTTAAAGTCAGATATAGTGAAAATTTAACCTACCCCCTTTCTAAATTTCAAAAAACCCCTAACCAAATTATCCCAATATCTAATAGTAAAATTACCAGTAGTCATAACCATAATATATATAAAACCAGTCATTCCAAAGACTCCAGAAAATCACCCCAAAGCCCACCTGGGCTGAGTTCTAAAGAAAAAAACATAACAAAAATCTATAAGCCAAAAGAGAGTTATCTATCCTTATTCTTCACCTTCCCCTCTTGCTTGTCCAACAGTAGATGCAACCATTTATCAGCTAGAAACCTATATAAGGAAGTAGTTTTGTCCACCCCTAATGTAGTAGTAAGCCCTTCTTTCTCGACATGAAGCAGGTGAAGAGTCGAAGCCACAAAATGCATCACCCAAGCTAAAAACCTAGCCACATCATCAAACCTATGTTCCATAATCTCCTGCGTATCCTCCAACTTCTTGAAGCTATTCTCCAAGGTGGAATGATCATCCTTATGGGACCAGATTGTACCTTTGGGTTTCACCTAGGTGTCATTGTCTAGGATCTTTTACCTTTCCCATAATGGCAAGAAGGGGGTGTGAAGGTTTTCCCATTGTCCCCCACCCATTTGGAATTATCAGGGGTATCATTCTTGAAGGTATCTACAACATGGGATGGCATAGGGCTCAAGTGCCTATTAGTAGGGTTAATCTCCCCCCTTTTTGATGATCGTCGCCAGTCATGTCATCATCATCATCCTCAATGTATATTTTCCTATTAGCCTTCTTCTTTTTTATTTTATGAGGGAGTTTTTTCTTTCCACTTCCAGTAGAATCTAAACTAGCAGAGTGGTCATGTTTGGCCTTGGGATCCTTTTACTTCAATTTCTTCTTATTCCTACTTGAGACCTCCTTCTCCCCCCTTCTGTCTCCACATCAAAATACACAATTTGAATATCCTTCTTCTTTTTTATTAGTTTATACATTTGGGGTATAGAGGCCTTAGGGTGTTTTCTTTCCATAGTGGACACGACCTCAATAGAGACTTGAGGGGTCAAGGTGGAGATAGTTGGGTTAGGTAAAGCAACCTAGACAATGATAGGTTAGGGAGGGAAAAGGGATTTGAGGAAATTATACGATTATGTTTGGTGGAGAACTGAATAGGATTTTCCTTCCTTCATCTTCTTCCTAACCTTGAGGATGTCTTCTTCCATAGAATGCAGAATAAGGTAGGGAAGCCAAATGAGGTCATGATTTCTAAATGGTTCAAGATGGGGAAATGATAATAGTAAAAAATTTGAAACCTACCCTCAAGAGTGATACAATGCATAATGGCATAGAATACCTCTTTCCAGGGATCCAATAGGGCCATTCTCAAAACCCCCCATGGTCATGGCTCAACCTCTCACAAGGCCAAAAGAATGGGTTGAGGTTGGCTTCGTCTAAGACCCTTGTCTATTTTCTCCATTTTTGTCCTTCTAAGGAGATACTAATGATCTCTACAATGACCTCTTCATTGATTTCAAACAAGATCCCATTAATAATCACCCTCATGTTATTCCAAGAATTGAAGAACTACATGGAAATAGACTCACCATAGCCTTCAATACATTGCATATGTG
This sequence comes from Cupressus sempervirens, assembly GCA_028749045.1. Classification (NCBI taxonomy): domain Eukaryota; kingdom Viridiplantae; phylum Streptophyta; class Pinopsida; order Cupressales; family Cupressaceae; genus Cupressus; species Cupressus sempervirens. The sequence goes on along the minus strand of CM053788.1, from coordinate 55,209,717 downwards.
GCAGAAACCCATTGTCCTTCAAGTAAGTCCAAGCAACTTTATTATATTCTTCAATGGTGTCTGGTTCAATGTGAACAAGATTCCCACCCATAACTTCATTCTCTCCCAAACAAGGTAAACTTTAAGAAAACTCCCTCCAGACAAAGATATAAATTATTAGCAAATATTTCATTATTTTGAAAAACCAAATTATTTTTATCAGTGAATCTCTCAATTTTTTTATTTTAAATATTATTTACATTGGCGATTATTCTGGAATCATAAATTGAGTATAAAATATTAGCAAATCTCAATAATAATAGGAAGTTGACCAATCATCAAGGAATATTACAAATCAAAATTGAACATGTTTTATCTCATGGAAATTATGAGGATAATTACATTATATTTTAAATCAATAGTAAAAACTAAATATTGGTAATACATCTCTAAAGTAACTAATAATTATGATAATTATTGGTGAATTAATTTTAATTTCTTTGATAATATATAATATTTAGGTGAATCAAATCTACTCATGTATCGAATATTGTGGCAAATCTTTGAGTTTAATTTTTTTAATAAAATAAATTGTTGAGAAATTTTAAATATTTTAGAACTAAATTTAATAAAAATATGGTGATTTAGGTTGCATTAAATCTTAAATTATTAGCCAAATTACTAGCAGAAAATTTCTTAAATTGGCAAAATTGTGAATATTCATCACCAAAAAATACCCTACTCCCAAATGTGCCATAAAATCCTCAAAAGAAACTAACATTACCCCTACCTTCCCCACAATGCAATCTAAAAATGACAAGAAAATTTCTAGAAAGAAATTTGAGCATGAACCAGTTCAAATGATAGTTGAAAATTTTATAAATGCCCAAGTAATATCATCATTGACCATGAGCACAAACCACCAAAGATCATTATGGGTCCAAGTGCACTCCCTTTGGTACCATCGACATATGCTCCTACCAACGATGATCATACCATTATAATTTAAAACTCTTGTCTTCTTGTTCTTGACAAGATCTTACCAAATCTTACCTAAGGCGACATCCCATCTTATGCAAAAGTCCCTCTAAATTTGATAACCATTTCTAAGGCCAATGATGGCCTTTCTAAATTTATAGTAATTATTTTGGCCACTATCACCTTTTTAAAAGGAAACCATAATAATGATTATAACCCAAAAGGTGATGCACCTGTAATAATGAATGATAGACCCAATAAAATTTAATTCATGTCTTTTATCACTAAGACTTGTATGTTAGCTAGCAAGTTGTCAATATTAACCCAATTGCATGTGTCAACTATCTCATGACCAATTACTGCTAGTGCATCAGCCACTTGGTTTCCTTTACAATAAACATATTGAATGGTCACTTCTCAAAATCTTGATATGAAGGTATGGGTTTCATTGATTACTAGAGAAACTTTCTAGTTTATTTTATTTTATCTCTCAATTTCCTCAATAATGAGCTATGTGTTACCCTCAACAATCAAATTTTGAATACTAATTGAGCTAGTATACTTGACCCCCAAAATATTTGCATAGCTTCCTCAAATTTTCTTGTATTCTCACCATAGTTGCAAGTGTAAGACATCATCAAATTACCCTTATCATCCTTAATTATGCCTCCCATAATAGAAAAACCATTCCAAGTCGATCCATCAAAATTGAGTTTAAACTAGGAGGTGGGGGCAACTTCTATTCACTTTCTATCTGGCCATAGCTTTGGAGTTGTCAAATTTAGAAACTAGATTAAGTAGCCCCCGATTGTCAACAATAATATGCTCATTATGAGTAGGTGGATGAGGAGGATTCTTCCATCTCTAGAGAGGGATACATTCCCTTAATAGATTAATGGTGATTTGCAAAGTAACTAAGGGGAGAGAGGACTTATCTCTAAAAATGTAGTTGTCCATTTCCTCTCATAAGTGCCAACACACATATGGGGGTAAAGAGGTGAGAAGATGAAGCCTCCTAGCCAAGGATAAATTTTTGAAGATCATCATTTAATATCCATTGAATACTAAGTTTGTACAAGATCCCCCTCCACACCTCACTATACACATTGAATACCAACTGAGTTGGCATACTTGACCCCCCAAAATAACCCCATGGCTTTTGTAAATTTATTCTCACCATAGTTTCCAGTGTAATATATCATGAGATTGCCTTTATCATCCATAATTATGCCTCTCGCAATAGCAAAATCATTCCAAGTTGATCCATCATAATTGAGTTTAAACCAAGAGGTGGGGGCAACTTCCGTTTCACTTTCTACCTAGCCATAGCTTTGGGGAAGTCAAATTTAGAAATCAGATTAAAAAGTCCCCAATTTTCATCAATAATACACTCACTAAATTAGGAGGATGGGGTGGAATCTTCCATCTCTAGAGAGGGATACATTCCCTTGATAGATTAAGAGTGATTTTTAGGGTAACCAAGGGGGGAGAGGACCTATCTCTAAAAATGTGGTTGTTCATTTCCTTCCATAAGTGTCAATACACATACAAGGGTAACACCTTCCATAAATTCTTAATGAGGGGGTGACTAGATGGAGCCTCCCAATCCATCTCGAATCTATACAAGACCCCCCTCCACTTCTTAATGAGAGGGTGAGAACCTATAATTTGATGCTCAATTTAACCCTAATTTAGCATGTAGAGTTCTAAAACTTATTTTGCACTCTCTTAACACTCATTTTCCACCTTCATTAATTTAAAGTAATATTATGAACTCTATCTTTATTGATTATGTTAGAGTAGTGGTTGTAGTTACACCAAAAGATTAACCTTTTGAGTACTTGATACAATAATTAGACTTATTGAAGACATGAGAAGCATTTAAACCATGTTGTGAATCCCTACAAGGGACTTTGGCACCAAATATCAATCTTTTAATGTTAGATGCAACAACTAGACTTATAAAAGAAAGAAGAGGTGGTTAAACCATGTCGGGGTTCTTGTGAAGGACCTTGGTGCACTACCAATATCTTCTCACCAAAAATTAATGTAAGCCCTTATTTCTATGCATTCTCATTTATTATTTTTCCCCTTCAATCATTTAATAGCCTACATGGTCCCTATTTTACCATTTGTGTCCTTTGTTCTTCTTCCTAATCTCAAAATTATTCATGCTTTTGAATCTATTCAATCCTTGGCTATTCAAGAGACATGGTTTAAATATGATCAATGGTTTAAATTTGAGCCCTAATTGGTGGTATATAACTTCTTGGGGATTCTATACCCATGTATATAATTCCCTAGCATTCTATACTCCATGTTGTTGGTTGATATTTGAATTAGGATCTTATATTGGTAATATAGAGCTTATGGTATTTGGATTTGTGGTTGTGCCTCCTAAGTTTGAACCCCTAAGATGGTATGAAAGGCATTAAAGTATGGTATCTCTCTTTGTCTTGGGTATCACATCTATCTCAAGCATTGTGTCCATTATTAAGAAATTGAGTTAAAGGTTTGAAGGCAAACATGCAAGAATTCAAGATTATTATTTTTTTCAACCCTCAAGGTGTTGCTCTACATGGATCAAGATTATTTCCCTCATTAAAGGATAAGAAAATGAGTTTAACCATTAAGTAAGTAGATAATTGACCTATATACTTCATTCTCTCTCTCTCCTCCCAAGCATTGTGACAAACTACAACATCCATTACACAAGTTTTTGTCTTTCCATATTTCCTTTTGGATATTTTTTTTAAGTCAAATCTATAATGTGCTACAATAGTTAGCTTCTAGAGAGAGAAATTATCTTGCTCACTAGAAAAAAAAATAATCATCATCTTTATGTAGACTCAATAAATTTCCTAAACCCTTTAGAATCTTCCTCATTTCTTTCTTTCCATATACTTTATATTATCTATTTCAAAAAAATCCTAAACCAAATTAAATTTATTATAAAAATCTATTCATATTTCTAGTGTAATTCCTTGCAATTAGTATCCCTAAGATGTTGATTAGAGAACACTTTCCAAATGAACCTTGCATTAAAATATTCAAAATAATGTGTCATGTATATTTAGGTTTCATATAAGTAGAATGTACTCAATTTTAGAAGAATCTAGTTTATATGATTATCTTTAAAAAATGAATAGCTAGTTGAAACAATCCTTTTTAGGATCAACCATGAAGTAGCCCACAATATATTAAAAAAATATTTGCAACTATTGGTATCCAAATGTTTTTTTTACATCTCTAATAATGAAAATGATATTAGCTAAACATTTGAACCAACCATCTTTATTTTCACTTTATAAACAACCATACCATCTATTTACTTAATATCATTATAATACTCCACTATCAAATACAATTTTAATAATAAAACTAAAGCATTTATAGGCCTTCCTGAAAATGGTTAAGTCCTTGATTTGATGAAGGTAAAGCATATTAAAAATTCAAGAAGGCCCACTTTGGAATTTTTCTATCAATGAATAGTATTATTAAAACTATCTAGTCCTTTTCTAACATCAACATTTTGCTTAATACCCTTGTAATAAAGCAAGGCATCAAACACTTATGTTCTGAGGACCTATGAGAAAAAGAATTATTTTTTATTATACCTAGTAAAACTAAAGTGGAAAGGAAAAACTAGAATGATCACCAATTATTGTCACACCATACAGATAAGCCCAAACTCAAATACATAGCCCATCAAATGAAACCAATTTACTCTCTTGCAAGGACTAATGATAGAATGTCATGCATCCAAAATAGGGAAACTAGTCTCTACAAACTCCCCAAAAATAAGGATCCCCAATGCCATCTTTTTAACTTGCTCCACACAATAGAAGATAGGTTAAATGGGGCTACAAAAGATCCACCATGTCACCAAGCCATTAGAGTAGAAGGGGTATAGAAAAACTTAACTCAAAAGAGCCAATTTCTCATTACTAGATCAACCATCAAAAGTGAATGAAGGAATTCACGAGATCCCCAAACCTACCAATATATGTAGAGATATGAATAAGGAGTTGAAAAGACCATAAGAGAAACTACATGGACCCACTCCCCCCTGCCCACCACCCTTGATGAAAGAAACAAATTATTTATACAATGGTTGCACATAGTATCTAGAGCTAAGAGGAGAAGGAGATCTAAACACAAAGGAATGGTTTTTGCAATGAAACAAGCATGAAAAAGAAACCAATAAAATTCCAAAACTATTAGAGAACAATCTTCTCCAAATATCACCATCATCATCTTATTCACCATATAATTCTTCCCCTACATCTCTATTAGGTTTATAAACCCTAGTCCTACCTCTCCTAGTAATCATGTGTGAATTTTACTAATACCAATTTGTTTATCTAGTGCAATGATATTTAATAATATTTAATAACCTTATTCTTTATTAGTTCTCATTCTTCCCAATGTTTCTTAAACATGGATTTCACAAGATTAATTGGGTTTTTTTAGCTAGAAGACTACAAAATGGAAGAAACTTCCTAGTTGTATACTTCATAGAGACATTAAGTTTAATTTTTCATTTGACAATAAATTCACAAGGCTCATAACATTCTATATCCTTGATTTTTGATTTAATTGAAAAATATGTTCCATGATATCTTAGGTCCTCAAGGCCTAAATCACTTTTGGGTTTATCTAGACACCATGAGTCCTTTTTGATAGAGTTCCTCCTGTCTTTCCCCTTTTCCATTAGATCATAAGATATTGATGATTTTATTTTGGATCTCAATAACCTAGTAACTATGGAAAAGTTGTCAATAAAAATAATATATGTTATAAGAAGATAGTATAATAAGATTTGACAAAATTGCATCCTAACTCCTAAGTATAGGAATTAAATCTATTGGACATGCATCAAGATTTATATTAATACTAGTATTATTCAATAAACACATATCCTTTAGACTACAAGCTATTGTCAAAGAAATTCCTAACTATTTGGCTTTCTTATTACCCCTGAACACACACACACACAAGAATCCATACATATTAAAGAACACTAGGGGTCAAAATATAATTAAGCATCTTGTATTTCAAACTTAAAATATTTTTAATGAAAATTAAATTAAGAAATGATAATTTATAAATCATATTATTTATATTTTTTTCTTCAAGATCAAGAAATAAGGTAGTGGACACCATGAGCAAATTGACCTTGCTTACAAATCTTTGTTACCAAGAAGTGAGAGAACCACAAATAATATGGGTTAGACATGATTCTCTTAAAATGTAGTGAATAAAATTAATGAGTATTAAATAGAGTAGGGGTAAGGGGTAATACATTTCTATTTGATATTTTTAGCATGTACACCTTATAGAGGGAACAATTAAATTCCACTTGTGCAACTTCGTATCTCCATAAAGTATAACCATGTTATAAAAGTCATTAAGATATATAAATGATCAAGTTACACTCTATATAATATCCAAAACTCTAATAGGATCATAATAATATCTAGAGTATCTAGCCTATTTTATTGCTTCAAAACTAGTTAGTTAGTTATTGATAAAATGTAGGAAGAATTTATACCAATCTCATGGATATGATGTTAAAAGATATCTTGTAATACAAATTTGGTAATATGGTTGGTCTCTAATTGTTAAAAAATTAGTTATCCCCTTCTTTAGGAAGAAGTTTTATAATTCTATTGTCATATTTTTGACACAAGGACCTTTTATTGAGAGTCTCCTTAAATACTTGGCATAGGCCTTTAGACATCTAATCAATGTGTTTCTCATATAACTCCATAGGCAAGCCACATAAATTAAGATAATTTTGATTATTGAGTGTTTCAATAGATTTTTTGACTCATTATTTAGGCATATCTTTACCAAATCAAGCTACATCCACCTCATGTATCTTCTTTCAAGTAATAAATTTGAGATAAGTGAGCTAGAATGTTGGCGCTATATACACCATCCCTTTTAGAGGAAACGATATCCTAATAGATGATAAAAAAATTATATTTTTCTCTTCTTTAGCAAGAAATTTATCCCTGTGCCAAAATTTTCCTATTTTCTCTTTGATTCATTTATCCTTTATGTACTTACAAAATAATTGTGTCCCTTTATTTCATTTATTCAACATTTTTTTTCTTAGATTGAAAATTCTAAGGCCTTGTATTCAATTGACTTATAATTTAACTGATGGGTTCTTGTATATGGTGAAACAAAACATAAAATGGAATGTAATAACAAATATCACCACCTAAAGTAGAATTTCTCCTACATTGTGTTCAAATAAAGGTGTGAATTATTAGGTGTCTCATATGAAAACTTATATGTATGAATTATCCTAAGTAATTTGAAGTGTAATTAGTGATTATTTGATTACATGGATGCCCTCCCTTAAATGCAACTTAGTGGGATGCACTTAAACTCACACTGGAAGAAGGGTCTTAATTACTAGATCATATTAAGTGCCAAAAATCACACTACAAGAAGGGTATCGATTAATAGGTCATATTAAGCATCAACGTACAACATGGAATGCAATAAATCTCTCATAAAGTGGATAAAGAGATTAAAAAAACATGGGAAAAAACTCCCCTCATGTGTCACCATGTCCTTAGATGATGAAGATGTCACAAACCAATAAAAAATATATCTAATCATAGTACAAGGTGACAGGAAAGGAACCAATGGAAACTAATTGTGAATAAGATTCAAATACAAAATTAAAGTGACAAGATTTTTGCCACAACTATTATCAAAAATGAGAGATTCCTCTAAAACAAATTAGAATGAACTCCAAGATCGAAGAAGAAACCACATAAGCATGATCAAGTAAACCATGAAATGTAACATATCAAGTGAAAAGGAGACTCATGAATGAAACTCTCCAAATATAGTAAAGAAGAATCTCTAATTTTGATGAAGCTATCATTGAAGAGAAGAAAAATCCCATCAATTATGTCTCTCAAATCTATAATGTGAAACTCCACAAAAATAGACCACTATATGATAAGTACGAATTGCAATCAAGAAGATAAATAGATATATTATGCAATGACTTACTAGAATTTTCAAGAAGATATGAATGTGTGATCCTAGTTGGAGAAGTAGGATTGTAGGTGGAGGCTCTGGAACATTAATTTTACTAGATATCACTTGTAAGGTATCATCGTCAATGGTAATATTATATGCATTATCAAGTAGCATGGGGAACAATACAACAAGATCATCTAGAAATGGAGCATGTGGATCTCCAAAATGGTCCAAATTGTGTGTGGGCACTCAATACCTCTAATCTTGGGGTGGATCTCATATAAGATAAATGGACTGATGTTGTTAGCATTTTAATATTTAATAAAATATTCTTAGATCTCCCCAAATTACTTACTTCTACTTCAAATTTGGACCAAGAATTATTCCATAAATATGAGGCAAGAGACTAAGTCATCTTCAATGTATGATGATTTATTATGAGACATAACTACCTCTAGTTAAGGTTATAATAAAAGGATAACTTGAAAACCCATGGCAACATCAATGCTACACTTCTCACATTACACATCAAGAGATCAACAAACAATTACCCCCCGCAATGCACTTTACAAAATAGGGAAAATTTAACTATTAATTTCAATGATTAAAAGTACCTTGATGAGGTAAAATCCTAGATTCAAAAGAATATTGCTAAAGATCCAACTAAGATCATAGAATTATGATGGTCATAAATGACAAAGAAAGACCAAGTTCTAAAAATGATATGTCCACTCATAATGACTAAAATCTAATAGTCATAAGTGAAAAGTAGATGAAAAATCATGCACTTACAAATTGAACAATAGTTGAAAATGCATATATATGAGCCTATGCAAAGCTCTAAAAGTTGCAAAAAATACAAATAATGAAAAAAATATTCATCATAGTCATAAAATAGCACCACAACTAGAAAGTTCACAGTTTCCTACCCAAATTTTAAAACATCATTAAAAAGGACCTCAAAATGAGCAACTTATGAGGTTTCAAAGTTGGACTAAATAATCAAAAAGACCAATGGTAAAGAGGAAGAATTTTCAAACCCTTATGAAATCATCATATTATAGGACTAAATTCGACAATCAAATGACCATCATAGCAGAACAAAAATACCTAGTATTGATGGTCAAATGGCCACAAGTCAAATGCAATGAAAATAATTGTGAATATAGTAGCTTATGCTACTAATTGGGTTAAGTTGATGTGCCAAACCATGTATGACATGGGACTTTGCATGACTACTAATGTAGGTAGAGGATTGTATACATTGATGTCACCCCATATGCTTATGTTGAATATCATGAAATTAGTTTATCATTATTTTAAGAAATATTATAACAAAAAGGTAAATATACTAATAACTTTAATACAACTTTAACTTAAAAGAGGATTTTAAAATTATTTTTTTAAATAGAAAGGTTAATACCACTAAATTCTATTAAAATGTATAGAGTAAACTATAAAGAAGAGATTAGAGTGAGTTGCCCTTCCACCCACAAACTTTGCAAACCTTATTATGATTCCCTAACCCATAATTTTTCTTGTCACTTTAAACATATCAAAATACAAACAACAGTTTTCTAGACCAAAATACAAATAGACAAAGAGCAAAAGTTCCATGCTAGAGAAATTCCTAAAGTTGATAGAGAAATGACATGATAGTAGTCTAAAGAAGAAGAGAGAATATATATAAGAAGAACTATTCTTCATTTCATTATTCATCCTCAATAAATAAATAAATAGAACAATCAATTATTAATACTTATTTTTAAAAATTCATAATTTAAAAAGAAAAAATAACACATTGCTCACAATCATTGAATAATAAATTAACATATATTAGATATTGAATCAACCTGTAAACTAATTGGTGAACACATAAAACAAAAAGCTAAATAATCATATAAAATCTCAACTAAATCTTTTAAATATTAAAAATCAACTATAAAGAGAACTATTATAACACACACACACACACACACATATAAGCTTCAACAAGTGGCCAGTATTAATTTAATTAAACTATAATATTAAATTAGTTTATTAATTACAGAGAATAAATTTAGTTGTATTATAATATTAAATATAATTGATAGAGTAGAAATATTTTAAGAAAAACTAAAATTCAAAAAATAATAGCTAATAATTCAAAAAAAACTTTTATAACTATAAAAACTAAATTTAGTTGAATGATAATATTAAATATAATGAATGCTAAAAAATAATAATTAAAATTTTCAATTTTCAATTAAACATTATAAAATTAAGAATGCATCCTCAAAAAAATCATCTTAAAAAGTTAATAGTATATCTAAAAAAAAGAAAAGTGATTGCAATAGTATTTAATAGTATTTAGTTGCATTCACTTCTAGCAATTAGTCAATTAGCCAATTAGTTTCATAGGTAATAATTTTTTTATTAAACAAATATTTCTAAAGTGTATTTATTTATTTTTAAATATATAATTATTTTTAAAAAAACTCAATTGTGATAGGCTAATGTAAACTAAACAGTTATTATCCAATTGATAAGTAGGAGATAATTTCCACAGCTAGTCAAATTGTGATATGAATATCAGGATTTAACTGTGTGATTTTGAGTCAAACTCGATGACCCATATTTCATGAGTAGTGATTCAACATGAATCCATCTCTCATGAGAATAAATGGAACACTTAGCACTCATTGGATCTAGGTGATGCTCACAGGGGTGAAGCACCGGGACTTCCCGGGAGGTCACCCATCCCAGTACTACTCCAGCCTTGGCGCGCTTAACTACGGAGTTTCCTCCTTAGTTAAACCCAAAGCTTGCAACCCCATTTGCAAAACCTTCACCAAGTGTTGTGCCTTATGAACCATTCATTAGAAAGCCCCTTAGTGAAGGTTTTGCAAATGGGGTTGCAAGCTTTGGGTTTAACTAAGGAGGAAACTCCGTAGTTAAGCACGCTCAGGCTGGAGTAGTACTGGGATGGGTGACCTCCCGGGAAGTCCCGGTGCTTCACCCCTGTGAGCATCACCTAGATCCAATGAGTGCTAAGTGTTCCATTTATTCTCATGAGAGATGGATTCATGTTGAATCACTACTCATGAAATATGGGTCATCGAGTTTGACTCAAAATCACACAGTTAAATCCTGATATTCATATCACAATTTGACTAGCTGTGGAAATTATCTCCTACTTATCAATTGATGAGCTTAAGGGGCTTTCTAATGAATGGTTCATAAGGCACAACACTTGGTGAAGGTTTTGCAAATGGGGTTGCAAGCTTTGGGTTTAACTAAGGAGGAAACTCCGTAGTTAAGCGCGCTCAGGCTGGAGTAGTACTGGGATGGGTGACCTCCCGGGAAGTCCCGGTGCTTCACCCCTGTGAGCATCACCTAGATCCAATGAGTGCTAAGTGTTCCATTTATTCTCATGAGAGATGGATTCATGTTGAATCACTACTCATGAAATATGGGTCATCGAGTTTGACTCAAAATCACACAGTTAAATCCTGATATTCATATCACTATTATCCAATTATTTGAATTTAAAGCTAATATATAATTTAACTCTTGTGTTATTTAAAATGTGAAGTGATGAAAGTTTTAGTTTATTTATCCATATTCACAAACTTTTAATTTCTCCAATCATTTATTTTCAAAGATGGCCCAATTTACTTTCTTGTCATTGCAATTAGAAAACATAACTAGTTTAAAACTAATCCACTACATGTAAAAAAAATATGGTACAGTCAATTAGTTCAAAATATTTTTTTCATTAAACAAATATTTCTAAAACTTAGTTATTTAGTTATTTATTTGTAATCAAAAATATTATAAATAATTAATTTTAGAACTAAAATTATATTAACAACCAAAAACTCTTAAATATTGTCTTAAAAAAGTTGGTTTGACATTGAAATTAGGTCTAAGAATTGGCTCTCTCAATCTATTTATTTGTTATTATTACTTTCGACTGTTGTCCTTTGCATCAAAAGTACTCAATATTTATTTTAAGAACAGTATACCTAAATATTGTCTTAAAAAAGCTGGCGTGACATTGAAATTAGGTCTAAGAATTGACTCTCCCCATCTATTTTTAAAATGCTTATATTAAAAATGCTATAGCTCTGATCGCCAGGTGAAGCAAGTCAAGATGGTCTTGGAATATGCGTTTTCTCGTGGACAGAAATAAAGCCTACACATGGTCTTTGATGAAGAAAGCTTCTTATTACATGATATATCTATCAATGTCAGAACCCTTGTTTTGCGTTCCATACAATTTTAACCATTCTTTCTGTGCATTTAGTTCTTTTCTCTTGGCGTTAACGAAAACTTGATATTTCTACTGTATTTTATCTCCATGTTGCCAAGAATACAAATTGTTTACAAGCTAAAAGTAGAATGACAGCCATTCAGCACAACATATCATTCTGTTAAAATTGGATACACATAGTTTCTATTCACCATTAATAGTATGGAAGCATATTTGATCCTTCCCTACATTTTTCCTTACATGCATTCCAGTTCATTTGACCAAACCCTACATTTTTCCTTACATGTATTCCAATTCATTTATCCAATCTATCTGTTGTGGGCCATTATAAATCTCATAATCTTCAAGTCTGAAATCAGATGGATCAGAAAACATATTAGAATGTGTATTTGGCATCTCATTTAGATTCAATGGATTATCTCCTCCAATGTTGATATTAATCCCCTGGAAAATCTCAGAGTTATGTGGGATTAAATGAAAGGCAGTGGGATCTGAATCATCCATAAAAAGCTTGCAAAGTGGTTTGGAGCCATAATCTTGAATACCATTATTCATGATACCTCTCACAGGTTTAGGTTTAACAATATCATCATTTTCTTCTCCACTAGAACCACATGTTCTTGCTTTTCTACTCCCATTCTTGGGACTTTCATACTTCTTTCTGAGATGGGTGTTCCAATAATTCTTTATTTCATTATCAGTTCTCCCAGGAAGCCTCCCTGCAATCAGAGACCACCTGTATATATGCATATATCAAAAACAGCCACTCTTAAATATCACATCCCAAGAAAGAAATAAGTTTGGAAAAATAAATTAACTTTCATTATTTAACATTTCTAATATAAAAATCAAGTCTTAGTATGTGATGTTTAAATCGTTCAATCAAACACAAAGATATACATGTTTTAAAATACAAATCAATAAAAATTTCATAAGAATTCAAACCGATTGCCAAGGAGCCGATGTAATCTTATTATAAGTTCCTCTTCATCACTTGAAATGTTTCCACGTTTAATATCTGGCCTGAGATAGTTCAACCAACGCAATCTGCAGCTCTTTCCACACCGATTTAAACCTGCAACCATCATTTCACCAACTTTTAAGAACATTCTCAGAAAATATCCAGAAAGAAGGCCAGAAGTTTAATGATACATTAATTACAGCAATATATGAGAGGTCTTTACTACTGTTTATCATATTAGTGTCGATTTAAGAGCTTAAACTTCTGATCATTTATATGGTTTCTTTTGTTTTCTTTTCAGTATATAATTTTTTTTTGGGTAGTTTCCTAATTTAAGAGCTAATTTGTATTTTCTTTCTATCATTCAAAAGATTTTTTCCTAGATTCGTATCAATACAAATATAAGAGTTTGAGTTTGCAGTCTGTTGGGTAATATATTCTTTCCTCTTATCTTTCAAAATTATCACTTACTTGAATATTTCTATCTAATATTTCCTATCAATCAAAAGACTTCCTCAATACATATCAGTACCCATCTTCACTTAAATAGTTTAAGATTTTTTTCTTCTATCATTCATAAGATTCTTGCAAGCGGTCAGTTAGTATTCATCAATTCATATCAGTGCCAATCTAAGGGTTTGAACTTTCCTCAGTCCATGAATATATCTACATTAGATATGATTACTTTTTCCTTTTATCATTCCTCAATACATATCTGTGCTAATCTAAGAACCTGTCTGAAAATAAACATGAAACATTACAAATATAGAAACTCCCAACATCTTTTGTGGGTTAATTGAGTGGATTCATAAGAAAAGTGAAGTTTTTCTATGGTCTATTGAAAGATTTCAATGGATCATAGATCATAGTGTATGATTTAAAATTTTGATAAAAAAAAAAGAATAGTTTCTATAACAGTTCATGAATGATCAGTCCAAAACTCATGAATGATCAGCCCAAAATTTGAAAGACTATTGATCAGTCCAAAATTTGAAAGACTATTGATCATATAGTATGATCCTAAACCTTAATAGTTAAAAATTTATATACCATCATTTCAGAAACATCTCGATAAGGACTATAGAGAAATTGAAATTTACCTGCTTTTTTGGGGAGAGATCTCCAACCACCATTTCCATGCTTTTTAATGTACTCACTCAAAATAAAGTCCTCATTGGCTGTCCAGGCCCCTTGGTTGAGGCCCATTTTTGAGCAGCAAGGACTTCTAACCATTTTTGCTGCTTTCAGCAGAGTACTATTACATATGTTGCCCTTCAATGGCTTCCTATATATAGAAAAAGCCTAGATGTTGCCTGTCATAGCACGTTAATCCTAGCCATTGATTACCACGTGAAGTATGAATTATTTAGACTAAACATTGGTATTGATATCATATTGTCATTTACAATAATAATATTAAAGTAGAGAAGTGGGCACTATACCAGTGTCACAGATTGAACTACTGGTATTTGATAAATTTGAAGAAGGAAGAAGTGGTTGGTGATCTATATATTTTTGTAGAACTCGGCACTCCACCAGTGCTAGGAAAAATAACGCTGAAGTGAAAGTGAATTTTATATGATTATATAAATTCCTCTACGAATGGGATTCATGGTTTAAAATTGAAGAAAACATATCTAGTCAAATCGTTTCTCTCACATCTATAGCAAAACATAACAAGCTGATCTAAATCTTCTTTTTCAGTAATTACTACTCTTTCTTACTCGGTTAACTTCCATGTTCAGTTATTTGTGTTCAAATTCTCTGTAGTTCATTATTTTAGTGTTACTTTTGATCAATCAACTTAACCATGGTTTAAGCCCGCACGTGGCAGGGAACATGATTACAGTCCTACGTACTATATTCTAAATTTTGTATTTAAAGATAAAAGAATTTTTTTAATATAATTTTTTCCTCAATCTTCAAATTATTGTGGTTGACTATTTTCTTCTTAAACAATAGGGTAATCGATGTTAATCTAATCAAAACCAATGCAATCAAATTATTAATGTGATCAAATGTGATCAAATTTTCTGAAATAACAGAAAAGTACTATTAAAAATATATGTGTAAAATATTAATCATATTATCAATATAAGTATGTAGAAAATTTTTTACTAAAAAAAAAATATTCATCTTATAAAAAAGTCAAGTTTGAATTATTTTAAATAATATAGTATAATGTACTATATCTCTTTGATATTAGAATAACATTATTGGAATAATTATAAGGAATATTTTAATCCACCCTCTCATACTTCTAATATATGAAAACATTAAATAATAAATTGTGTGTATTCAAAACCATGAGTTGTGGTGAAAATTAAACAGCCCTATAGTCATGGTCAAACATTTCAAAATAATATGTAACTTGAAAATTAAATAACCCTATGGTCATGGTCAAACATTTCAAAATAGTATGTAACTCTTTGTGCACCTCTTGTAGGTCATTTTATTTGTCATACACATCATAAATTCTATCATCGTGGTTAAGTTGACCATGATTTAATTATATGCATCCATGAAGTTCTACTAATTATTTTTCATAGCACCAAATATATGAGATCTACTTATAACTCATAATCTTAATTAACTCTTTAAGCTCCCCATTAAGTATCTTTCCACACAATATCACAAGTATACTAGACAAACATAAATAATAGATAAATCTTCTTCCTACATGGGTTTTGACCTTGATTCCATACATGAAGTTTCAATACTAGACATTATTTATCATCTATAATTCTCTATAATTACAAGGCTTACGAATTACAAGATAATTAGCACAGTTAATCCTAACACTCAGGGATTCAGCATTTTGTTCACAAGACATCATATGAAACTAAAAACTATTACAAGCTCTAAAAGGGACAAGACCACTCTATAAGGACTTCACTTGGTGAACATAAACCATATCATGCATGTGTTTATGGCATACTAAAGAATCTCTCTAATTTTAAAAATAATTGCTCCAAACACCTTTTATTTCAGCCCTTCCAATTCCCACCACCCAACCTCCCCGTTTCTTAAACAATATATTGCCCTCTCTTTTTTGCCCAAATTAAACCCCTCAATATGAACATAGGTGGTATTGTATTGCCCTTGCAGTGAGACCTCATAGACAAGACTTATAGCTTCTTTTCACAAGCTAACATTCTATTAGTTGCTCATCTTAGTGAAAAAATGTATAATACTCATAAAGGAGAAAATAGAATGCCCCATCCTCCTTCACAATTGGGAATCAAGAGGAAGAGACCAAACCCATGAAGTAGATCCTGTTAAAGCCACTAAGGAAAATAGGATAAAGCATGAGACCTCAACCTTGCTAGTTTGATTGTTTCTCCTTGGTGTTGATCCTTAAGTTATGATGATGTGATAAAATTTATATGAATCTAATCTAGAAAGGAAAAAAGTAAGAGATAGAAATGATAAAGAGGGTAAGATGCTTACCAAGACACAAAATAGAAAATATCTTATCAAATTATGTCTAAAACTAAAACAATCAAAGATCTACATTGTACATCCCTAGATCTACAAACCTACAAAATCTAGAAGCCTAGGGATAGGGATGACTTCCTAGGTTTAGGAGGAGATGAGGTCAAGGTTGAGGTGGACCTTGACCTAATAAAAAATTGGGACCTAGAAATTGGTGTTTGCAAAAATTGAGAGTTTGGGTATTTTTGGATAGGGTTCCTCTGGAGGTTAGGGATGACCTAGGTAAGGGACAAAGGCATCCCTTAACTTCTCTGCATATAATTCTAAAATTTGAAGCTCTATTGGCCACCTAAAACCCTAAATCTACAAATCAAGCCCCAAAAACCTATAACATGCACAAAATAGAGGGGAAATTTGGCTGGTGCGAAGGGGCTTATTGATGCAATCCAAAGATGGAGAATCACAATTTGAGATGTCTAACATTTTTGTAAACACATATAAGAAACAACACAAAATTGAGAGAGATAAACTACATAAACAAGTTTTTATTCAAAGAGGTACTTCACAAATGTTGTGTTGTAAGGCCTTCCCAGGTACAAAAAGTAAAAATAGAACCAAATTAATCCACAAATTTGGATGCCCTAGCTTTTTCTATTCCTATACTACTTCACAACCACCTAAATTGCTACCTCCTAATGATTACAAACCCTAAATTTGTACATGAATCCATCATAGGTTGGCATTCAAGATGTTACATATCCCTAGATTGGTCACATAAATTACAAATTATTACAATAATCAAACAATTTCCTCAAAGATGACTGACTGCTACAACAAGCTCTCAAACTAGAAAATGGGAACAAAATGAAAATATTTGTTTTTGTTGATGCAAAATTGCCAAGAATGAAAGATGCTCTTGCATCAAACACCTAGGAAATAAGAACTATTTCTCTTGAATCATGAATGTTGTGCAACCCAAACCAAATCAAAATGATCCAACTCAAATTAAGAAATCCGTAAAGAATCCTCAACTGGCTTGTCCTTCCACTTTGTTGTCCAATTTTTAGTTTGTCTTATTTTGCTTTAGGTTGAAGCCAAGTCAATGTGTTAATGTTTTGAGTCTATATCTAGAATTTCCCTAGGATGACCTCTCTTCTGATCACCCCCTTTCAAGCTAACCTATGTGGGAAATCATGTAAGCATTGCATTGGTCAAGGGCTAGGTGATTTAAGGTTTGGTGGGTTAGTTATAAGAATTTTCTTGATGAGAAGAAGGTCTGCAAACTCCAATGATCTATCATCTCAATATTTAGAAGGATTCTGAGAACCAAGATCTATTATGGTTTGCATTTCAATGGAATATATCATAGGTGATCAAGTTTAGATATACAGGGAAACTAGTTATTGCAGTAGAAAATTGAGTTAAAATCTTCAGATATACTAAAATATAAAAATGAGAAAACATGCATCATTGATCTATCACATGAATGGTTCAGATGCAATCTTAATAGCTACATGGGTGGTTGGAAAAGTCAATCAACAAAGTGAATGCACAACATTGGTCAATTGAAAAGTCATTCCCTTAAGTATTTTAACTTGCAATGATGCAGGGGTTAACCATTGCAGTTAGATCAAATATTTTCACAACATTGCAAGAAATTAAAGTTAACCTTTAGTTAAGGAAGAGAAGCAACAAAAATTCTTCATCACATCATCATTGGTAGTTAAGAGTAAGTTGAGGTTAAGGTTGCAAAGGAGTGAAAGCATGTATTCACAGCTTCACAAGGTTAAGAGGTGAGTTAAGGCTTCCATTTGCAAGGTTGTGATGGATGGTAGCAATCAATTTCACACAGTTATTGCATCATCGCAAGGTTTTAATGGTAATTAAATTCTTTGGTCATGAAGCCACGAAACAAGATAGTAGTCTTCTATGCAGTCATTGTAGCATTGCAAGGTATCATTATTAACTCTTAAAGAAGGTTGCAAAGGTGTGAAAAGGGAAACTACAATAGTAAGATTACAAGCCATCACTACTTTGCAAGTAGTTAAAGTTAACTTGAGGTCAGGGTTGTGAAGAGGAGATAGCCATGATCGCATCCTCACAAGGTTAAAGTTGTGGTTAAAATTTAGGGATGTGAGGTTGTGATGGAGTGACATAGTTAACTCTAAATGGTTATCGCATTAGCAGAGGTTAATAGGCATTCAAGGCATTTCAAGTTACAAAGTAGTGATAAAGAGTCAAAATAGAAAAAGTTAACATATCACACTATCACACGGTTAATACATGAGAAAAGATTTTGAGTTGTGAAACTATAAGAGTGTTTGACAGCTAAAGAAATAAGGTATCACACCATCACAAATCTTAGTCATAAGTTAAAACTTAAGGTTGTGAAGTTGCGAAATAAAATAATAGTTAGTCATCGCATCATTGCATGGGTTAAAAGTATTGTATGATGGAAAGTTGTGAAGAGGTGACAAGGATTAAGATGAAAGGGTTTTCATGCTTAAATCATGATCGTTGATAGGAGATTGATGCCAGAGATTTAAACTTGATGTGATTGTTAGAATATGATATACAAGTTTTGATGCCAACACAGGATTTTCATAGGAACACGAAGGGAATTGAGGTTTTTTGTTGATTTGTTTTAGTTACAAAAATCCAAGCATCTATCACATGTCTACAAGGTCATCACAAGACTAGGGCTTAACACCAAGAAAGATATTAATGGATTAATCTACCTAAAAATTTGGGATTTTATTCCTAAATCTCTAAACATTTGTAATAATGTGACTGTTGGGTTCCTAGTGATGAATGTGTTTAACAATAAAACTATAAATGTAAATTTTTTATGATAATCTAAAGGTTGGAAAACTTGAAAGTAGAGAGTTAGTAATTTCATTTACCTTGATTTGGCTTTCACGTTTGTTGTTCCAATAATAGGTTAGATTAGGTTTGCATTGAGGGCTAAAAGACAATTACATTTGGTACTGTAATTTTCTCTTGGGTTCCATTCCATTATGGTGATTGCAGCATAGCTAATTCCATTTATCTTCCATGTGTAGGTCTTTTTCGTTGCCTTCCTATTGTATTTGCATCATTAGAAGCAGTAGTCATGGTTGTAGAAGTTAAAATAGTTTCTAATTAGAAGTTAGATGCTAGAGCTTTAAGATAACTAATAACAAACATTCCATTAGGGGTTGTGAGTTATCCAAATCCATTTTTTCTTGAATTGTTTGTGTCTACAAGAAATTTGGTTAGTAGCCTCTTCTTCTCTCAGGTCAAGAGCTTATCCTTTAAAATCATGATCAAATAAAGAAATCAATTCATTGTATATCATTTCAAACCAAAGGGAGTTGTACCTTGTAATTTAGAGGGCAATGATATAACACATACACTAACCCATTTGTTGGTGACATCCTTTTGTTTCTCCAAAAAATTGGGTATTAAAAAAAGAGTCAGGTTATAAATCCCAATAGGAGAACAAATTGTTAACCAATAGTTTTTGGCAAATTTGCTGGGGAGAATTCAAAATGAAAGAATTGTGAAGAATTTCCCTTCATAATTAGTTTGCACTCTAATTCCTTATATATTTTGAGCTGCAAGATAGGTCTTCTGGAGGTGAGGTGTTTGCCATAACCTAGTTTTGATGTTCAAATGGCCACAAGTCAAATGCAATAAAAATTAATATATTATGAATTTACTATCTTATGCTACTAATTGGTTTAAGTTGATGTCCTAAACTGTGTACAATACAAATTGGATGACGTGAGACTTTGCATCACTACTAATGTAGGCAGATGATTGTATACATTGATATCACCCCATATGCTTATGTTGAATATCATGAAATTAGTTTATCATTATTTTAACAAATATTATAACAAAAAAGTAAATATACTAATAACTATAATACAACTTTAACTTAAAAGATAATTTTAAAATTATTTTTTTAAATAGAAGTTCTAATACCACTAAAATTTATTTAAATGTATAGAGTAAACTATAAATGAGAGATTAGAGTGAGTTTCCCTTCCACCCACAAACTTGAGAAAAACCTTATTATGATTCCCTAACACACAATTTTCCTTGTTACTATAAACATATCAAAATACAAACAACACTTTTCTAGACCAAAATACAAATGGACAAAGAGCAAAGTTCCATATGAGAGAAATTCCAAGAGTCTGATACAAAATGACAACAGGCTAAAGAAGAAGAGAGAAAACATATAAGAAGAACTATTCTGCATTTCATTATTCATCCTCAATCAAAAGAATAGAACAAACAATAGTTAAAAATAATTTTTTAAAGAACCATAATTTAAAAATTTAAAAATAACACATTGCTCACAATCATTGACTAATAATCAAACGTGTATTAGATATTGAATCAACCTCTAAACTAATTGCTAAACATTAAAAAACAACCTAAATAATCATATGAAATCTCAACTAAATCTTTTTAAATATTAAAAATTAACTATAAGTAGCACCTTACATGTGTATATGTATATGTGTGTGTGTGTGTGTGTGTGTGTGTGTATAATCTTCAACAAGTGGCCAGTATTAATTTAGTTAAACTAGTTAAACTATAATATTAAATAAATTTATTAACTATAAAGAATAATTTTAGTTGTAGTATAATATTAAATATAATTGATACAGTAGAAATAACTTAATAAAAACTAAAATGAAAAAAATAATAGCTAATAATTCAAAAACAAATCTTATAACTATAAAAACTAAATTTAGTTGAATGATAACATTAAATATAATGAATGCTAAAAATAATAATAAAATAAAAAATTATAATTATAATCTTGGAATAACACTATAATATTAAGAATGGGTCTAATGAAAAGTGATTGTAATAGTATAGCGCATATGACAATACTAAAAAGCATTCACTTCTCACAATTAGTCAATTAGTTTATTAAGTAATATTTTTCTATTAAACAAATATTTCTAAAGTTTAACTGTAACAACTAAATTAGTTTAATGATAATATTAAATATAATGAATGCTAAAAATAATAATAAAATAAAAAATTATAATTATAATTTTTAAATAACACTATAATATTAAGAATGGGTCTAATGAAAAGTGATTGTAATAGTATTAGGCATATGACAATACTAAAAAGCACTCACAATTAATCAATTAGTTTCATAGGTAATAATTTTTCTATTAAAAAAATATTTCTAAAGTTTATTTATTTATTTCTAAATATATAATTATAAAAAAGAATATCTCAATTGTGATAGGCTAATGTAAACTAAACAGTTATCATCCAATTATTTGAATTTGAATTTAATATATAATTTAACTCTTGTGTTATTTAAAACGTGAAGTGATGAAAGTTTTAGTTTATTTATCCTTCAAAAACATTTATGTGCTCATTAACTTTTAACTTCTCCAATCATTTCTTTTCAAAGATGACCCAATTTACTTTCATTGCAACTACAAAACATGACTAGTTTAAAACTAAGATTATGTAAAAAAAAATATAGTATAGTCAATTAGTTTGAAATAATTTTTTCATTAAAAAAATATTTTTAAAATTTATTTATTTATTTGTAATTAAAAATATTATAAATAATTAATTTTAGAACTAAAATTATATTAACCATCAAAAACTCTTAAATATTCTCTTAAAAAAGTTGGTGTGACATTGACATTAGGTCTAGGAATTGACTCTCTTAGTCTATTTATCTGTTATATTTACTTTGCATTGTTGTCCTTTGCATCAAAAGTACTCAATATTTATTTTAAGAATAGTATACCTTACTATATATCACTATATAAAAATGGCATGTATGCCTATACAAAATTGTAATTATTTTGTTTGGAAATGTATGTTAGAGGACAATATTAAAAATGTTATAGCTCTAATCACCAAGTGAAGCAAGTCAAGATGGTCTTGGAATATGCATTTATTCATGGAAAGAAATAAAGCCTATACACGATATTTGATGAAGAAAGCTTCTTATTACATGATATATCTATCAATGTCATAAATATAGACCTACAAACCCAAAAAATCTAGAAGCCTCATAGACAAGACCTATACACTAGTACATTTGACTCGAATTTTCGACCAAACTTTCGACCATCTAATAATTTGGGGTCAATTTAGTCGAATTGTGATGGGTTTTGTTAAAGATGAACCCGTGTTGGTCAAAATTTCAACCAACACAAGAGTTGGTCGAAATTTTGACCAACACGGGTTCATCTTTAACCAAAAATTGAAATAAGTTATGTTTGTTGCCCTAATCTTATTGTATTGCGCCTAGAAGACTTGTGCATGCACTGAACCATTTTCTACCACTGCGATTTGTGGCTAGGAGTACGCGGCAAAAGGGTTTAACAGCGTCAGGACCAGTAGGGTTTGACATCTTGAGTTCTTTGGTGGTTGATTGTAGCAGAGGAGAGCTCGTGAATGCTTCCAAGTTGATCCATTGAAAGAGATTTCAGCAAGAAGGTGGCGTGAAAGGATCAAATAATAGCTGGAAACATTGAAGAGTCTCCTTCCCAGCATTAAAAAGGCAAGTTGAAGTTTTGTTTTATAGATTGACATTTCTTGCCTTATTTTGAATATATTTATATGCACCCTATACAATGTTTGCCTTTTTTTGGAGTAGACATTTCTCATTTGCTTTGTTCCCTAACTGGAGTTTTCAAACTAGTGCTTATAACAACCTCCTAAGATATTCATAAATACCAGTAATCCAAAAGCAAGGCAAACAAATTTGATGAGTCAAAAAATAGAACACAAAACTATCAAAATCTAATCAATGGACTCTTGTAGTTCAATCCCTAACACAATCCAAATTAATTTCTTGAAGTTCAATCCACTCCTGCAATGTCCAAGCACATTTCTCTGTCAACATTAGCCAGGTTGCTCTAGGGATCGACACTCTCATTGTTTGTTATTTCAAGTTTGGCAGAGAAAAGCGAGGCAATCAAATATTACATTACATACTTGAAAGGAACATACCTCCTAATATGTGCACTTACAGCTCATTTCAGGTCATTGTAGAGCTGGCAGGCTAGAAGAAGCAGTCAGACTCTTAAACCAACTAATTCTAAATGGTCTGGCTCCAAAAAACTTTATGTATAATATCATTATTGTTGGACACTGCAGGGTTGCCTACACAAGTGTTGCATTCAAACTATTTGATAATATGGTAAAGAGTGGTATTTTGCCTCATGTGATTACTTATACTACTCTTACAATTGGGTTATGCAAGGAAGGTAATATACAGGAGACACATTTGCTTTTGAGGGAAATGTTTGGAGAAGGTTTGATTCGTGACAAAACTATACACAGTGTATTGATTGATGAACATCTCAAGAATGGTAATGTAGAACAAGCTTTTAAACTGTGGGCACAAATGGACAAGAAAGAAATTCCACCTGATGTTATTGCTTACACTCCTTTTATGAACGGGCTTTGCAAGATAAGCTACATAAAGCAGGCACATAGATTCCTTACGGAAATGGTAAATTGACACATTTTTCCTGACAATTTCACTTATAGCTCATTGATTGATGGACATTGGGCTAGAAAAGGAAATGATTAAAAATTGGGCTTGCGCCTAATGTCGTTATTTTTAATACTCTCATTAATGGATTTTGTAAACAAGAAATGATAAGTACAACAAATCAACTTTGTACCCTCATGCCAAGCAATGGCTTGTCCCCTGATATTTTTACCTACAATATTTTAATTAATGCTCACTGTAAGGCAGCTGATATGAAGCGAGCTTTGGAGATCATGAACATGATATCATGTAGTGGTTGTGCTCCTGATGTTATTACCTACAATACTTTGATAAATGGTCTTTGCATTACAAAAATGACTCAGGTAGCTTTTAATCTCCTTGAGAGCGTTGTTTCCACAGGATTTTCTCTAGACAAATTCACTTTCAATACAATTTGGGATGGGCTCTGCAAGGATTCCCTTGGTCTGGTTCTTACTTTGTTAGAAAAACTTTTTTAAATGGGTTTTGTCCTAGATACGGTGTCCTATAGTACACTGCTTAATCATTTTTGTAGCCTTGGAATGCTGAATTAGGCTATGATGTGGCTGGGTAAACTTATGAAAATATTTTTTATTCACAATGCTGTTACATATGAGATATTGGACAATGTTCACTTTGGTGGGAAATGGTCTACCAATAATCCAAAAAATGTCACTAGAGAAGGATATCTTTTGCATTGTGTAATGTAGTCAATGAGTAATAGATCAAAGAGGCAAGAAGGCACTCAAATTCCATTTGTAAGTCTTAATGAGAATCTGGATAGTGTAATAAGCATAACTGATATTTATTCTAAGGCTATACAAGACAAATGATAAGGGGCATCAACATGTTTTAAAGAGTGATGACCGGGATGATTCGACTTGTAACAGGCTGATGGTAAGCTATAGAAGTGGTCTCTTTTGCAAAGCAAAATCAGAGGTAGATGAATTCTTCAATAGTTGGTCAGCTGTAAAATAGAAAACATTAGAGCCCCATGAAATAGTTAAAATTAATGATCAAACTTGCTCTTTGCTCACAGATTGAAGATATAGATATAATCTTGAACATATGATGAAGCATAGTGCCAAAATTATGGGTAAGTCCTCTCAGTCTGTTGGTCAAAAGTTAAATTTTAGAGTCGAGACAAAACCTTGTCTTCCTTTAAGAAAGTTCTAATTTCAGCTCCACAATTTTATGCTTATTTTAGTGCACTATTCTATACAAAAATTTACGACAAAGATATACCAAATTAAATAATGTCAAAAAGTGTTAAGGTCAAGAAGAAAGTATCCCTTCTTAAACAATAGGTTGTTGGTAAATTTTTTCCTAAAACAAGAACACTGTTGTTTCCTCTGGAACCATAAGTTGAGCAATGCACAAAGGTGAGTTTTAAAAAATAATTCTTCATCTCTTCTAAATCCATTAAGGTGGATACTTGTGAAGGAATATTTATATGTTTCAGCATTACATGCATATGGGGCACTAGTGTCTCTTAGGTGATCAGATAACCTGATAATTGAAGTGAACCAATATTAAACTACATATAGTAGAACATGCTTTAGAATTATGTTAATCTATCCTTATAGCACTGGAATGCCTATGTATTCCCACAAGATCATTGCAGCATGTTTATCCAATCTTCCATGCCTTCAAAAGAAGTCTTTCCCCATTGTTTATATCTAAATGAGCCTTTTAGACAATTTAGAAGCATTTTTCTACATTTAGTTTATCCTCATCCTCTTTTTATTAGTATTGTTGCATTTATTTTATGCATCTTCATTAATCTCAGCACTTGTGCAAGTAGCCATTATGAATGACAAATGATTGATCTACATTTAAGTCTCTTAAATGAATTGTTAGTAAACATAAAAATTAAAACTATCCTATCAAATGAATCATAGTTTTGTCCAATTATATATTATTTCCAAGTTTAGCAACCCATAATTATTAAATGCCATGTACTCTTTTGTAGTGGTACAAGCCATCCTCATAAATCAGATATGATCTTACCCAAGCATTCAACAAAAATATGCATGATCTTCATCATTAGCTTTCTCAAGGCTCCGAACATCTACCAACAAAATTGTGAAAGTTGTCTCACAAAATATATCACCAAGGGATATAGTTGTTACTTTTGTTCTTTCGGAGATCGAGTCAAAATTGACTATTATATTTGACGTTATTCATTCAAAACATTGACATGTGAAGTCACAACTAAGCTGAACTGTTTCAACTTTCATAATGGTTTTCTAGCCTCTATCTAGTGTGTGTTTGTGTAAGCTATCTGAGAATTAATTTGACAAGAAGAAAAATATTCATGTCTTTCTCAAGATTGCTACATACAAAATTCACAGTTTTTGAGATCTGTGTGTGTGTGTGTGTGTGTGTGTGTGTGTGTGTGTGTGTGTGTGTGTGTGTGTGATAGCTATCCCAGAGTTGATATGGCCAAAGATATTCATGTCTTTCTCAAGAGTGCCATGTACAAAACACCAACTTTTGAGCTTTCATGTTCATTCTAATGTCTTTTCCCTTTGACACTATATGTTTAATTGTAAACAATTCATCCCTATATGGCTTGTTTAGATTCTCTTAGTCTAGAGGGTTGTCCCATGGAAATATCTTGGGATCCAGATTATTGATGAAGTTTGGGGATGATGTGACATGAATAGTGGATGTATATTATTTTGAATTTTACACGTGCGATCCGATAGATTTTATAACATGCGTTTCTGAATCTTTGTTTCAGCATAAAGAATGGTGAAAAAACTGGCAATGACTCTGACATCCCTCTTTGTTATCTAGCGATGGAAAAAATTGGAACCATTCTTAATGAGATTTACAAATTGAGCCAAGAATAGTCCAAGTGTCTACAGGTGGGTGCCGTGAGTAGACTATGCAAATTCAGCTCTGTTTCCTTCCTTTTGGTGGTGTTCGGTGCAGGTTTGCATTAATGTAGAATACTGCACAGGTAGTGACTGATTGCTATCACTGAGATCCCCTCTCAAGTAATAAAGAATTGCACCAAGTTTTCTAGCATACATTTCCATCTACAAGTCACCTATGCCTCATATAACTCTCAAAGGTTTTGGCATGTTAATTGTAGCCAATCTCTCTAAAATTTTACTTTAATTTGATCTTTCCATTAAGATTCCTTAACATATATAGTTAGAATGTACAAAATTCCTAACCTCTTAGCTGTAGCTCCCTAGAGACTATCAATTCTTTATTCTACTTTAAAACTTTCCATATGTGATCTTGAATCTTCTATAGTTATAGCATGCCCAAGAAGGTATTCATGTCTACATTTTTACTTTACATTCTTCTTGAAATATAAACATTAATAATTCTTCCTATAAGATAATCTTCAAAAAGACTAAACTTTTGAGCCTAGATAGTAACATACACAACCTAGAAATAATAAACCTTGAGAAAATTGTAATGACATCATTTACTAGTATGTTGTATATCCTTTTTGTTAATAAAAAATGGTAGTGCTAATCACCATAGTTTTTAAATAAGAAAAGTGACTAAATACTCTAGAAGAAGAAACCATCGCATCAGTTGACAATAGGATGGACAAAACCAAAGAGACTAAATTTAATGTGAAAATAAAATATGTAAATGGAAAAAAAATCATCTGCTATAATATGAAACTATCTTAACAATGAGCTTTGAATTTTTGTGTCTCAAAAGTCAAAGCATATGAAAGTGATACTTTAACAGTCAAAGGACTCTACCAGTAACACAAATAAATTTTGTATGTTCTCTCTCCCTTCTAGCATGTAGCATGATGGTAGAAGATATTTCTTGTATTTAGAAAATTATAACACTTTCAACTATTTTATGAATTCTAAATTATCAGATCAAACTTACAAATGGACAAGATGTGGGGCAATTCCAAGTATAGCGACATTTGATCCATTGGAGCCAAGTTTTAAATTACAATTACACTTACCAAACTAATCCATGGACAAGAATAATTATAATTTATGAGATGATGTTCTTCAGCAGTTGTAATTAGAAGTTAAATTCATGTATCTCTAGGATTCGAATACCAAAGGAGGGAATCTTATTCCTTAGTAACCCCATGATCTAACATGACTTAAGTTCAAGTGGGATAGGATGAGAGGTTAACTTCATAGTTGTGAAATCCTTTGCCTAGGTACACTAGTTCAACTGTTGGACAATCCTAAGATGTTGGATACACCTCTAGTCAAGGGTCACACCAAGATGACAAGAGTTGTAGGATTTGACTAATAAGGTGTAGGACTCTTACGCTAGTTCCTAGAAGGTTTTCTCCTATTCCCTTGTAGAGGATTGGGCTCACTTTAGTTAGCAATATGCAAGGAAGGATCAAGAATGATCCATGGTTGGGTGGATAAACACTTGATGATACATTTCCCCTACTTGAAGAAAAGTAAAAATTCTCCAATTACCACCTTTTTTAACTTCTTAGTAATTTTTTTTTTCCAATTATTCATTTTTTTCTTCAATTATTCATTTTTTCAATACAACTATTCATATAAAATAAAATTAATGAAGACTTACAGTGTTTTAGTTATCATTCTATTATCTTATTGAATTTTTTGTAAACATGCTTAGTGTATATTTGTTCTTTAATTCTCCAGCTCAAAAACTATAATGCAATTAAAGTAATTAGAATAATCTCTTGTCTTATATTTAGTAATCCATTCTTTTAAGAATAAATCTACATTTTCAGTCTCCTTTTAGATCTTTTTCTTAGAAAGGCAAAGATGGAATACGTTTCGTCTACATACCCCAAGTGATTTTGTACTAAGTTTATGTATAGAGAATCTAGGACAGAAGACGAGCATATTCATGCTTTTAAAAAAACATGTAATGTCACATGTTACTATAATTTTCAGCACTAATCATGACACACAACCCTGCATGCCTGTCTTTCAAATAATATAAATGGAAGATGCAATTTTTTCTTTCATAATAATCATTTTTATTTACTTAAATAAGCTTCCCTAGCAGAGTTAGGGATGATTCCGTCTTCATTTTTACACAATGTTGATGTCTTCCCTGCTTCTTTCAAATCTGTTCTTGCCATCTTTTTTGAACAAAATTATTCTGGGTTTGAGAGAAGATTAGTATTGTGCAACATATGGAAGTTTTCATTTTTTTGTTGGATGGTGAAGTTAGAGGGTGGATAACTTTCCCCTAGAGTCTGAACCTTTTTCCAAGTTGGTTGTTATGTAGGAGGTTGCACCTTAGAAGTAATAAAAGGTGATAACAACCTTGAGCAAGAGTATCACACTTATTCCAATATGTTTTAAGAGGGAAAATTTGTCAGCCAACAATATATTGCCAATATCATTGTGTAAAGAATCATTTCCAGAAAAGTGTAAAGAACTAGTATTTCCAGATAGGATTGTAAAGCTACTGCAAAGGATTGCTAACTTGAATCATTATGCCATAACGGAGTGTCTAGCTATATTGAGAATTCACTTGAAATAAGAATCTAGTGAAGACAAAAATTCTTTGTGATTTCTGTTTTGAAATGCTTTATGTTCAATTTTTTGGGAAGAGTAAATGTTATCTGCATCCATGCCTTAGGAGGATGGTAACAAACATGCCTCTACAACTATGGAGAAGCATGAGAATACATAGTTTTACTTTAGCAAATAACTCTGCTTTGTTGCATGTTAATAAAGGTCTTGATTCCTAGATACTCCAGATACTACTTTAATTCACCATAGCCTCTCCAACCAATAGAAATGGTTAAGTTTATCGTAGTGCCTATGTGGCAATATCGTGGTGCCTAAGTGGCATAGTAATTGTAATGTGCGCCAGTCACTTCTAGGAAACTTTACAATGCAGATCTTTAGTAACATTTAAGTATACTATAAGTTGATCTCTTGTGATTGTAAAGGCTTTTGGTCTTTTTCAAAAGTTCCCCGAAGGATACAAAAATTGTTTTGTAATTGGAACCTTTAAACTTCTAAATCAAGTAACGAAAAAATGAGATTGATTGTTTCTGTCTGTTTATCCATTGTGTAATTTTATATGGAGTACTTGGTTTTCTTCATTATCTAGCAAGCACCACAAAATATTTTAATGAATTAATGTCTTTGAATAAATGAATTAATGATGGTACTTCTAATTCTCCAGCTCTAGCTAAATCAAGTTCTAAAAACTCAAAAAAGGCAAATGGTCCTGATGCTGTAGCTATAAGTCTTACATTCAAAATCAACAAGGTTTTATACAGAATAGTACTAAAAGGTGTGTTTCTTTTTGGGGTTCAAGTTTCAAACTGCAAGTGCACATATTTGTATATTAAATTGGCACCTTCTATGCTCAAATGGTTGCTGATCTTTGTTTCATGGCTTTGTATTCCAACACATAGTACAATTGTGCTGAAAGCAAAAAGTATAGCAGATAAAACAGAGTGGGTTAGCAAAATTAGGACCTTATTCAACCTTCAAAAAGCATATCAATAGAAGGACCACTATTATTGTTGTCTTGATCTTATCCATTATTCTATACCAGGTGTGTTTTTTGGTAGAAGGGTGGTACTGCACATTTTGCAAACATCTACGCCTTCTAGAAATTATAGGATCATTTTAGTTACATTTGAAAACATTAATCAAGAAAAACCATATGTGCAGATATAAACATTAATCACAACATGTCCAATTTATTTGCAAATATATTTTCCTATGAAGAAAGACCATGCCTAACAATATGAACACTGAACAAAATGAGATAATGGCTGCATTGTGGGCTCAGTTCCAAAGAAAACCTAATAAATGTTATTGTCCTTGCAAGATGTGTAAAGGCTTAAAGATTCGAAGAATTCTAATCACAACAGCCCAGAGTCATTGTAGGAAACATGGTCATGTCGAAGGAGGCCACGATTTTCATCCATTGCTGAATGTGGATTTCCTACTAGAGGAACATGGAGGTGTGAATATCCAAGCTGAGGATAACACTCTCATGGAAGAAGATGATAATGTACCAGAGGACATGATTGAAGAAGATGGTATTAGGGTAGGTGATGAAGAGGCTCACAATGATGGTACTAGCCAATCTAATAATGATGATGAAGATGGTCTTAATATACCTTTACTTGAGAAGGCACACGAGCCCTTATACAAAGGCTCCCGAACAACTCTACTCTCGGCTATAGTGTTGTTGGTGAACTTAAAGGTTATGAATGGTATATCTAATGTGGCAATGTCACGTATGCTAAGGTATGTCATTTTTGTCATTTTCAATGTTAGCATAAAATTACTATTCATTATATTAACAATGCATATTTGTTGTTGTAGGTTTATTAGTGAGTTTTTGTTACCACCATCAAACATTTTGCCTTGTTTGTACCGATAATTATCTAACATTATGGATCAAATTGGAATGAAGTATCAAACAATACATGCATGTCCCAATGATCACATTCTATATCATAAACAATATGAATTTGCAGCAGAATGCCTGATTGTCATAGTAGTAGATATCAGTTAGATCAAATAACAAAAAAAGTGCCTCACAAGGTTCTTCGATACATTCCCATTATTCCACATCTTCAACGGTTATTTAGGTGCGCTACCTTGGTAAAATTTATGGATTACCATGCATGCAATAGAAGTCAGGATGACATTATGTGAATGCCTACCGATGGTTTTTCATTTAAAGAGATAGAAGAAACATGGTCACACTTTAAAGAAGAACCTCATAATTTGAAGCTTTCATTGGCAGCGGACGGTGTCAATCCATATGGAGATATGAGATCTATTTACTTAGTGTGGCCTATTTTTGTTATTAATAATAGCATTCCTCCTTGGATGTCCATAAGGAGGGAGCACATAATTTTGTCAATGATTGTGCCAGGTATTTTTATCATTTTATAGTCATCTAAATTAATTTATAAATAGTGCATGAAAATGGTCTTAATAATAATGTAATGTTTATGTTCATTCAATTGCTAGGTAAATACCAAGTGAAAGATATGAACGTGTATATTGAGCCCCTGATTGATGAGTTGTTGAAGTTATGGAATGGCATCACTATGTATGACATCTCTAGACCGATAGGACATCAACAATTTCAATTCCATGCAATGCTTGTATGGACAATACATGATGCCCCTGGGTTAACTCATTTTTGTGGTATGTTATATTGTTAATATCACATATATTTGGTCTATTATAGTGCTTACACATTACTATCAAATGTTTAAGTTGCGCATGATAATTGTACATGATCCACTTCTACATGATCTTGTAGGTCTTCAGACAAAGGGAAAATTTGCATGTTCAGTTTGTGGTCTGAAGATGAAATCTTGTCATTCGAGTACTTTAAGAAAGCAGGTGTTTGATGAGTTTAGACACTTTCTCCACAATAATCATAGGTATCGAATTGTCGAAAAACATCTTTTCAATGGGAAAGAAGAGACATCATCAAGGCCACGAAGAATGACACCTCATTTATGGAAGTTGGAATATGATCGACTAAATTGTCGAGGTAATATCCAATTTGTCGTTTGAAGTTTAAAATTTGTATTTTGATATTGTCTTATATTTACTAACGTTGTAATTGATGCTTGTGAAGGTCATCAAGGCATCAATGACCAAATTCCTAGAGGAATGAAAAGTTATCCTACTCAATTTAGTAGGTTACCGTACTACAAGGATCTCCCAATTGTGAATTTGTTTGATGCTATGCATATTGGAAAGAATGTAACAGAGACACTATGGAAGATGTTGGATGGAAGGTGCGATAGAGAACAAATTGCCAAAATTTGTACCGACATTCATGAATCCAATCATGCACTAAAAGCTTGCATTGAATCAAATAGCAATGGAGACTGCATAAATACAAGCACCCTTCCTTGGTTATTAACAGAGCAACAGAGTGATGCATTAAAAGAAGTCATAAAAAAAACAAAATTTCCAACAGGGTTTGCTGCAAATATAAGCACTCTTCTATCAAAGAAGGGTGATTTTGGGCCTGGGTTGAAAACACATGATTGGCATATACCTTCCTCAAGGTAAGTCATGTTCTCCATTTATAGTATATTTGTAAGATTGAATGTACTACCTATTGCATTATTTAATAATATATTGAAATGATCATTTTTAAAGATTACAGTTCGTCCTACCTCTATCCCTTCCACAACAGTTTGACAACAGTTATTAAACAAGTTATATATGATCTTGGAAAATACACGAGGTTAGAAGTGTTTTTTCTTAGATTTGTAGCTTTCTCTTAAATCTATTGTATAATATTATTTGAAATCTCGTTTATGTGGTTTTGTGTGTTGAATCTCTTTTAGGTGGTTATCATCTAAAGAAATTGACAAAAAAGATATAAAATACTGGAAGAGAAAAATTCCACAGCTTCTGTGTGAAATGCAAAATTCTTTACCTCCAACCTTTTTCAATGCTCAAGAACACTACCTCATACATCAAGTTGAGGAGATTGAATTGTGTGGACCTGTACAAGCTAGATCAATGTGGATGGTTGAGAGGCACTTGAAATTTATGAAGGGCTTGGTTCGACAAAGAGCACGTCCTGAGGGTTCTATGATAGAGGGATATATGATATACCAGACCATGGTATACATTACTAAATATCTTCCAAAGTTTGCAGCAAATATCCATGTAGATCGCATTTGGGATCCCAACTCTAATGACAAATTCGAAGGGGAGTACCTGAGGGGGAAAGGTAGATTGAGGAGGGTCACAGGTAATTATAAGTTTTTTTTTTTTTAGTTTAATAATTATTATTCATCATTAATATATATAAGTTGTTTCTAACTAGTGTAATTGTCTTCTTTATAGTTGGTCGTGAGTGGGATGCACTACACTTGTATATTGCAAACAATCTTGATTGGATGACGGTATGGATTGAGAAGTCTCAAGAAAATGGTCGCTCATTAACATGGGATGGTGTTGTATCATTGGTTAAAGAAGCTCATCGTAATGGAGATCCCAATGTTACACAAATGGTACTTGATCTAATATATGGCTTAAGAGATACAAAGGTATGCATAAGATTACTAATCATCACACATAAGTTTAATATCAACTCATAGTTCGATGCAAATATTCTTGACATGTTTGAATAAATGCAGGTCAAACACCACAAAGCTATGTACTACCATGGCTATAAATTTCGCACCAAAAAGTCAGATGAAACAAAGAAAACATGTGATTCTGGGATAAGTGTTGTCTTCGGTCACCAATATTTCATCTAGAACTGACATACATCCTCAACGATCTGAAAATCGATACTATGGCATTTTGGATGATATACTTGAGTGTGACTTTAATTCATTCAAAATAGTTCTATTTTTCATCAAATGGTTTAGGTTACGACTGAATCGAAATGATCCTGATAGGATTGTTATTGAACATGATAGTGGATTTACTATGATTAATACAAGGTCATTTGAGCTAGTCGAAGATGAGCCCTATGTTCTTCCAAGCCAGTGTGAGAAAGTGTTTTATTTTGGTGTTCCACAGAAACCAGGTTGGTCATTTGTTGTTAGACATCACCCAAGAGGAAGGCCGGTAAAGTATAATGTGATCGAAGAAGAAGAAATTAAAGAAGCAGAAGAGGAAGTAAATGATTATTAGGAACAACAGTTACCCACTGGTGAAGATGAAGAAGATGGTGATGATTTTGGTCATGCTGATGATAATGGTGATAATGATGATGATGATGTTGATGACGATCATGATCATGGCGATGATGGTCATGATGATGATGGTGATGAAGATGATGATGATGGCGATGAAGATGGTGATGATGGCAAAGAAGATGGTGGTGGTGACGACAACGATCAAAGTGACAAGTACGATGATGGTGATGATGATGATGATGATGACATGGATGAAGATCATGATGATTAATGAAATGTCTAGCTAGGATCAATGTCAACTATGATGGGGTTTTGTACAACCAAACTTTTTTTTCCAAACCATATGTGCACATATAAACATTAAGTAGAACATGTCAATTTTTTTTTAGATATACACATTAGTTACACTAAATTTATAACTTAAGACAAATTATTTACATATACAATCTACTTTATTATTATTATTATTTTTTGGTAAGTCTATTACTTTAATTCTGTTGTTGATTTCTAAGACTTACTAATTTTTTTCACAGGGCGATATGGATGCACCATCTCAGACACCTTCAGTAGAGGTAAACATTAAATATTGTAAATTTTAATGTTAATATAGAAAAAAATGTCATATTATTATGTTCTTTTCTTTAAGGCTTTGGAGTTTTTTTGATGAAATTTTACTAATATTTAATGTCACAAATGATAGGAAAAAGCTAGAATGATCGCTGATCAAATGTGATCTGAAATACGAGCTTCATATCTACATAACATCACCCTTAGTATTGACCCTTTGTTCATCACCTAGAAAATCAAGCAAAGATACACTAATGAACTTGTTAACATTATCATCGAGGTGACAAAAGTGAGTAGAAAGAGGCACTGAGAACAGAATTGGGCCGTAGAATCCAATCTTTGCAGGTAAGCAGTAATTTGACTAAAGCAATAATAGAAGTTCAATAGATATGAATATTTTATACTATCTTATGGATCTTGATCTCTAATTTTATGTGTACTTGTATAGACATTTGTGCCATTTGTGACATCACATGGTGAACATGGTGATGGTTTTTGCGCACAACCTTCATGTAAGTAGCACTTTGTTTGTTTTCATCAACATTATAACACTTACTTTTTTTTTGTGGACATTTCTAGCTAGTATCCCATTTGATCTTTATCCATTTCAAATGTCTTTGCTAACAATATTGTATTCCTTAGCTCATGATGACGTGCAAACTCCTCCTTGTGTTGTCGGTCCACTATTGCCTAATGCATTGTCAACAACAAGGGCCATGCAAACATCCTCATCTATGCCCACTAGAACTGGTAAAACCTTGTTTTGCTATATTTTGTCATGTATTTGTACAAGTTGATGAACAACGAAGTACCATATATTGTACTACGTAGGCAAGATTTTGTGCTACTTTTTGAATTAATGTTTCAGATTCACATGGAAAAAACAGTCTAACCTGTTAGTCCAAAAGTAAACTGAAACATCATTTAAAAAATATATTTTATTTTTGTCTTTTATGTTTCTCTACGATGTTTCTCTACGATGTATGTGCATAGATACTTTTATATTCTTGAACTCTCACTGTGATAACAGACCATGGACCATTGAGAGCTATCCTAAACATAGATGATTAAAAATCACACATTATCTTATCATAAACATAAACAACAATATATCATGAATTCTAAAAATATGGTATCTTTAATACACTATTTGATTATCCTAAATTAAATCCTTAATAGAATGCGAGGAAAAAACATTTTTGCTAGTCAATTTCTTCAATTTGATTATATCCATAAGTATGCTTTAATTCATTTGGTGTCTACTTTAATTGTCATGATGTTTCAATTGATAGACCAGCAGAGAGAAGTCCTGCTGAAGTTGATCCATTTCCTGGAGCAGTTCATGTGATTAGTACTGGTTCATATGAAGGGACATTATTGCTGAATAAGAAAACTATGTTTCTGTTAAAAGAACGAAAGCTTCCAAGTGCTTTAAAATTGTTTTTATTTAAAGTGTAAAAACAATCTATTTTTATATTACTCATTTTGGACTAATAAATCCTTTATGTTTTTGTAGGTAATAATGTTTTCTTTGAACATCTTTTTCATATGACATTGAGACTATTCGGACCCACCATACATAAAAGGTATGTAGTTTCATATCATTTCTACATAATTTTTCTTTTCTTTCATTTACTATAATATATTAAAGCTATTGATCTAACAATCTATTTGTTTTTAAAAAGGTGGAATTTACAAACCGTGGAATTAAAAAATCAGCTCATTGTATCTTTTGACGAGAAATTTGGAAAAGACATGTTTGACAATGGCCTACTTCTCAAAAGAGCAGCAAAGCATATAAAGACTGTGAGGGATCAATATAGAAGGGCTCTTAAGGATAACCCAAAGTATGACCATCCAGCTATGATTCCACCAATGGAGTGGAATGAAATAGTAGAAGATGCAAAGGAGAAAAGGCTATGTGAAGATAGAGGTAATGAAGCAGCACAGGGAAAAAAGAGGTATGTCATGCTAGTATTAAGTACATTGTAATCATGAACTAAGTATTCATATTTGTAAATATATAATCTAAGATGTTTGAAATTGTTCATAGATTGTAGGACACATCCGTGGCTACAAAAGCGAGAGTAGAAAAGTTTAGCCAACACAAATTTGGCTCTGGTGGCTATATGAATCTCCAGTCTTGAGTTGTAAGTAGGAGCAATGATATGAAATAAATTTTTTTAATATAATGTTGCAAACAATTTTGTTTAGTGAAACCATACATACAAAACTGATGATATTAAGCAAAAAATGCAGGGCACAGAATTCAATGTGGAGGTCACAAATGAAGATAGAAAACTTGCCTTGAAGGAAGGCTATAAATTCATGGCTGCACGCCTACGCGAAGAATCTATAAGCCTTGCTCAAGAATCCAGTTCACCAAATGATATCTCACAAGTAAATTGGTTAGATGAAAAGTAAATGAAATTGAATAGTTGATCCTTTTCTTTTTTGGAATTAGTTTTGAACGTAAATTGACTACATAACAATGTGCATAACATTTTATTGCAGCCTTCATATCCTACCATAGAACCTGCTTGTGACGAAGGCCATAATGTGCATTATAGTGGTGGAGGTATTAATTTTCTATTGGAAATTAATTATGCAATCAAAAATATGAAATTTTCTTCCATTTATTGTCCAAGCATGCTCTTATCGAAACATATATTCTATGCTCATTGTGCAAATCTTTTAGAAAATGTATTGTTTAAAGACTACAACCTCTTCAAACTTTTCTCCAAGTGAGGGTTCCATGCTAATAAAAATATAATAAAAGACCACTTATTAGCATCCTCAAGAATATGCATCTCATATGACATGAGAGACTTGACTTCCCAGTCTTTAAGATGTGTGTATCTTTATACTTTATAGTCGTCGAGAGTCTTTTTGAATATACACCATCTAAGTTCAAATATTGGTCATAGTTGAAAGAGGATTACAGACACAAAGTATTGATATTAGTTTGTGAGCCATTACCACCAGGTCTTCAGATCATTGAGGCTATTTTAATGTATGATTTGAAAATCCATAACTATAGTTTTCATCACTGGAAGGTGTCTCTGTATTGCCGCTCAATTCCATTGCAGTGTACATGAGATTTTGTTTGTTTGAGCTGAGACTTTTGTCTTGGCTATTTTTTTTTTATTAAATCATAGTAGTTTGCATTTCTTGTATTATGCATTTAGGGTATTCTTGAGCAATGAGAACCAGGTTTATAGATTGGCAAGGCAATTTATTAAATGATTTGGATCATTCACATAGTTTTGTTCTTATTTCTCTAACACTACTTTAAAGATTATCTATGGTTGCTGAAACATATTCATTATTTTAAAATAGGGATCTTTAAGCTTTTGATCAGTAGTTGATAATGATTTCCAACTCTGTACTTTGATAAATCATTTGTTCTAACAAATCTCATAGAGTAAATATTGTGATATTGCTATCATGATTTAACTATGTAGTATTTGAGTCAAATTTATTGACTCATATTTCATGTGCAGTGCTCAAAATGAATCCATCACTCATGATAATATTTTTTTGAATATTTCAGAACATGTTGAACATCATGTCGAAGGAGTGGAACATGTTCCAAGTGTTCAACATGTTGACGTGGTGGCAGATCAAAATGTTAATGTACATGATGTGGCATTGTCAGGTAAGAAAAATGCATGTTATGTTGTACTAGTACTTAATTATAGACTGGTAACAGTTAAAAAAAGAAAAATAGTATGCCAATTTATCCCATTCACTTGTTCTTGCAACAGAGCCCCCTTTAGTGCAGCATCCTCCTGTTCCTGCAAAGAGAAGGAGCCATCGTAATTTGACATTACACGTGCTAGAAGAGGAGGAGAATGATTGATGCAGGAGCATCCAGAGGTATAAGGGAAATCCTGTGTCACCCAAAAAAAAATACTTAGACTTAGTTTCTGTTTCATGTGTTTTCATTTTTGGATACCCATTTGGGTCAAATAAAGGTTCCAACTCTCACAGTTCCACCATCAGTGCTCGTGTAAATCTTGAAAAAATAGGAGTATGTAATTGAGCCATCATTTTGGTGAACTAGGAGGTGTAAATTGGATACATGAATGTAATTTTAATTTAGAGCATTCCAGAAAAAGAATCAGGTCAAAAGGCCCCACAGTTTGAGAGTTATTGCAGTTTTTTGAGTTGCGGAGACCTCCTAAGAATGCTTCAAAGTCAAGTTAGGGACATTAAATGACCTCTAAAAGGGCCAAAAAATGGGGGACAAGTGAAACTGGCTATAGAGCACTTTGAGAGGTTTCCAAAAATTCTAACAATTTGTCAATCGGAGCTATAGTTAAAAAGTTATGCCTCCTGGAAGTTCGGTTACCATTTCTGGATTCTTCTAGATTTGCGTTGACTTCTAACGCAGCTTCTGGAACCCTCTATTTGGTCAATGGATGCCTACTAGCACTTTCTAGAATGTACTCCTAGTCCTTAACCCTCCGAGGTATATTTAAGGAGATTTTTGGCATTATAAAAAGCAGTTCGGAGTGGAGTTTGAGAGGAGGTACTGAAAGGAGAAATTATCTCCACATTTATGTTATTGTAAGCCCTTAGGGCATGTTTTGAAGTTTATTTTCTCTGTACTTAATGTACTAGCTTATTTTTCAGTTAATACAATTTCCCTTTCTGTTGTGTCCATTCTTTTCTTGGGTTGTGTCTCCATCAAGTGGTATCAGAGCTAGTTTTCCTGAGTGTGTAGACAGAGCGCCAACTGTGAGGTAGTTTGCATCAGGACTATGTGGTTGTGGGTTTGAGTTAAAAAGATGCCTCCATGAAGAGAGCATGGCAGAAGGGCCAGAGCTATTAATCCTGAGAAGGTTAGAGCCCTCCAAAGGTAGGTACAAGCATTGCAGGAGGAGCTCCGTAGAGGAGCAACTATGGCCGCAGGTGATGAAAGTGAAGATGACAACGAAGAAGATGAAATTGGACCAGAAGGGGAATTTGATGGGAAAGTTATGAATCATGCAAAGGAAATGCTGAATTTGATGGAGAAGTTCTGAATCATGCCATTACTGAGTTTGGGAAAAGACCTACAATTGAAGTGGGTTTATTTTTAGGAAATCTGAAACCAGATGAGTTGATCAATTGGATTAATGAACTGGAAGAATACTTTGAGTATGAAGATATCAAGGACCCAAATAGGGTTAAGTTTGCAAAGGCCAAACTGAAAGGCCATGCCAAAATCTGGTGGCAAGAGGTTCAATTGGAAAGAAATAGAAGAGGAAAGGAGAAGATCACAAGATGGGATCGCATGGTGGACAAATTGAAGAAGCAATTCATTCATGTGGACTACGAGCTTGATTTGTTTAAGAAGATGCATGGGTTAAAGCAAGCAGGAAGATTAGTCCAAGAATATACAGAGGAATTTTACCAACTCTTGATTAGAGTGGGGCATGCAGAAGAAAATAAGGAGAAGGTTGCTTGTTATATCAGTGGGTTGCGACCTAGCATCCAAGAGGAATTAAGTCTGGTAAGAATGACTAGCTTTGAAGAGGCATACCAGTTTTCCCTATGAGTTGAAGAGAAGCTGAATAAAAGGTTTGAAGGAAGACAAAAAGGGTGTGGTCAAGGAGGAAGGGGAAGCGGTAGATCATCTGGAGGCTGCAATGAAACCCAAAAGAAAAATGAAGATGTGGGTACTAGCAGGAACCAGAGGAATGAGGGTTTCAACCGCTCCCATGATCAAGACTTTGGAAATCAAAGAGGAAGAGGTAGAGGACATGGACAAGGAAGAGGAGGCTTCCGTGGTACCTATTTCCATTGCAATGAAGAAGGCCATCGTGCCTTTGAGTGCCCTCAATGATAAGGAAGGATAGATAGGAGAGCTGAGGGCCAAGCTAGGGTTGCTCATGTGGATGAGGATGCACAATCATCACATTCAGAGGATGCAGAAAGAGGAGAGACCTTGGTAAATGAAATAGTCCTACTAAGTGGTGAGATTGAACCAGGACAACAGAGGAGTTTGTTCTGTACTAGATGCAAGTGTGAGGATAAATGTTGTGATGTGATCATTGATGGTGGTAGCACTGATAACTTGGTATCAGAAGAGATGATCTCTAAGCTGAAGCTCAAGAGGGAGAAACATCCCCAGCCTTATCGGATTGCTTGGGTAAAAAATGATCATAAGGTCCTAGTAAGTGAACAATGTTTAGTGAAATTCAAATTTGGGAGTTACCATGATGAAGTTCTCTATGATGTTATTTTGATGGATGTTTTCCATCTATTGTTGGGTAGACCATGGCAGTTTGATAGACATGCAGTACATGATGGACATGCAAACACATACTCTCTAACAAAGGATGGAGTGCACCACAAGTTGAAGCCCATGAAAAAGGAATGTGAAAAGGTATGTAGCAGTGCTAGGATTTGTCTTGTTGATGAAAGGAATTTTTTAGATGGCATGAAACATCAGCATATGTGCTATGCTTTGATTCCTAGGAAAGATAAAGAAGGCAGTAG
This sequence comes from Cupressus sempervirens, assembly GCA_028749045.1. Classification (NCBI taxonomy): domain Eukaryota; kingdom Viridiplantae; phylum Streptophyta; class Pinopsida; order Cupressales; family Cupressaceae; genus Cupressus; species Cupressus sempervirens. The sequence goes on along the minus strand of CM053788.1, from coordinate 55,167,908 downwards.
TGAAATACCACTTGAAGTTTCAAATTTACTAGGGGAATTTGGAGATATTATCTCTGATAATGTTCTAGATGGATTGCCACCAGTAAGGCAAATCAGTCATCAGATAGATCTGATTCTAGGAACTAGTTTTCCTAACAAGGCTGCTCATAGCATGACTCCTACTGAAATAGAGGAGCTAAATAGACAGGTTCAGGAGCTATTGAGGAAGGGCTTGATTTGAGAGAGTCTGAGTCCATGTGTAGTACCTACAGTACTCGCACCAAAGAAGGATGGAGAGTGGAGGATGTGTACAGATTCTTGAGCTATAAATAGGATAACCATCAAGTACCAGTTTCCTTTGCCAAGGATGGATGATCTTATGGACTACTTGAGTGGAGCTCAGTACTTCACAAAGATAGATTTGAAGAGTCGTTATCACCAGATATGGATTCGAGAAGGAGATGAGTGGAAAATAGCCTTCAAGACCAAGGAGGGTCTTTATGAGTGGTTAGTCATGCCCTTTGGATTGACGAACGCCCCAAGCACCTTCATGTGGCTCATGAATGAGGTACTTAAGAAGTTCTTGGGAAAATTTGTTATTGTTTATTTGGATGATGTTTTAATTTTTAGCAAGACTTTGGAAGAACATTTATTGCATATTCGTAGTTTCCTTGAAAGGCTAAGGGAAGAGAAACTGTTAATTAATCTAAAAAAGTGTATCTTTGCAAAAAGGGAATTAGTCTATTTGGGGTTTGTTATATCACCTGAAGGTCTAAAAACGGATCCAGAGAAGGTAAAACCCATCTTGGAATGGCCTACTCCAAGGTCTGCTACTGAGGTAAGATCATTTCATGGTCTGGTTAGTTTTTACAGGAAGTTTATTATGAATTTCAGTGGCATATGTGCACCCGTAACTGATACAATAAGAGGGGATAGAAAAGAGTTCAAATGGACTGCAGCAGCTGCAAGAAGTTTTGAATTGCTGAAGAAGAAGGTAACAGAATAGCCTGTGTTGGCACTTCCAGATTTTAGAAAATTTTCCAGGTGGATTGTGATGCCAGTGGTAGTGCTATTGGGGCTGTATTAAGCCAAGAAGGTAAGCCTATTGCATATTTTAGTGAAAAATTGAATGATGCAAAGAAGAAGTATTCTATTTATGATCAAGAGTTCTATGCAATAGTTCTGGCTTTAAAGAAATGGAGGCATTATTTATTGCCAAAGGATTTTTTTTTGTATACTGATCATTAGGCATTATATTACCTAAATAGCCAAGGTAAATTAAATCAGAGGCATATGAAGTGGGTAGAGTTCTTGCAGAGCTATACATTTGTGTTGAAGCATAGAAGTGGAAAATCTAACAGGGTTGTAGATGCACTAACTAGGAGATAGTTGTTGCTTATAGTAATGCAGGTTGAAGTAGTTGGGTTTGATGAACTCAAGAATTTGTACCTCGAGGATCCTGATTTTGCTGAAGCATGGAAAGCTTGTAAAGAGCCTGTTGCTGTAGATAGAACCATGTGGTTAGACTATTTGATTCAGGATGGCATGTTGTTCAAAGGTAGTCAATTGTGCATTCCAAGGAGTTTCATGAGGGAAAATCTAATTAAGGAGAAACACAATGGAGGGATGGCAGGACATTTTGGTCAAGATAAGACCATTTCCATTCTTAAAGAACATTATTTTTGGCCTCAAATTTCACAGGATGTGAAGAAGTTTGTACAGAGTTGCCAAGTTTGTCAAGTTGCTAAGGGGTTTAGTCACAATACTGGCCTATATCAGCCATTGTTTGTTCCATCAAGGCCATGGGAGGACATAAGTATGGAGTTTTGTTCTTGGATTGCAAAGGACACAAAGGGGTAATGACTCAGTATTCGTGGTGGTTGATAGGTTCTCCAAAATGGCACATTTCATTCCATGCCACAAAACTCATGATGTTGTCCATATTGCAGACTTGTTTTTCAAAGAGGTGGTAAGACTACATGGTCTTCCAAGGAGTACAGTTTCTGATAGAGTTACTAAATTTTTGGGGTATTTCTAGAGGACATTGTGGAAGAAGTTGAGAATAGACCTAAAATTTAGTTCCACGCATCACCCGCAGACTGACGGCCAAACAGAAGTGTTAAATAGAAGTCTGGGCAATTTGCTGAGATGTTTAGTTGGGGATAAGCCCAAGGGATGGGATTTGATTCTACCACAAGAAGAGTTTGCTTATAATAACTCTATAAATAGGAGTACTGGAAAATCACCATTCCAAATTGTATATGGGAATAGCCCAAGGACTGCACCAGAATTGAGGAAGATAGAACAAGGGGAGAGGACAAGTGCTAAAGCTAAGGAATTTGCTGAACATATCAAGCGTCTACATGAGGAGTTCCTAGCACACATTACCAAGATGAATCAAGAGTATAAAGCTAGGGCTGATCAAAGGAGAAGACATAAGGAAGTCCAAGTAAGGGATCTAGTCATGGTACACTTATGAAAAGAAAGATTTCCAGCCGATACTTACAACAAGCTAAAAATGAAGAAATTTGGCCTCTACAAAATTATGAAGAAACATGACTCAGGAAATGCATATGAAGTGGAGCTTTCAGATGGTATTCACATTTCTCCCATTTTCAATATTGCAGATTTAATAGAGTATCATGATGATGGTGCAGATGAGGAGCTGGTGTTAGAGCCATTTCCAATTCCTGCTTCTAAGAAGGAGGAGATAGAAGACATTCTAGATCATCATGTGGGTAGGAATACAAAAAATAGGTATTATGAAGAGTATTTGGTCAAATGGAAAGGATGACCGATCGAGGACTCAACTTGGATTTCAGCAGCTGAGGTTTCCCATTTGGGATTTCCTCTACCATTCATAAAGTGGCAGGGTCACTTTTCAATCTACCCTGGGTGTCTGATGCAGGAGCATCCAGAGGTATAAGGGCAATCTTATGTCACCCAAAAAAAATATACTTAAACTTAGTTTCTGTTTCATGTGTTTTCATTTTTGGATACCCATTTGGGTCAAATAAAGGTTCCAACTCTCACAGTTCCACCATCAGTGTTCGTGTAAATCTCAAAAAATAGGAGTATGTAATTGAGCCATCATTTTGGTGAACTACGAGGTGTAAATTGGCTAGATGAATCTAATTTTAATTTAGAGCATTCCAAAAAAAGAATCAGGTCAAAAGGCCCCACAGTTTGAGAGTTATTGTAGTTTTTGGGGTTGTGGAGACCTCCTAAGAATACTTCAAAGTCAAGTTAGGGGCATTAAATGACCTCTAAAAGGGCCAAAAAATGGGGTAATGAGAAAATCTGGTCCATAGGGCTATAGAGCACTTCAAGAGCTTTTTGAAAATGTAAACGGTTCGTCAATTGGAGCTATGGTTCAAAAGTTATGCCTCCCGAAAGTTCAGTTACCATTTCTAGATTCTTCTAGATTTGCGTTGACTTCTAACGCAGCTTCTAGAACCTTCTATTTGGTCGGTGGATGCCTACTAGCACTTTCTAGAATGTACTCCTAGTCCTTAACCCTCCGGGGTCTATTGAAGGAGATTTCTGGCATTGTAAAAGGTAGTTCGGAGTGGAGTTTGAGAGGAGGTACTGAAAGGAGAAATTATCTCCACATTTATGCTATTGTAAGCCCTTAGGGCATGTTTTGAAGTTTATTTTCTCTGTACTTAATGTACTAGCTTATTTTTCAGTTAATACAATTTCCCTTTCTGTTGTGTCCATTTTGTTCTTGGGTTGTGTCTCCATCAATGATGCAGATATGGATGCTCCTATGAGCGCTTTTCTTAAGAGAGCTCATAAAAGCAAAAAGAAGAAATGATGTTTTAAAAATCTTCTTTCATAAACCTTGTTGGATAATGAAAGAACTTTGTTTTAAGTAATTATGTATGAATGATGTGTATTAATACTGATTTTTATCTTATATTAATGAATATTGTTATGTCTTAATGAAGTCTTGATTAGTATTGTGTATTAATGAATTTTATATCATATTAATGAATGTTATGTGATTGTATTGATTGAATATTATGGTTCATAAATGGATGAATGAATCAATGAAGTATTTAATTAGATGATAATGGGTACTTTAGATTGATGTTAGGGGGAGGGGGGTGAGGCTAGATGAGCTTCCACCTTCACGTGGTTGGCCTTGTTAAGTAGAGAATATTATAGTATTCTTGAAACCAAGTGAAGCTCAAACTAACATAAAATGGTCACTTTGCATGTGGTAGGTCTAAAATGATCCATGACTACTGTTGCCCATAACATGAATTTGTGAAATACAATTTGATATCACCAATTTCAACACTCTATTCGAAGCATAGGAGTGGCATATAGTCTTAGCATGAATTTTGAGTAATGCCTTAGTCCAGATTGCCTCAGAAGTGGCTAGAAGAAGCCTGCACAAGTCTGAGACTATGAACTCTCCCCGCCTTGGCCAAGAAGAACTTGCCAACTCTCTACTATTATGGAAAACTACAGAGTGGTGTGGATGGTTTGCAACCAACCAATAAGTTCACAATTAAAGGAATGAGCCTTCCTTCACCAAGGATTGCCAAGCAACGATCTCAAGTGTACCAATTTGATCAATGCTCCAATCCTTATTGAGAATCTTGTCCCAATCAATCTCTAGATGAAACAGGGACACAAAGTGACTAGTCAAATGGTGAATAACACCTAAGCATCTGAAACTTTCATCCTTATATCTTCCAAGGTCACTCCAGTGAATCCCAACCAGTTCTGTTACTTCTTGTTGAGAAATCCCAACATTGACACCTAATCGAGATTGATCCCCGAGACCAATGCATCACATGAAGAAACTACAATCCCAAGCACCATAAAAAGCACAATGCACTCTTAGTATATGATGTAGAGGTGGTGTGTGGTATCCATCTTCTTCATATGAGATAGTGAATCCATTCATTTAGCAACAACTCTTTACTCCAATGTCCCCTCAAGGACTTACCTTCCACGCTACCCCAAGTGCACTTAGAGTTTCCCAAACACCATAACTTCTTCCAAGGCTTCAACCTTCATTCTTCCTTTGTGAATCATCTCCTCATGTCCTTTCCACCATGTTCCATCCATCCATTCATTTTGGACAACTAATCTCTTACCCAACATTCATATCTAGCCTTAAAGCTAGTAGCCCTCACCAGTCACTAATTTGGATTTCTCTCCAATAGTTCCCAAACAACTATGGAAATTAAAACCTGATTAAGATACCCTTTTGGGATCTATACATCCTTCCTAAGTTTCAATATCAACCCTTTTGGACCATACCCAAGATCTGATACCCCTAGCCTATCTACACTAGGCCTAATTCTCCAATTTTACACAGCAACCCACAACTCCATTGAACCCTATGATTTGAAAGGGTGAAACAGTCCTTCTAGGGGTTGAGAAACAATATATTTTCAAGATTTTAAGGTTCTACCCTTTACATAACACATTTTCCACCAAACCCTTAGTTTTGGGGTCACTAATCTAGGGCCTATTCAACAGGACCTCTAACCATATCACCAGAACAAAATAATTGCATAAAAACTTCATAACTGATCCCCCCATATGCATTTTATCACCAAACATCTTCAATCCCAAAGTAAATTACTTTTAATATGACTAGTGTCTATATTGGTATGTACGGAATAGTATAGAAATTGTACAGACAACCAAGAATTGAATAAAATTTCTGAGTTTTCTTGCACATTTGAAGCATATTTTGGTGGTGTAATCTTTCATTCATGTTGGGAAAGTGTTATTAAGAGACTTTGAATCAGATTTAATACATGTATTAACAGGTTTAAATCTTTATTGCTGCTGTCACGCCAAAAGTCACAGTTTTGCCTAGTTTAACATGAAGAAATGAGGGTTCCATCCAATGTGTACTCTTAACTGCTTCTTGGGATGAAACCCATAGCACTAACATGCCCAACTAATCTCTAATATGCAAGAAAAGTGAAGATTTGCAGGTTATTGTGAAAGAAATGCAAAGTTGAGTGCTGGAAGGACTAATTTGGGTACCCAAATGAGTGCTAGGTGTTATGCAGTCGTACATCTGGCTTAACAAGGTATACTTTTTATTTAATATTATTTGAAGACATGATGATTGGATGGCGAATCCTAAGTTTTAGATCCTAAAAATGTGTGCTTGACCTAGATTGGTGATACCCTTGATTTTGAGGGTTTTAAGGCTTGAATTTGGGGGTTTCATATCAAAATTCCTCATAGGATGAAATTGATGATGGATTTGTCTAATTAGGCACAAAATATGATGAATCTATGAATTTGGTGGAGTTGGGATAAGTATATTGCATAGTTTCTTTGTAAAACCTCATGTTTTACCCTTGAAAAATAGTGACAATCATGATTTTTGGCATATTTTTCCAGAGTCCATATTAATTTTTGAGTATGTTATATAACTCCCAAAAGGGTATCTGAAAAGCCTATTTATTTTTTTGGTGTTTTGGAAAGTTTAAGAGAAAAATCAAGAAAATAGGTTATGTTGATCGAAAGAAGAGAATAGCCTAGTAAAGGGGAAAAGTGTCAAAATGGTTTATATTGTATTTGAGTTTTTGGGTTTTTCTCTATTAATATTTGGGATCATGTTCTATGTTCTATCATCATGATGACAAAAGAGAAAACAAGGATGATATAAGTCAATTCTTTCTACTGTTGTTTAAAATATGACATATTTTATTGTTTTGCTTCTATATTTTATTGGATGATTTTGTTTGTAAGAACATTTCATATTACACTCCATGAACCATCATCAAGATGAGAGTGATCAGAAACATTGATGCAAACAAAAAACTCATAGTGAAATTCAGAAGCAAAACAATAATTGTAATAGATAGTGGAAATCTAATCTATCTCATACATAGTATATTACTTAGTTGAAAAATAACATTTCAAGATAGTGTCACAAGGAATATAAGTATAGAAACTTGGAAGAAGTATCAAAGAAGTGTGATTCACTGCAACTAGTAAGGAGGATGATAAATTTTTAGTATCGTAAAGATTTTAACAAAATAGATACCAATACTTGATCTATCAACTTTCCACAATCCATAGGTATAGTACAAATACTTCTAAATTAATTGTACAATTTTTTACATCAATGGTTCTGATCATGCTCATGTTCTATCTCTTTTGATGATCATGTTCTATCATGATCACACACTTGTTGATTCTTGTCTCTTTTGATGATGAAGTCCATATTCGATCAATTTGATGATATTGACAAGTTCATCATTCACAATGATAAATAGTGGCATCTCTTTGCTTTCCTCTACCCAAGCATTTTTATCAACTTTAACAAATCTAGCATTCTTGAGCATCATGTTTTCCTATTTATATTGTACATTCTTGAGCACCATGTTGACACTTTTGTTAGATGGGAAAACTTTTGTCAGAGACAAGGGTAGATTTGTTTTCCCCTTTACTAGGCAACTACTTTTCTAATTTTTTAGTCTAATTAGTATAATATAATTTTTTAACAAGGTAATGTGTTATACTAAAAATTAACAATTAGAAGTAAGTGGTGAGAAATATTTGTAATTAAAATATGTATGTTCTTTCTCAAAATTCTAATCTTCTATATATATAGTTTTTGCATACATAGTTTGAAGATGCAAATGATGCTACTATAATACTCTTCTTCTACAATATTGAATGCGATTTGCCACTAGTTTTGCAAGGTCTTCCTACTACTACAAAATCTAGATTTAGAAATGCATCTCCTATTTTATTGTTCATGAAGTAGAAGCACTATCTTGAGCTGAAATCATTTCACGTCTTTTATTCTCCTATATTGTCTATGACCTTCAAACCTTGACATCACTATATTTTCAGACTTGTAGAGCTATGTCTTATCTTCTTCTTTACTCTTCAACCTTGCATCATTGCTTATACTTGTATCAACATTCTCTTTTCTTGTGTGGCTACACCTTCTTTGTTTTTTTCTTCCTCATGCCTTAGAAATTCCCTCCCGACTATCACGATCACCCTTGCTATCCTATCTTTCTCTTTTTCATCCTTCTGCAATCATATTAGAGACAAAGTGTTTCCATCTTTCTTAATTTGAAATTTTTTTTCTCTCCCATCATACAAAGCATCTCTTAAACTGTCATGGCCTTTCTAAAATTTAAGAGATTACAATTCATTGGCAAAACTTCACAAAGAATTCTATCCTTAGAACTTGAATCTATTACCACATTACATACCTTGTTTTGCATTTACAACTTGTCCCAAATAGTGTCTTCCTTTGTGTCATCTCCTTCAGCTTAGTGTATCTCTCTTTAAATTCTCTAATCTCCTTTGCCACATTATCTTCTCTGTGCATTATGAATCTTCAACTTCCAAACTTCAACAAATCACCTATAATATATCTAAAAGCTATACTCTGATACCGATTGATATAGAGGAAGAGGAAGGTGGCGCAATGGTAAAATTTGATTGCCTTTTTTATACCTGAAATTCATCTCACTCATACTGGAAAAGTTCTGTCTAAGAAAAGAAAACAAAGATAATTTTGTTGAACCATCTTTTAGTTTTGTTCACATTACTTTAAGATTTCATGCCACTGGTTACAAATAATATTTAAAAGATTAAGTCATTCAAATTATTTGTATGATGTAATAATATTAATTTGGAAAACAATATACTCACAGCTCTCTTTACCTTGTCACAGTCAATGTCACATCAGTATGCCTTCCAATCGACCTTTTCCAGACAGGATGCACCAAACAAAAGTATTTACTTGACATGTTTTCCCACTACAATACTTAGTCATGTTGTCTTGAGTGCATCGATAGCTTACTCACAAGGTTTTCAGAATTGCAATGATGCACAACATCTTGATTGACTAACCTTTCCAGCCCATCAGTACCCACTGACATGTTTACTTGCTTTCCGAATGCTTTCCTAATGTGCTCTTCTTGTTTGCATTTTCAAGGTGCCCCAAGGACAAGAACACAACAACTGAAGAGAGTACCACTCCGCAAGATAAACTTAAAAAATGGTAAGATATCTTAATCATGCTAGGCAAATGCTGCCTTCTGTTATATTTCATTAGCTTTATTACTTACACTCTTCCATTCTTTTCTCATAGCCACCTTGGCACCAAGACCGCCAACAACCTACCTCCTCGTATGCTGGATATACAAGACACTAAAACAGAACAAAGGTTCTCTCTCTTAACACTTTTCCTAAGAACATTTTCTTATTTGTTTGCTGCCTTTAATAGGTCTTTTTGCCCACATGAAATTTTCTATCACATGTATCCCTGTATCAATTTTTGCCTCTCTAAGATGCTAGATGCAACACTGTCTGATCTTAGTGACTCTAGTTTTGACACATGCAAATTCACATAACCATTTCCTAAAAAATTCTAACAAGTTATACTTTTTTTGCTACATGCTTTCCTCTTGCAGCCTCCCCTCAATATGGCAACATGTAATTCAATATTTGATATCTGTAGGCAACAAGCTAGCATTTGAAGGTGAAGTTATGTATAGTATTGGATTTTTGCAAACAATGAGCTTGCATTTGGAGGTGAGGTTCTAGTTGTTTATGGACCAGCAACCAACAAATTCCCAGCAATCAACCTAGAACAGAAGTTGTCCATGTCAACCTTGTCGATTCCAATGGCAAAATAACAATAACAATGAACATTAGCAATACTTTAATAGACAATTTCCTACCATGTATCACAGTTGGTTCCAGCATACAGATCACTAATTTCACAATTAAAAATAAAACACCATAAGAGAGGGGATGCACATTCCTACATTGCTTTAAATGCTAGAAGAACAATGGAGATTGTCAAACCTGTGTGTAAACAACACAAATTAACACCGGAGCATAAATCATATTTGTATATTGTTCTCCAAATCTATCCTAGAACTCTATTGACAAGTTTTCCTTCTATCCATAAATTGGAAGTTAACGTTCCCTTGCATTTTTACTCTTAGAAATAAGATTGAAATTATAATACCCAATCACATACTCATTGTCAATAGATGTCTCAATGCTAAGACAACTGAAAAGTGCACTAGGATCTCTATTTAATTTTCACAGTATATGTTTCATTTTTCTAAATGGATGTATTGTATCATATTTAATTTTCACTATTTTAAGAAATATTTTAATCCATTCCATGTGGGTGTTGCAAGAAGCATATATTCTGAAAGTTGGTGAAGGTGTTGCTGCTAGGTGCCTAAGCGGATTTGTGGGCATGGATGTTCCTCCAGCAATTGGGTCCGACATGGTATGTTGTGCCATGTAATTTTTCCTTTTCTATTTGCAAACATAGATTTAGAGTAAGTTTTTGTAAACACTGAATTTTTTTTAGGATTCTCAGAGATATTTTCATGAGTGAATACCATACAGTTTTTTATTATGGGAACTTAAGAGTAGGCTTTATTAGGCAGAAGCTACCTAACAATGCACATATATTTTTTCTACTGTGAACAATTAGTGCAATATTGCATATAGGCAAACCATGCACATTAACTCATCATTGTGAACCTCTCTAAATTGTCTTTTATTTCTTTTGATGCCTTCTTGTGTGGACTATTTAAGTATCTAGTGTCTTATTATACGCAGTTTGTTCTATGATGTTACTATTGTAATCTAATATATGTATAGCAAACAATCTAGGATAAGGGGCATATCATAATGCGAGACACAATTAGATATAGACGAACATTTATTTATTGTCACTTTTGAAAGAACACAAATAGAACAGCATGAAAGGTGAAAAAATCTTCCAATTAAAAGTGAAAGCTCTCATAACTTATAACTAAACTAAACCCTAGAACTTACTGAAATAACCTGTAGCTCTGTACAAAATGTAGAAATTAATTCTTTGGGTTTTGAGCACACATTACAAACAAACTAAAGCATTTCTCTTTTGTCTTTTTTTGCAAGGGACAAGTGATGCAGGAGCATCCAAGCAACCTTTGCATACCGTTAACTTTTGTTTGCTCAGTGGACTGTTAAATTTTCCTCCTCGTTGTATTTTTTTTATTTGGTTCTCTTTTGCTATTGCAGATACCAGAGTTAAGAAGTTATTCGTTGCCACCGCCTGTTGTTATGACAGTGATAACCTTGGGTGTTAGTATTTCTAATTTGGGTGTCTTAGCAGGTATTACATCAAATAACCAGGGTTGTGAACTGATGTCAATAACTACTAGTGCAGCCTTTATTGCTTCTAAATTTGCTGATGGAGATAAGAGTACTACTTGTACCTTGCTATATTTAGGAATGACTACTTTTAGGCTAGTGCATGATTGGCAGCACCTAAATTTGGATGTTGACTGGCAGATTCAAGTTTCATGTCATTTAAAAAGATGGCAAAAAGCAGACTGTTGGTAGAGGTGGATGAGAATATGTAGGGAGATTGAAGGTGATTTAGACCTAAAGAATTAATTTGGCTATAACTTGCTAGAAGCATTGGAAATCTAGAATGTCGTTTTGTAAGCAAAATGTCTCAAGCTAAGAACCTAGACAGGATAGTGGGTACTGGAACATTGATATAAGCAAGAGTTGTACTATCGTAGTATAATTCCAGATTTCTCTGTTATGTTCGTGTTGCCATTTTGGTTCAGCTTTTGTAAGGAGTTTCCTGTTAACTGGGTTCATGAATCAGTACTACATTATATGGTATCAAAGCAAGGTGGGATCTTGGGGTATTGTAAGTATAGTCTTGGAAAGCCCATAAAGAATTTGTTCTAGGTGATGTTAGTCATCTGATTGTAGAGGTTATGATATAAGTCACCATGATGCTGAGCAAAGTTGTTGAGAGCAACAGTGGCAAGGTTATAGGGATTGGAAATAGTGCAAAGGAAAAGTGTAGCAATTGATAATGTGAGCAGATATGAAGTGGCAGCAAAACAACGTGATGTGCAAGGAGGAGAATAGATGAATGAACCCTTCATAAGAGCCATGTCTCTTATTGGAAACCAACCACAGATGCTATCATGGAAGTTTGAATGTATCGAAGAAGAGATTCACATGAAATGCTAAAAGGGTTCCCTGTTAGGAACCTGTGTGTTCCTTCTGTTTATTTTGTTAGAGTAGTGTTGTTGGACGCATATGCTTTGTAAGTCGTCCCGTGAGTATATTTTATTATCCCACATGCATAGGTAGTATTACTTTTCTAGATCGTACTCAGTATATAAGAATAGGTTGAGGCCCTTGATGGGCACGGACGAATTTATTGTATTGAGCTTGCTCAAAGGAGGTTACCCCCTCGAAGAGGCCTGCGATCAGTAGATTCATTCTGAGTTCTGCTATCACTTTGTATTCTGTTATTTCGAGCATTCTCACGATATTGCTATAAGGAGGTTCATCACATCTGGTATCAGAGCACTCTCTTGGGCTCGCTGGGTGGAAATTACATCAATTTTTTTTTTTTTTCTGTCGTGGCCTTCAGGTTCCTCTCACTTCTAATATCTCTTGTTATTGCAATAACTCTTTTCAGTTGTTCTGTCTGTGAGTGAATTTTTCTAAGTCGACTGTTCAAAAAAAAAAAAAAAAAGAGTAAAATTTTTTCTGTTTTTTAGTCGTAGCTTCCTTGTTTGCTTTCTATTTTTGCTCATACTTCCGCAGAACGTCTGCAATATCATTTCGCATACTTCCTTCCTTGGCGACCCAACCCCAAATTTTACATATCAAAGCCCTAAATCCCTCATTTATCTAATTTTAGGGTTTGCCCTATCTTTTTCACCTCTCATCCAATCGCCACCAAACTGAGCCACAAGATTCAATTCCTCATTTTGCTCCCTTATCCCTCTTGGACTGTTCGCCTCATTTCGCCTCCCTACCCTTGAAACCCTCATTTTTCTGTTTCCCTTGTCCCTAGATAGTCTCCCACCACCCGTCGAACACCCATTTCCTATCTGAGTTTTACCCAAATCCAAGTTTGCCGTAACTAAAAAAGTTTTTGTTTCTCATCTTCTACCCATTTCAAAAAAAAAAAAAAAAAAAAAAAAAAAAAAAAAAAAAAAAAAAAAAAAACTTGCTTTATGTTTGTTACGCGTACAGGAGCAAAAATCATGGAAGAAGAAATGGCATCCCTCAAAACCAAACTTCAAGATCTGGATGACAAAATTCTGGGTCTTAACTTTCAGCAGTCAGCCATGAGCCGAAACCATTCAGGAGATACTGGGTCCTCTTCTGGCAATTTCCGTGGACCAAAGCTTGATTTTCCACGCTTCGATGGTTCTGATCCAACTGGATGGATCTATAGGGCAGAGCAGTATTTCAGCTTGCATAATACTTTGGATAACCACAAAGTCCCCCTTGCATCTTTTCATTTGGAACATGAAGCTCTTCAATGGTTCCGTTGGTACATCAAGGCTAATGTAGGCCCAACGTGGAGAGAATTGTGCACCCTCATTTTGGAGCGCTTTGGCCCTAGTTCCTTTGATGATTTCATAGGAGCACTCACTAAACTGCGTCAAACAGGCACTGTAAGAGAATACCAGACAGAGTTTGAAAAATTAGCTAATCACACAGAGGGCTTGTCTGATGAATTCTTCCGTAGTTGTTTTATCAATGGTCTGAAGGATGCAGAAGTCAAAATGTTTCGACCTACTACAATGATGGAAGCCCTTGGGTTGGCTGAGTTAGCGGAAGACAAGATTAGTGCTCTACAACGCTCCAGATCTAATTTTGTTCCATTCAGAAATACAGGTTCTCACAACCCTCCAGTCATACCAGCTCCCAAAACTACTCTGATCAAGCACTTGTCTGAAACAGAGATGCGAGTCAGGCGAGACAAAGGGCTTTGTTATAATTGTGATGAGAAATGGTCTCGGGGCCATAGATGTGTTCAGCAAAAGCTCTATCTCTTGGATGTGGATTCTCCACCGGAACTGGAAGAATATGTAGATGCTCAAGAAACAGTGGATGATGAGGTTGAGCCTCACCAGCCTGAACCTCCTTCACCAGAAGCTCCACCAGAGATATCTGTCCATGCTTTGGCAGGAGTCACTACTCCACAAACCATGCGGGTCCAGGGTTTCTTCAAGAAGATCCCTCTTACTATACTCATTGATTCTGGTAGCACCCATAACTTCATTGATCCACGAATAGCCAAACAGGCTGATTGCTTTATCCATCCCTGCTCTAGCTTTGAAGTCATGATTGCCAATGGGGGCACTTTACCTTGTAAAGGGAAATGTCGCAATGTGCGTCTCTCTATTGGAAATTATAACATGCGCTCTGACATGTTTGCCTTACCCTTAGGTGGCTGTGATGTGGTTTTGGGTGCCCAATGGTTACGCACTCTTGGCCCCATTCTCTGAGATTTTGCTGAACTTTGGATGCAGTTTTCAGCCGAGGGGCACCAACACACTTTGAAAGGCTTACAACCAGGGTCTCTCAGCATAATCAGTTCACACCGTATGGAAAAACTTCTTAAGAAGAATTCACATGGTGTCATCGCTCAGCTCCATTCCATTCAGATGCAGCCATCAGCAGTCTCTAGCACTCCTGCCGATCTCCAACACATTTTGGACAAGTATTCTGGTGTATTTGCTGAACCTGTGGGATTACCTCCTTCTTGTCCAGAGGACCACCGTATTCAGCTCCTTCCTGGCAGTGTTCTGCCCAACATCAAGCCCTACCGCTACCCATTTCATCAGAAGACCAAAATTGAGATACTTGTCCGTGACTTACTGAAGCAAGGTATTATTCGCCCTAGTACCAGTTCCTTTTCTTCTCCAGTTCTGCTTGTTCGCAAAAAAGATGGGTCATGGCGACTCTGCATTGATTTTCGCACACTTAATCATCTCACTATAAAGGACAAGTTTCCCATTCCAGTTGTTGATGAACTTCTTGATGAACTTCATGGGGCTCATTTTTTCTCCAAGTTAGATCTTCGTTCTGGGTATCATCAAATTCGGGTTAATGAGGAGGATATACCTAAAACTGCCTTCCGCACACATGATGGTCACTATGAATTTTTAGTCATGCCCTTTGGCCTCACGAATGCTCCTTCAACATTTCAGGCAGTGATGAATAACATATTTTGACCATACCTTCGGAAATTCATTCTGGTCTTCTTTGATGATATCCCCATATATAGCAAAACTTGGGCTGAGCATCTCCATCATCTGGAGCTTGTCTTGCAACTTCTCTCTGATCATCAACTCTATGCAAAACTATCTAAATGTGTGTTTGGCCAGGAGGAAGTGGAGTATCTCGGGCATATTGTTGCACACCATGGAGTGCGGGTGGATCCTACAAAAATAGATGCCATGAAAACTTGGCCGCATCCTAAAACTCTCAAGAGCCTTCGGGGTTTTTTGGGGTTGACTGGCTACTACCGCAAGTTTGTCAAAGATTACGGGAAAATTGCAGCACCATTGACAGCTCTGTTAAAAAAGGATGCCTTCTCCTGGACCCCTGTTGCTGAGACTGCATTTGAACAACTGAAACAGGCTATGTGCAGTACACCTGTTCTCGCAATGCCAGATTTTTCCAAACCCTTCACTATTGAGAGTGATGCTTGTGGCAATGGATTGGGTGCTGTTCTCCTGCAAGATGACCATCCTATTGCGTTCACTAGCAAAGCCCTCTCTGGTAAGAATCTAGCCCTCTCTACTTATGAAAAAGAAATGATGGCTATTTTGCATGCTGTACAGAAGTGGCGGCCATACCTCTTAGGGAGTCATTTTTGCATCAGAACCGATCACCAAAGTCTGAAATACTTCCTGGAACAACGAGTATCCTCTCCTACACAACAGAAATGGGTCAGCAAACTCATGGGGTATGATTATGAGATCACCTACAAGAAGGGTAAGGAGAATATTGTGGCAGATGCTCTTTCTCACACATTTGATAATCAAGCTTCCCTTTCCGCTATTTCTATGCCCATTCCCAATTGGTTAGCGTCTGTTGAGCAGGGCTATGACAGTGACTCTTCTTTATCTCAAATCATTCACCAGCTAGCCAATAATCCTTCTGCTATACCACATTACTCTTGGGATGGTGCTTCTCTTCGATACAAGGGTCGGCTAGTGCTTCCTCAGAACCTAGCTCTACATCAGGCTATTTTTTATGAACTCCATGCTTCTCCTTCTGCAGGGCACTCAGGCTTCCTCAAAACTTATGAGCGAGCAAGGAGAAACTTCTTTTGGAAAGGGATGAAACAGACGATTCAACAGATGGTGGCTGAATGTGATACTTGCCAACGCCACAAGGGTGAAACGACCCTCCTTCCTGGCTTGCTCGAACCATTGCCCATCCCTACACGGATTTGGACTGATATTTCTATGGATTTCATTGAAGGGATTCCTAAATCCGGTGGCAAGACAGTGATCTTGGTTGTGGTTGATCGTCTCTCGAAATATAGTCATTTTTGTGCCCTCAGCCACCCCTATACTGCCTCCTTTGTTGCACAAATCTTCATGGACCAGATATTTCGTCTTCATGGACTCCCTTCTTCCATTGTCTCTGATCGTGATGCAACTTTTACCAGTCATTTTTGGACTGAACTGTTTTAGAAAACTGGCACCAAACTGAAGATGAGTTCGGGATATCACCCACAAACTGATGGTCAAACTAAAATTGTCAATAAATGCTTGGAAACTTATCTTCGTTGCTTCACTTCCGAACAGCAACATCAGTGGGCCAAGTGGCTCCCTTTAGCTGAATGGTGGTACAATACCTCTTACCACACTGCCTCTAAAATGACTCCATATGAAGCAGTCTATGGTCAGGAACCTCCAGTGCTCCTTCCCTACACTCCCAACAGCTCACCAGTCCAGGCAGTTGACATAGTTCTCCGCAGCAGGGATCAGATTCTTCGTACCTTACAGGATAATCTTCACATGGCCCGTAATCGGATGAAATAGCAAGCAGATCAACACCGTTCTGAGCGCTCATTTCAAGTTGGGGATATGGTTTTTCTTCGTCTACAGCCATACAAACAATCCTCCCTAAAGCTGAAAGGGCGTCATAAGCTGGCCCCAAAATTTTATGGGCCTTATAAGGTTCTGCAGAAGATTGGTTCAGTTGCTTATAAATTGGAACTTCCTCCTTCTTCCCACATTCATCCAGTCTTTCATGTTTCTTGTCTAAAGAAAGTTCTGGGTACCACTGTCAGAGCACAAACTACTCTCCCTGAAATGGATACGGAAGGATCCATTATCCTGGAGCCGGTGGCAATCATTGACCAGCGCACTCGCCAGCTTCGCTCTCGCTCCATCTCTGAGGTCTTGATTCAATGGCATGGCATGCAACCAGAGGATGCTACCTGGGAACCCCTTCTTCAGATTCAACAACAATTTCCACACCTTAAGCTTTGAGGACAAAGCTTTTTTCTAAGGGAGAGGGGATGTTAGGAACCTGTGTGTTCCTTCTGTTTATTTTGTTAGAGTAGTGTTGTTGGACGCATATGCTTTGTAAGTCGTCCCGTGAGTATATTTTATTATCCCACATGCATAGGTAGTATTACTTTTCTAGATCGTACTCAGTATATAAGAATAGGTTGAGGCCCTTGATGGGCACGGACAAATTTATTGTATTGAGCTTGCTCAAAGGAGGTTACCCCCTCGAAGAGGCCTGCGATCAGTAGATTCATTCTGAGTTCTGCTATCACTTTGTATTCTGTTATTTCGAGCATTCTCACGATATTGCTATAAGGAGGTTCATCACATTACCACTTGGTAAAAGCATTAGCCATTGCATGGACTTGATTCTACGTGCAAACTTGTCAAAGACAACATATAGAATGAAGTTGATGGAGAGTGAGCAAGGTAAAAGAGAAGGAGAAGAGGAGAAGTAGTATTCATCAGATATTTGCTAAAAGAAAGCTATACCAGTGGTAATAACTACCAAATAATGACAGAGAATGGTATGCGTGTACAGATTCTCAAGCCATGAATAAGATCACGATAAAGTATCACTTTCACTAACCTCGTATGGATTGTTTGAATGGGGTGCAATACTTCACAAAAATTGATCTAAAGAATGGGTATTGTCAGTTTTAGATCAGAGAATGAAAAACTACTTTCAAGACCAAAGACAGCTGGAAGTAGTTGCAGTTGGCCAATCCCAAAGAGTACATTCAGGTAAAGAAGTTTCCATGTCCTCACAGGCTTCTATGGAAATTTTATCATAAAATTCAGTAGAACACAATTTGAATAGGTGAAAAGGACACCTTAAGAAAAGTTGGGTATGATAACTACCCTTGAAGAGAAAAGAAGTTCAAGCTATCATAGATATCCAAATAGCCAAGAACATAAAAGGAAAAGAATACAAAGAGTTTACGATCAAGTGAAGGAAAAGGCCAGTTGACAAAGCCACTTGTATGCATGCTTTTGAGGTGGCTAAGCAAGGGATAATAGTTCCAAAATATTTGTTACATGTCCATGAGTTTTAGACTAGGAACATTTTTATCTACATGGAGAGATTGCTTTAGGAGTACCCAACCCTTCCTTACATACTTGTTGCTAGCTTCTATTTGCTTAGTTTTACATGTAGACTTTCTACTTTGTTATGTTACTTTAGTTTTGTTTGTGTTGTTTCAAGTGCTCGAGTTGAAGGTTATTCCTTTGACCTTTTGGTCTACTTGGATGGAATGTCTTCTTTTTTGAACCCTTCTCATTAAGAATAATACAATTCAAGCATGGACAAGGAGTGGCAGTCTTGGAGCCCCATTATCAGTAGCAGTTAGTAGAATTAGCAGAAGTTAGTATACTTAGAAAATAAAGTATACTTAGCCTCTATTGTTGAATTCTCTTCCCTATCACCCATATTCATTTCCTTTGCTATTCATGCTTCACACGGGAGTCTTTTTATATGATGATTTATTGTCAATCATGTCCATTCGCTACGAAACAATTCTTATTCTACAAATTCGAGATGTTGGAACTTTTGTGGATGTGCAGGCCATCAGAACATACTATAGAGAGGATGACGAACTTAATCTCAACTATCAAACTTAGGCAAGTGATGTTTTATTGTAGAATCTTAACATATGGTTGTTCAAATTTTGTATCTCCTAAATGATTTCCTTTTAGTGCATAAGTTTCTATGCATAGTTGCCAAGTTTGGTTATTTTATTGAGCATATTAATGAAGAAGTATATTAGTTACTGTCGGTGATTACGATAATTTGATTAGTTATTGTCGATATTTTTCAGCCATTCTATAAAATAGTTCACATGCTTTCCCTATGATATGACATTTTGCATGCATCCTGCAGTGTCTCATCCAGTTGATGATGGATTACAGAGACTGATCTGAAATGATGATGCTAAAAAAAATTACAATCAAATCCAAAATGAACTTGCATTACAAATGGATTGTGGAAATCTGATATTGTTGATTTTGCATGCATGTCTACCAGGACAATCACAACTTAAACATTTATTTATGTTTAAGTTGTGATTGTCCTGGTAGACATGCATGCAAAATCAACAATATCAGATTTCCACAATCCATTTGTAATGCAAGTTCATTTTGGATTTGATTGTGATTTTTTTTAGAGTCATCATTTCAGATCACTCTCTATAATCCATCATTAGCTAGATGAGACACTGCAGGATACATGCAAAATGTCATATCATAGGGAAAGCATGTGAACTATTTTATAGAATGCCTGAAAAAAATTTACACCCAGGCGTTGGTAGAAATTTCTACCTTCATTGGTCAAAATTTCCTACTTCAGATGTCAAAATTCTCAACCTTCATTGGTCGAAATTTCTACCTTCTTGGTCAATATTTCCTACCTTCAATGGTCAAAAATTTCTACCTTTATTGGTCAACATTGTCCACCCTCATTGGTCAAACTTTTCGACCATCATTGGTCGAAATTTCTACCTTTCCTTGCCAACGTTCCCACCTTTTTTGGTCAAAATTTCTACCTATATTGGTCAAAAGTTCTACCTTCATTGGTCAAAATTTTCAGCTTTCATGGCCAAAACTTTCTACCATCGTTGGTCAAAATTTCTACTTATATTGGTCGAAATGGAAAACTTCAATGGTCGAAATTTTGACCAATTCTAGGCAAACTTGCACTTTGGTTATGAAGGCTTTTTCGACCAACGAGTTGGTCAAACTTTTCACCGAAAAAATTTTGACCAATGACTTGGTTGACGTTGGTCGAAGATTGGTCAAAATGTAAGTCAAAATTTTGACCAATAATGGTCGAAAAGTGGCCTTAGATGTAGTAGTGATAGCTTCTTTTCACAAGTTAACATTCTATTAGTTGCTCATCTTAGTGAAAAATGTATAATATTTATAGAGAAGAAAATAGAATCCCCATCCTTCTTCACAATTAGGAATCAAGAGGAAAAGACCAAACCCACAAAGTAGATCCTGCTAAAGCCACTAAGGGAAAAGGGATAAATCATGAGACCTCAACCTTGCTAGTTTTATGGTCTCTCCTTGGCGTTGATCCTTAAGCTATGAGGATGTGATAAAATGTATATGAATCTAATCTAGAAAGACAGAAAAGTAAGAGATAGAAATGTTATAGAGGGAAAGATGCTTACCAAGACACAAAATAGAAAATATCCTGTCAAACTGTGTCTAAAACTAAAATGGTCAGAGATTTGCATTTAACATCCCTAGATCTACAAATCTAGAAGCCTAGAGATAGGGATGACTTCCTAAGTTTAGGAGGAGATGAGGTCATGGTTGAGGTGGACCTTGACCTAATAAAAAATTGAGACTTAGAAATTGGTATTTGCAAAGATTGAGAGTTTGAAGGTCTTTGGATAGGGTTGACTTGGAGGTTAAGGATGACATAGTTAAGGGACAAAGGCATCTCTTACCTTCTCTGCATATAATTATGATATTTGCAGCTCTATTGGCCACTTGAAACCCTAAATCTACAAATCAAGCCCTCAAAACCTGTAACTTGCATAGAATAGAGGGGAAATTTGGCTGGTGGGGAGGGACTTATTGATGCAATCCAAAGATGGAGAATCCCAAATTGAGATGTCTAACCTTTTTGTAAACACACATAAGCAACAACAAAAAATTGAGAGAGATAAACTGCATAAACAAATTTTTATTCAAAGAGGTACTTCACACATGTTGTGTTGTAAGGCCTTCCCAGGTACAACCAATACAAATAGAACCAAATTAATCCACAAATTTGGATGCCCTAGCTTTTTCTATTCCTGCACTACTTCACAGCCACCTATTGCTACCTCCTAAAGATTACAAACCTATATTTAAACATGAATCAACCATAGGTTGAAATTCAAGAATCAAGACATTACATATCCCTAGACTGGCATGTTAGACTGGTTGCCTAAATTACAAATTATTACAATAATCAAAGAATTTTCTCAAAGATGGCTGACTGATACAACAAGCTCTCAAACTAGAAAATGGGAAAAAAATGAAAACATTTTTTTTGTTGATGCAAGATTGCCAAGAATGAAAGGTGCTCTTGAATCAAACACCCAGGAAATAAGAACTAATTCTCTTGAATCATGAATGTTGTACAACCCAAACCAAATCAAAATGATGCAACTAAAACTAAGAAACTTGTGAAGAATCCTCAACTGGTTTGTCCTTCCACTTCATCAAATATTCCATGTAACCTTTAACTCTAGTACTTCTACCAATCCTCTTATTTATCTAACCTAATTGATTTCTTCTATATGCTTCCAAGGATATTCTCATTACACATCTACCTCTTTATTTGACTTGTGATATTCATACAAATCTAAAATATTGAAGATAGGAGTTATATCCATATCAATTAGTAACTCAACTTCATATGCAGTACCATTGTCAACCTATTCAAGATCTTGCAAGGTTCAAACTTTCTCATCCTCAATTTTCAATATGTTCCAATAAGAAACCTCCCTTCCTTAAAATGAACCATTACTTCATCACCAACTTCAAGTACTATTTTTCTTCTAGACCTATTTGTTGTTTCCTTGTATTTCTGATTATTTTCCTCCAAATTATGCTTCACTTCATCATCGAAAGCCTCCATAAAATATGCATATTCATCTCCTTCAACACTTCTTTTCTCTTCTAAACCAATCTCTTTAACTCATATGTACCTTTAGAATGCATGCATGCAATAATCCAAAATATGTTTTACTTATGTTCCTATTCTAATGTAGGAGCATGGAGCTTGGATTTTGGTGGAGTTATGCTTTTCATGGTTAAGGATGTGTTGGAGACACATTGGGGAACCTTTCCTCATGATTTCATAGAGATTGGATGGATTGAGTTGAAGTTTGAGTTCTTTTTACCTTGTTGCTAGAATTGTATTTTTTTGGTTTTTGGATGCCTATTGTAGGCCATGTAACTAATTATTCTTAGTGAATGAGAGGAAGTTATTTTCAAGTATTGAAGAGGACCTAGAGTAATATCTATTATCCAAGGTTAAAGTTTTAATTCTTCATAAATTGGAGATATGGCAATTATTTTGGAGTATCAACTTATGGCAGTTTGTGCAATAGTTTTCTATGCTTGATTTTTAGAATGGATGCAGAGATATCCTTAATGATTCAACCTTTATGAACTTAAGGGGTTGTAGATGACCTAAATTAATACCCACAGTTGAAAGCATGAGTTCTAACTTAGTTGGGGCTAGGAGATATCACAATTTTTCTCAGGTATCGATTTCTAGATAGTTAATTTATGTTGGAGGCCGACTTGTGGCTGTTCAAGTATTTAATGTTAGTTTTTGGCATTCTGGGCTGACTTCTAGCTTATATTGGTATAAGTAGGGGTCATGGTGAAGTCTTTATTCATTAATTAAGGGAGTGATTCATTCATTTTGAGGAGGAGTGAGTGTGGGAGCAATTGAAGAGTGAGTTTTCCTAAGTCTGTGGATAGAGCACCGAATGTGGGGTAGTTTACAACAAGTTTATGATGGAGTTGTAAGTGTTTGGATAGAGCACCAAATGTGAGGTAGTTTACACTTGGATCTTGGATAAAGTTGGAGCAGAGCTAGGGCTATGGCTGGAAAACAAGGAGATTTCTTGGTGGGCTTGTGAGCACAAGTTTAGATTTCCTTGGTAGTTTCTTTCAAAATTCTATTATGTTACAGATCTGATCAAGCTAGGATTTGTTTTTTTAAGTTGGATATTGAGGGATCTTGTAGAACTATTATTGTAATTGCTATTATATTTTTCTATAAACCAAAAGGCCTTACAGCTAGGATATTGCATGTGAACAGTTATTTTATAAATAAAGAGTTGTGATTTGATATTAGATCTTGCATTATTCCTCATTGTTGTTGTATCTTCCACTATGTAATTATATAGCTAGGAGATAGGACATCTCCTTTGGGGATTCTCCTACCCTAAGCTATGTCAGGTGGTATTAGAGTGAAGGTTGTTCTTGAGCATGTAGACAAATCATCGAAGCTAAGGCAGTTTACACTAGGACTTGGATTGGAGAAGTAGATCTGAGAAGATCTTGATTTGGTGGTGTATTAATCTTTCTGGAGTCCTAGATCTCTTGGTTATAAGGTGGCGGATCATGGTTCTAGCTTTCAATTGCAGAGGGATTATAGATGGATTGATAAATGAAAATGTGGAAGACTGGTCTTCTTAAGGCATGACCATAGAGAGTTTGTGGATTGTAGATCTATGGTCCTAGACTTATGATGTGGTTCCTAATTGTTCATGTGAGGTGGAAGGTTGTGATCTAACTTGCAAAAAAGTTGGTTTTCTCACAAGGAGCCTAGGAAGGATTTGTTGCAAAGAGTTTATGAAGATCTTGGGAGATGGCTCCAAGAGGATCAGACCCTGATATGATTTTGAATCTCTGTGATGTAGTGGAGAGGAGGTTTTCTAAAATATCTATTCAATTTGAACCTAGTTTGGTTGATCAAGCTAAGGAGGTGGTTGCTTGGTTTGAAACTAGTTTAGCTGGTCAAGATAAGGACAGGATGAGGAAGGAATTTTATAGATGTTCATGGAGTTGGAGTCTCCTGATCTGGAAGAGATTTGTTTGGTCAGTTCAGAGACTTGTTCATGAGAGAAGATGGCATAGCAAGGTTGAGGTGGAAGAGGTTGATTGTGTTTATTAGTTTATGGAGTTTGATGCAAAACCTACAGAGAAACTTGAGGTTTTTATTGAGGGTATTCCTAACCTTGTTAATGCTGGGATAGACATTGGTTTTCATGATTATTCAATTGGGTCTAACATGGAAATTACAAAGCACTTGGTCATGGATGATCTGGTTGCTATTGGTGATGAGTTGTGTGTTGCAGAGCATCTTGTTGTGAGAAATGAGGATGATGGTGTTGAGGGTTTGGAATATGTTGATGGAGATCTACATATTGCTATTGATATGGAATTTTTTGTTGCTGGTGTGGATTTACTAGTTGCTGATGTGGATGAGGGTTTGTTGATGAAGCGTTATGTTCAGTTTGTTCTTGGGTGTGAGCATGCTGGTTGGGTTGCTAATATGTATTTTATTCTTATTTTTTAATGGATGAAGCATAGATGGTTGATTTTCATATTTTTTATATTTACTTTTATGAAGTGGAAGCCTTTGTTAAAGCTAAAGTTGGTTGCAGATCTTTCTTTGGGCATCAAAGTATGGGACATACTTTTCTATTTACCTAGGGAGTCTGATGCAAGCGCATTGAGCTTGGATTTTGGTGTTTTTATGATTTTCATGGTTAGGTATGTGTTGAAGACACATTGGGGAACCTTTCCTCATGATTTCATAAAGATTGGATGGATTGAGTTGAAGTTTGAGTTGTTTTTGCCTTGCTATTGGAACTGTGTTTTTTTGGTTTCTGGGTGCCTATTGCAGGCCATGTAACTAACTATTCTTAATGAATGATAGGATGAACATTTTAGAGATTAAAGAGGTCCTAGATTAATATCTATGATCCAAGGTGGAATTTCTAATTCTTCATATGTTTGGAGATATGGAAATTCTCCCAGAGTATCAATTTCTGACAGTTTGCATGATAGTTTTATGTGCTTGACTTTTGGGACGGATGCATAGATATCCTTGATGTTTTAGAATTTGTAAAATTAAGGTATTTTAGAGGACCTAAATTACTACCCAAGTTTAAAGCATGAGTTCTAATTCAATTGGAGCTAGGAAATATCACAATTTTTCTCGAGTATCAATTTATTGATAGTTAATTTCTATTGGAGGCCAACTTGTGGCTCTTCAAGTATTTAATGTTAGTTTTTGGCATTCTGGGCTGAATTTTGGCTTAGATTGGTTTAATTAGGGGTTTTGGTGAATTCTTTAGTCATTTATCAAGGGATTGCTTCATTCGAAGGAGGAGGAGCGAGTGTGGGAGCAACTGAAGGGCAAGTTTTCCTAAGTCTATGGATAGAGCACCAAATGCGAGGCATTTTATAGTAGGATTATGATGGATTTTTGAGTGTATGGATAGAGCACAAAATGTGAGGTATTTTACACTTGGATCTTAGATAAATTTGGAGTAGAGCTTGGGCTGCAACTAGAAAACAAGGAGATTTCTTGGTGGGCTTGCAAGTAGAAGTTTAGATTTCCTTGGTAGTTTCTTCTAGATTTCTATTATGTTACAAATCTAGGCTAGCTAGGATTGGTTTTTGTAAGTTGGATCTTGAGGGATCTTGTAGAATTATTATTGTAATTTTTATTTCATTTGGTCGTAACCTAGAAGGCCTTACAGCTGGGCATATTGCATGTAAATAGCTATTTTATAAACAAAGAGTTGTGATTTGGTATCAGATCTTACATTATTGCTCATTGCTGTTATATCTTCCATTGTGTGATTATAGAGTTGGGGGCTAGAACATCTCCTTTAGGGATTCTCCTACACTACATTGCGTCATATTTACTAAATAATTATATGCAAACATTTCTTATGCCAATACCAAGTCCCAATTACCAGGTTTATCTACAACTAGGCATCTCAACAAATTTCCCAAGCTTCTATTTAAGACCTTTTTACTTCCATCTATCTATGGGTTGAAGGTATAACTAAATTTCAAATTTTTATCCAACCTTTTCCAAAGTGATCTTTGAAAATATCCAACAAGCTTATTATCTCATCCTGAGATAATACTCTTAGGTAACCCATACAATTGCAAAAACTCATTAAAGAAAATATATGCTACATGAATTGCATATAATGTCTTCTTATAAAGAATAAAATGTGACATTTTCAAAAATATATCCACCACAACGAATATAGAATTATTGGCTCTTTGTGCTACCTAAATAAGAAATTTTCCTATAGACCTAAAAATATTCCTAGTTAGAGGATTTTGAACATTCTTTTGAATGTCAATTAGTTAGAGAAATTTACAATAGGAACCTGTTAGGATCTATGTTGTTAAGGGATTTTGTTGTTACAATGATTAGAGAGTAATAGAAAGAAAATGATATGTGATTTACGCTATCTCTGCATGATCAAATCCAACTAAGCATTGTAACTCTTCAACATACCTACCACTCTTTGTTGGCTCGATTGCACTTGATTTTGTTCCTTTCTTAAACATTGCAACCTTCTCCAATTTACAACTAGAAATAAAACCTTTCTTCTTCATTATTTTACCTTTAAATACAAAACTTTATTCCATTTCCTTAACAAGCCCTAGATCCAATGATCCAAATTAAATCTGATAAGATGAAACACATCTAACTATCCATCAATTATTTTCCTTTGACTATGTCATCTCAAAATTAAAATTCACCTTGGAGATTGTTCCATCTCATAAGTTGTTTTGACCAAAAATAGAACTTATTGAATAATCCGCCTAAATTGCATACCTCAATCAATGGTTGTTAAACCCTTTCCATAAATCATGTCACTACTTTCTCACTCTTCAAAAAGCATCATCAATCCCAATAGAAATTTCAATCTCATGATTTTACCTTAAATCTTCATCAACTATTAGTCATGTGACTAATTTAACCTTTACCTATCTATCTATTCACCTATTTATCCATTTTTTCTTGTTTTCGTTTTCCTATCAACATTACTTCCATATTAGTAAACTACCTTTACCTATGCACATAATAAGGTTTCATCTTATCTACATCATCTAAACATTTTCACAAATCATATCTTATGATCAATCCAAAAAATATATCCCTCATATGGAGTAATTTTCAAATCAATTAACTTATTATGATTAAGTGTTTTAACAATTACTCGGTTTGATCTTATCAATCAAAACTTACGCAATTCTTCATATAAATAGGTGCTATCATAAACATAGCATCATAAGAATTTATTAACCTTCCTATAGGATAGAAACACTTAATTCATATTGCAACTTATGTATTAGTCAATGAATATCTAGTCCGATAATTGATTTACCTATCATCAAAATTGTATGAATTCTTCATCAACTATATAGAATGTTTTTGGCAAATTTATCTAACAATAATTTCAACATACATCAGAACTTGAGGAAGAGTTTTACATTGAAAAACATGATGGCTTTATACTAAATGAAGACAAAGATATGGTTTATGGACTAAGAAAATCTCTGTGTAGATTAAAGAAAACACCTAGAGTTTGCTATGTGACATTAGATGAACACTTGATAATTATGGGATTCAAGAAACACAATGCAAATAGTACATACTTAAGGACAAATTAAAATGGATTATTGATTATCATAGTATTTCTAGATGATATCATTTTTTGAGGCAATGATGAGGATAGTTAGAAATTGTCTAAAGAAATGAAGAATTAATTTGAAATGATTATGACTAGTGAAATGAAATACTTCTTGGGATTATAAATAACTCAAAATGAGGATAACATCTTCATATCACAAACAAAATATCTCAAAGATATATTGACAAGAACTAGATTAGAATATTGTAAGCCAATTGGTACACTCATGGTTATAGGTTACAAATCATCAAGGAAAGATGAATCTCCTAATGCAATGCAAACAAGGTATAGATCAATGATAAGAGGATTGCAATATATAACTAATATAAGACCAGATATATAAAATGAAATTGGAATTGTTTTAATATTTCAAGAAAATCCTAAAGAAACACATTTAGCAGCAGTAAAAATGATATTTATATATTTGAAGGGTACATCATATTATGGATTATGATATGACTAATCACATGGTTTCAGTTTATGTGCATACACTAATGTAGATTGGGCAAGAAATTTTGATGATATAAAGAGAACCAGTGGTGGAGCATTCTTCTTGGGAGGAAGATTGGTTTTACAGATAAGCAAGAAACTCTATTGTATTTCACAATCTACAGTAGAAGAAGAGTATATAGTAGAAGAAAACAAATGCAATCAAATCATATAGATGAAATATATGTTGAAGGATATAGGTATTGAGTTTCAAGAACCTACTATTATTCATTGTGATAACATAAGAACAATTAATATGTCAAAGAATCTAGTACTACACTCAAAGACAAAACACATTGCTATAAAGTATCACTTTTTGAGAGAGAATGTAGTAGAAAAAAGAAATCAGATTTGAGTATGCTAGTACAAAGGAAAAAATAATAAATATCTTTAGAAAACCATTGGATAACAATAATTTTGAGTACCTTAGAGGCATGCTTTGGGCAATGCCCCAACCTATTTTAGAGTACTTGATGCAAGATTGTGTTGGTCTAGTATTTTTTATAGATTTTTCCATACACTTGGACTAGATGCTTGGTGATGCTCCTATGGGGAAATAGTCACTCTGGGAAGAATTATTGAGAACTCTTGAGAAATGATCTATATAATAGTGTCTATTGGTACTTGGCACTTTTCAGATTGTTTTGGAGATGATTAAAATAAAGGGATCACTTCAAATTATTTAGATTGGCATATTGAAATCTTTACCACTCATGTTGATGGGGGAGAGTAATACATGAAAAACTAATATATGGATGTTATATGGGGAAGAGTATTAGTATATGGGAGAGTAACATCAATGGGGGAGAGTATTTAGAAGATTGATTGATATCAATGGGGGAGTATTTAGATTGATATTTTGGCATTCGTGGTTCTTCATCATATGTTGTCATCAATGCCAAAGGGGGAGATTATTAGCATAAATAGATTATTGAGAGGATATATGTCAAAAGGGGAGATTGTTTCACTAGGATTGGTTGTATTCATGTCATGTTTTTCATTGATTTCAACATATACATGTTTGGGGTTTTGGGTACCCTTCAAACCCACTTTTACCTAATCAAAACATATACATTTTTGGGATCATGGCACACAACTATTTTGTACATTGCAAAGGTTGGTTTGTTCAGCAAGGATGGAATATGAAGATCTAAGTTAAGAAGGATAAAATGAATATTCATGGATGTTTTTAGATGATACATATAAGTTCAAGGAAATTTATTTGAATAATTACATGAGTTTTAGTTGATTTTGTAAAGACTAGTTACAAGCTAGTATGCAAGAAACAATTTACTAGTAAATCATTTGTATATGTTAAGCAAAAAAGAATTTGATTGAGTGGGATTGGAAAATTAATTAAGACTTGTATGTGATGAAGTGTTTGAGGTATTAGATTCAAGATATTATTATGTGAAGGCTACTAAAGATTAACATGTGATATATTCATTGTCAACCAACCTTTTGATTGAAATCATTTGAATGTAATGTAAGGTGTATTGTAATATCTTAATGATGTCCTATACTATTCATTCTATATTGGGGAATCCGTAGGGATGAATCAATTAGTTAATAGGAAATTTTATAAAGGAAGGTTTATTTCCTTGTTTATAATTATCACATTGTATTGTATTTGTGTAAATGTGGTCAGAGAATGCAAATTTAAGCATAGCAAAGTAGATGATGATGATGATGTGATTATGTTGATAAATTTAAAGGAATTGTATTGGAAAAGAGGTTTCTACATTGGTTAGTTCATACTTGGGATATGTTATCCTAGAGATCTATTTTGTGTAATAGTTTTGAAGCAATTTGGGTAGTGGTTTTAGTTGTCCTCCTTATTGCTCCTAATAGGGCTAGAATCTTCTAATAGGGATTCAAATTCTTCTAACAAGGACTCTTTCATACTAATTATATTGAAATGGCCACTAAAGTGGTCATGTCCTCTTATATAAGGAAATAATATATTAGTACATCATCTTGTGGGCACCATTCCCTCCAGGGTTTTCCCTCTAATAAAGGGTTCCCATAGTTAGCAAATCTCTATCACTTTGCATGTTTCTTATCATATGGTTGCTTCATATATTGCTTATCAGAATTGGATTTAACAAGACTAATTTGAGTTATATTGGGAACATAGCTGATTTACCCCCCTCCCCCCAAATGTGTTGGTGGACTTTACTTTCTAACATCAACTTCATCATCCACATATCAAGCTCTGATATCTAACCTATAAAATTCCTCAGCATATTCGTTTACATAACTATCCTTTTGTTTCAAATTTTGTAATCTCCTTAATACCTTAACTTGATAATTGCCATGTAGAATTTTATATTTCAACTTGTTAATCATATTTTCCCATACCTTGATCTTCTATTTGTTGTTGGAAAATACAATTAGAATAATTTGTATGTCATCATTTATGTCAAACCTTACTAGTGAGATATTTACTAATAGTGTAGAGTGTCATATCAATTTGATTGATAAAGAGCATTTGAAAAGAGAAATAACTAGATGAACTAGTGAAGTTGTTGAGTAAAGAGGAGTAAGTATGTTTAAATTAAAATGAGCACTTGATCAGTTGGTATTTGACAAGATAATGTGTTATTTGATCACTATATGAAGTGGAGAAGAAAAATGAGTTGAAGTGAAGAAGAAATGATTGAAGCATGTCAAGAAGTTGAGTAAAATACAAGCTCTACTGAGTACTAGTTTACAAAGTCAATGAAGCAATTGAAGTAGAAGATTAAGGAACTTAAGTAAAAGACAAGCAAAATAGTATCAGTCGAGTCATAATAGTGGCCAAGCAAGATAAAGGAAAAATGAAGAAGCAACTAAGCGTAGTGAAGATTGAGTGAACCAATGTAAGTTGAGTGAGATAAAATAGTAGAGATTAGTCTACATAGTTATGACTAAGCTAAAGAAAATAGTGATGATTGAGTGTCAACAAAATTACATTTTGTCAAAGAATCAAGATTTGAGGCAAACATAGTTGAATTTTTGGATTGGTCAAAACATGTAAAAGATGAGAATTGATGAGTTGGCATATTTAATGCATGAATTGAGTTTGTTAAATGATCTAAGGTGAGAATTCAAGGAGAAGTTTCCAAAAGATTCAAGAAAGGAGTAGAAGGACTAAACAATAGACAAGTTCAATAAATCTAAAAAAACCCTAAGATCTACAATTATGTTTTAGTGGAAAAAGATCAAAGCTACCTACCTAAGGAGCTACAAGAGATGTCTTGATGGTTGTTGATTGGTGAATTTGTGAATGACAATGAAGAACAGAGAAGTAGAGGAAAAGTGAGGAGATTGGTGTTTACTATAATTACTTGAAGAGGTACAAGAGATCAAAGCTACCCACCTAAGGAGGTACAAGAGATGTTTTGATGGTTATTGATTGGTGAATTTGTGAAGGAAAATGAAGAACAAAGAATCAGAGGAAAAGTGAGAAGATTGGTACTTACTATAATGTGTTGTTTGATCACTATATCAAGTGGATAAAAAAATGAGTTGAAGTGAAGAAGAAATGATTGAAGCAAGTCAAGAAGTAGAGTAAAACACAAGCTTTACCAAGTACTAGTTTACAAGGCCAATGGAGAAATTGAAGTAGAAGATTAAGGAACTTAATTAGAAGCCAAGCATAATGATATCAGTTAAGCGATAGTAGTGACTAAGCAAGATAAAGGAAAAATGAAGAAGTGATTGAGCGTAGTGAAGATTAAGTGAACTAGTGTAAGTTAAGTGAGAAAAAATAGTAGAGATAAATCTACATAGTTATGACCAAGCTAAAGAAATAGTAATGATTGAGTGTCAACAAAATTACATTTTGTGAAAGAATTAGGATTTGAGGTTAACATAGTTGAATTTTTGGATTGATCAAAACATGTAAAAGATGAGAAATGATGAGTTGGCATATCTAATGCATGAATTGAGTTTGTTAAATGATCCAAGGTGATAATTTAAGGAGAAGTTTCTAAAAGATTCAAGAAAGAAGTATAAGGACTAAATGATGGACAAGTTCAATATCTAATGAAACCCTAAGATCTACAATTATGTTTTAGTGGTAAAAGATCAAAGCTACCTACCTAAGGAGGTACAACAGATGTTTTGATGGTTTTTGATTGGTGAATTTGTGAACAAAAATGAAGAACAAAGAAGCAGAGGAAAAGTAAGAAGATTAGTGTTTACTATAATTGCTTGAAGATTTTCCAAGAAGAGCAGAGATGGAGAATATAATTCAAAGTCTAGTCAATCAAACAAGAATGAGCCAAATGAAGATCTAAACAAGAAACCATGTTCCTCGATCAAAGTGCCTAGGGTGGGGGTGGTCAGGCTAGCTTAATAAAGCATTGTGTTCAAATCGTCTCCATTCATGAGTTGTATTTTATCATATCAAACCTAGCTATTACTTTCTAACCATTGTAGCAGTAAATTTCTTTATTCAAGTTTCACCTAATAGTCATATTGTAAACCCTTTAATCAAGGTTCCATTCTAATGAAATGATCTAAAGAACTCTAACCAGGCCATTCCTAATAGGGTGATTAAAATCCTTTAACAAGGTCACACCTAAAAGTGTATTTTGTAACCTTTTATAGGGTTGGATCTTAACTGATCTCACATTAGAAGAGTGAAAAGTGGTAGCATGTTAGTGTTTTTTACCAAAGTGGGTTTCCATGTTAAATCTTGGTGTCATACATGTGTGAATGTTATTTACATGATGTGTGTTATTTACTATTATATGTTTATGTTATTTGGCATATACTAAACCGAGACCTGAGTGATAAATGAATAGACTAATTTTTTGATGAGTTTCTATATTGGCCAAGTGAGTTTATGAGTTTGAATAAGTTGGTTGAAGTTTTTAAAAGTTGAATTGGTGCATCTGAACTTGAGGATAACTAGTTCACACCCCTCTTAGTTATTCTAATCATTCTAACAATTGGTATCAAAGCTTTGGTACTTGTAAGGAAAGTATGAAAGGACATAATCCAAAGATCAAGATGTACAAGAGAGAGGTACCCAAGTTGAAAGAGAACTAGCCATCATGGCAACACTTGATGAGATTGCATATATCTAGAGTTGGAGATTCTTCACTATACTAGGTAGAGAATGAATAAATTAAAGTACCTAGACTCATGACAATTGAGAAAATAAAGGAGAAGGAGAAAAACCAAATGATGATAGATATGGCATGATGTAGGAGCATTCTAGGCTTGCTAGCAATCCTGCATGTTGGAGGGATTTTGGCTTGAAATTGTGGACTTTGTCACCAAAGGAGTGGTGCTCGATCATTATTAGGTATAGTTTTGGCTGGGAGCTTAGCATACTTTATGGAGCTCAATAGACATTGGAAGCTCGGCATACTCTATGGAGCTCAGCATACACTAGGAGCTCGACAAGCACTGTGGTGCTCGACATGCTCTAGGAACTCAAAATTGATATGGAATTTGTTGATGCTTGGTTTGGTCTTTCTGACACTCAAATTGGCCTTATTTCCTATTGGTGCCAAGTTGTTTATGAGCCAACTTTTGGCATTTAATTTGTGTATGGGTATTGAATTTGTGTTGTAGCTAAATTGTGGTTGAACATATATTTAATGTAAGGGATTTAATTTAATTTATAGTGAACTGGGTCAACTTGTGGCTTGGTTGGGTATAAGTAGGGGGTTTTTTGGAGTGTTTAGGCATTATTTATCCATCTTGGAAAAGAGGGTAAAGGGTAGGTGTGAAATTTCAAGAGCTAGTAGTTACAGCTTGAGAACCAGAGGATTGTTTCGTAGACCTGAGGGTACAATTGTGGATTTGTCTTGATTTTCTTATCCAGCTATAGATATGGACTATCTGGGATTGAGATTGTAAGTTGGATCTTGTTGGATCTTGTAGAACTATTATTATAATTATTGTTGTATTTGGCCCTAACCCAGAAGGCCTTATAGTTGGGCATATTGCATGTAATTAATTATTTTATGAATAAAGTGTTGTGATTTTGTATGAGATCTTGCTTTATTGTTGCTTGTTGTTGTGTTTCTATTGTGTGGTTATTTGCTGGGGGTTTGGAAATCTCCTTTGGGGATTCCCCTGCCTTGCACTACATCATGGCATCTTCCCTAAGTTAAACTAAGTTTGATGATGTGAAGGACTACACTACTACAAAGAAAATGTGGGCCAAGTTGGCACAAATTCATGGAGGAGACAAAAATGTGTTAAGGGCTAGAATCAAGAGTTTGAGAAGAAAATTTGATGACATGAGAATGAAAGGAGAAACTATTACATAGTGGTGTGGTTGAATCAAGGAGGTGGTGAATGCAATTAGAGGAGCTGGAGTAGACATATATGATGAGACTGTGATAAGAAAGGTATTTAAGACTTTACTTTGTATCTATGAAATTAGAGTATGTACAATTAAAGAACTAAGATGTACACTTGGTAATGATCTCACCTTGAATAGTATAATTGGTAGGCTCGTTGCATTTTAATTGTCAAATTTTGATAACTATACACCTTCTAGTGTTGAATGTGCTTTCAAGTCTCAATAACCCTTGATGGATCTAAAAGAAAGAAAAAGAATAAACTTGTGGACAATGAAAGTGAATTAGATGATGATCTTGATGATCTTGAAGCATTATTGGCAAGAAGGCTACCAAGAGGAAAAGGAAAAAACAAATGTAAACTTCCTATAGTCTATTTTACATGTAATAAAGTTGGTCATATTTTTGTGAGATGTCTTGACAAAGATGAAAAGGAGGGAACAAAAGAAAAAAAATATATCAAGGAAGGAGAGACAATAGAGATAGTCAAGGTAACAAAGGCTACAAAGAAAAAGGAAAGAAATATTGTTACATCACTAAAGAAGATGGTTCTAATAGTGATTATGATAAACATGATGAAGAAGTTATTTATGTTGCAATGAAAAATGAATATAATGAAGATGAAAAACTTGAGAATACTACTTTAATCTCACATGTGAGTAAGAATAATAGATGGATAATCGATAGTGGTTGCTCACATCATATGGTTGGTGATACAAGTAAGTTTAAAATTTTAGAACACTCTAATGGAAGTTGTGTTAAGTTTGGAAATGATGCACTATTGTTAGAAATCTAATTGAAAAGATCATTGCAAGAAGAAGATTAATTTCAAAGAAGGAGATTATTGATAAAGAATGTTTTCAATTATTATTTTGCCATTAATGTCAAACCTACTATTTTCTAAAATGACAATTGCTTATTAGATCCAAGTACTATCACTTAGTTGATTGATGAAGAGGATTTAATCAGCAAGATGTAACAAAAGCACTTAAGGGAAAGGTTGAGTTATGGTTTTATAATGAAGTGCAAGGATCAGTTAAGATAATGATAAAATGATGTATTGATAATATACTTGAAGATATAGAGGTTGGCCATACTTAGAAACATTGGAGGAATAAGTTGGAACAAGGTTGACTGCAAAGCTTAACTAAATTCATTAGTGAGTGTCGAGCAAACTAGTTCAAGCCGAGAAAAGTTTTTAGTTAGAGCCAAGCAAATGAAAAATCTAATATGTGTCAAGTGATACAGAAGGATCCAAGTCTGTTCAAGTGCTAAGCAAAGTAACAAGTGTTGGCCATTAGAAAATCTTAGTGGATGTCGAGTGAATCCATAGTAGGTGTCGAGCATCAATAAAATGTAGTTGGTGTCGAGTAACAAAGTATGTGCTGACCACCAGAATTTCAATAATGTCGAGTTACTGCATTATTTGAAAAGTCAAAGATTCGCCAAATCTGAGCTGACAAGTTTATTACCTTGAATTTTTTGAACCAGTCAAAAGATAAGGATGATGAGCTAGAAGCACATAATTCTATGTAAACTATTTTTGAGCGAATTCGAGAGGATTCTTCAAGATGTTTCTAGAAGAATAAAAATATGGGTTAGATTCAATGAATCCTACCTAATCCATTCAAACTAAAATTAAAGGAGGGAAGAATCAAGCGGGAAAAGAAATTCTAGACTTCTATTTAAGAAGTCACAAATCAAGAAGCAAGAGTTGTTGGTGTGTCAAAATTGCAAAGTGGTTGAAGGGTGCCAAGGATAAGGCATCGAGGAGAAGGAAGAACAAAGCACTGAGACTCTACTTTGATAAGTGGTTAGAAAGGAGATTGCACTAGTACATTGAGCATGGAGACTCAAGGAGACAAAGCTTGAAAGGAGGACAAGTTGTAAAAGCTACAGAGACTAAAAGTCAAGCAATGTTATGAGTTGAAGAGTGATCTAAAATTTGCAAGATAAGTTGTGAATTGTAATCAGGTCAAAACCCCTTATTGTTACTCTCTAACATTGTATCAATTAGGGTAAAATCTTATGGACTTAGGTTGGTTTAATAGCCATTTTTAAATCCTTTAACAAGGTGACATTCCAAGTGAATGTTCTAAAGTCCTCTAACCAGGCCCACTTCTAACAAGTTGGTTAAATCTTTTAACTAGGTCACATTTAACAATGTGGTATAGTCTTTAATAGGGTAGGCCTTTCACAAGGCATCACTTCAAAAGAGTGAGAATTGAGTAGCATGTTATTGGTGGTTTTTCCCAAATTGGGTTTCCACATAAATCACTATGTTATGTGTTGATTCTTCATGTGTTATGCTTGCATGTTGATTTACAGTAACTTGCTAAGTAGAAAAGTTTAAGCTTGGATGAATGAACAGTTTAATAGGTTCACTTTACTTGATGAAAAAGTTTGAATTGGACACTTGGACCTTGAATAACTAATTCACCCCCCTCTTAGTTATTCTAAAGCATTTCTAACAATTGGTATCAAAGCCATCTGCTGATTTAGTTTAAAGGTACTAGAAGAAGGAAGATCAAGATGTCCAAGAGAGAAGTTCCCAACCTCAACAGAGATAACTTTGTTGTGTGGCAAAGCCTAATGAAACTGCACCTTGGATTAATACGTGATTATGAAAAAACCTCAATTGGAGTGGAAAATGTAGATCCAGTTGGACCCCTTTCTACAAATGATTTGAACAAAAGGAAGGAGCACAATCAGGAAATGCTGGAGATTGCCTCTATACTCAGCTATGCTGAATTTGATGAAATCAAGGGATGTGATTCTGCATTCAAGATGTGGAAAGCTCTATTAGATATCTATGGAGGAGATCAGAATGTTCAAAGAGAAAAAAGAGAAAGCCTTAGAGGAAATTTTGATGACATGAAAATGCAAGAAGGTGAGAATGCTACTCAATATGATGCTAGAATGAAAGAAGTGGTAAGTGCAATAAGAAGTTTGGGTGGTCAAATGAAACTGTTAATAGTAAATACTTAAGCACCCCTCTCCCTATCTATACTATTAGATTTTTAGCCATCCAAGAACTAAGGTGCATACTAGAAAACACACTAACCTTTGAAGGTATAGTGGGAAGACTTACTGCATTTGAATTGTCCAATTTTGATAACTATAGACCTGAGAATCTTAAATCTGCTTTCAAGGCCAAGCTGACATTGAAAGATACTGAGGAGGTGAAATCAAAGAAGAAGAGTAGAAAAGAAATGTATCCAATGTAGAGTTTAGATGAGGAAGATGTGGAACAATTGGAACCATTATTGGCTAGAAGATTTCATAGAGGTAAAGGTAAATTTATAGGTAAGCTACTTATCATTTGTTTTAATTGCAATGAAGTAGGAGATATTACTGCAAGGTGTACACAAAATAAGAACTACAAAGAAGGAAAAAAATACAAGAACAAAAGAGAAGATGATAGCAGAGATTACAAGGTCAAAGGAAAAAGATGCCACATTAATGATGGAGAAAAATGTTTCTCTAAAGTACTGGAGAGAAGTTGTAAGTACTACAATCTACACCATGAATTGAATACAAGTAAAGAAAGGTACAAATGCAACACTTTTTGAATTATGGTATGGTCACTCACCTAATGTAAAATATTTCAAAGTATTTGGTTGTAAATGCTATATTCTTAAAGATACTAAAAATGGAAAGTTTGATGCAAAGAGTGATGAAGGCATATTCCTTGGATATTCCACTAGAAGTAAGGCATATAAGTGTTTGAACACTAACACTAACAAGATTGTGGAGAGTGAAAATGTAAATTTTGGTGAACATGCAGAAGTCCAAATTGATGAATCTAGGAAATCAAAATATTTTAGATCTTTTTATACTTCTATGAAGGAATGTCTATTGAAGA
Organism: Cupressus sempervirens; assembly: GCA_028749045.1. NCBI lineage: Eukaryota > Viridiplantae > Streptophyta > Pinopsida > Cupressales > Cupressaceae > Cupressus > Cupressus sempervirens. The sequence goes on along the minus strand of CM053788.1, from coordinate 55,129,681 downwards.
TGGTGTTACCAATCAAGTTGGAAATTAGCAATAAATTTCAGTTTCAGCCGAGTCACAACCAGTGAATGTCAAGCTGCATTTAGAAGCTAAGCACATTCTAACTCTGAAAATAGTACACATGGGAGAGATGATGAAATACCAGACAATGATGTGCAAAGTGACTTTGAAGCTGAAGAACTAAAAATAGAAAGAAGGACAGAACCAAGACTAGCCAAGTATGTGAGAATACATCACCCTGTAGAACAAATCATTGGTGACAAGGATGCTAGACCAATGACAAGGAATAGACTAAGGAATGAATCATGTCTGTTGAGCAAGATTGAGCCCAAAATAGTGAAAGATGCACTACAAGATGATAATTGGCATAAAGCTATGGAGGAAGAGATAGACCAAATTGAGAAGAACAAAACTTGGACCCTAGTTCCTAGACTAGCTAATAAGAACGTAATTGGTACCAAATGGGTGTTTAGGAACAAACTTGATGAGAATGGTGAGATAACAAGAAACAAAGCCAGACTAGTCTACAAAGGCTATGCACAAGAAGAAGGATTGGATTATGGGGAAACATTTTCCCATATTGCAAGGATGGAAGGAGTAAGAACAATGCTTGTATATGCTACCTATAAAGGTTTCAAGGTATATCAGATGGATGTAAAGTCTACTTTTTTAAATGGTATATTGGAAGAGGAAGTCTACATAGAATAACTAGAGGGATTTGTTGATGACAAAAACAAGGATATGGTTTGTAGATTGCATAAAGCACTCTATAGTTTGAAGCAAGCACCTAGAGCATGGTATGAGAGATTACACAAATACCTTGTGAAGATAGGATTTGAGAGAATCGATGACAACAACAACTTGTATATCAAGGTAGAAAAAAGTAAAGATATTTTGATATATAAAATCTTTGTTGATGATATAATATTTGGAGGAAAAGATGCTCTATGCAAAGATTTTGCTGATCAAATGAAACATGAGTTTGAGATGTCAATGTTTGGAGAAATCAAATTCTTTGTTTGATTGCAAGTACATCAACTAAAGCATGGCATATTTGTGACCCAATCCAAATATATCAAGGAGATACTCAAGACATTTGGATTAGAAGACTCAAAACCAGTCAGCACACCAATAGTAACAGGACATAAGTTATCCAAGAATGATGAGTCAGCTAAAGTGTATAGATCAATGATTGGAAAAGTGTAATATGTTGTGCATAGTAGACCAGACATTGCATTAGTAGTTGGAATAGTGGCAAGATTTTTTGCAAATCCAAGAGAAAATCATCTGATGGCAGTAAAAAGAATATTGAGGTATCTAAAAGGAACTAATGAGTTTGGTTTATACTACAAGAGGAGTGAAAAGTTTGAGTTGAGAGCCTACATTGATGCAGATTGGGGAGGTAATATTGATGATAGAAAAAGCACCAGTGGAGGAGCCCTTTTCTTAGGGAAAATATTGATCACTTGGACCAGCAAAAAGCAAATTTGTACCTCACAGTCCATAGCAGATGCTAAATATGTTATTGTTGCTATCACCTACACTAATATTTTATGGACCAAAGATTTGTTGCAAGGTATGAAGGAAGAAGTAACTGAACCTGTGATAACACAAGTGCCATCAACATATCAAAGAATCCTATGATGCATGCCAAAACAAAGCATATTGCAATTAAGTATCATATGTAAGAGAATTGGTGGAAGACAAACAAGCAAGGATGGAATATGTTAGTTCAAAGGAACAGATTGATGACATCTTTACAAAAGCATTACCCAAAGATGCTTTTGAGTATCTTAGAGGTAAGTTAGGGGTGATACCCCTAGCCAAGGCTACTTAAGTAACAGCAAAGATTTCCCTGCATCAAATAAGTTGATTATTGAAATATTACATTGATGCAGAGGATACTTACTTTAGGATTTTTCCTAAAGTAATTAAAGTGTTGAAGTTCCAAATTAGTGATAAGCAAGGTGACAGAAGGAGAAATTGGAAGTACCTAAAAATGCTACACTTGGATGTTAAGATAATGAGATAATGTCTTTGGCATTATTGTCAAAGAGGGAGAAATATGCAAAAATTGATCAATAGCACTCAATTGGATAGAGGGAGGAATAGCAAGAAATAGAATGTCAAATCTACATGATCAAAGTGAATAGTGGTAAGCCACAAAAAAGAGGGAGACAAAGGATGTTCAAGAAGAAATAGCAAAAAGGAAAGAAAAAGGATACAGTAGCTAAGAGGGAAAAATCATAAGTAAAATAATCAGGATAGCAAATCAGAAAGGGAGATGTGAAAACTGGTGATAACACATATTTCTTTTTGGCCTTTGACTTACTATTCTAACCTAGTTAGCATTTTCATAACTTGATTAAATAGTTTGGTCTGATGGTTGATCAGTTTGGTTTGCCATTAATGCCAAAGAGGGAGATTGTTAGAAATCTGATTGAAAAGATCATTGCAAGAAGAAGATTAATTACAAAGAGGGAGATTATTGATAAAGAATGGTTTCAATCATTTTTTTTCCATTGATGTCAAACCTACTATTTGTTGGAATTGCAATTTCTTATAAGATCCAAGTACTATCACTTAGTTGATTTATGAAGAGGATCTATTTAGCAATATGTAACAAAAGCACTTAAGGGAAAGGTTGACTTATGGTTTTGTAATGAAGTGCAAGGATTAGTTAAGAGAATGATAAAATGATGTATTGATAATTTACTTGAAGATCTAGAGGTTGGCCATACTTAGAAACACTAGAGGAATAAGTTAGAACAAGATTGACTGCAAAGCTTAACTAAATTCATTAGTGAGTGTTGAGCAAGCTAGTTCAAGCTGAGCAGATTTTTCAGTTAAAGCCAAGCAAATGAAAAATCTAGTATGTGTCGAGTGATACAGAAGGAGCTTAGCATGTTCAAGTGCCCAGCAAAGTAAAAAGTGTCAAGTGTCAAAAAATCTTAGTGAATTCTGAGTGAATCCACAGTAGGTGCCAAGCATTAGTAAAATGTAGTTGGTGTCGAGTAACACAGTATGTGTTGAGCACTAGAATTTCAATAGTGCTAAGCTACTACATTATTTGAAAAGTCAAAGATTCGCCAAATCTGAGCTAAAAAGTTTGTTACCTTGAATTTTGTGAACAAGTTGGAGGATAAGGATGATGAGCTAGAAGCACAAAATTTTATGTAAACCAATTTTGAGCGAATTCAAGAAGATTTTTCAAGATGTTTCTAGAAGAAGCAAAATATGGGTTAGATTCAATGAATCCTACCTAATCCATTCAAACTAAAATTAAAGGAGGGAAGAATCAAGTGGGAAAAGCAATTCTAGACTTCTATTTAAGAAGTCATAGACCAAGAAGCAAGAGTTGCTATTGTGCCAAAATTGCAAAGTGGTTAAAGGGTGTCAAGGATAAGGCATGAAGGAGAAGGAAGAATAGAGCACTAAGACTCTACTTTGATAAGTGATCAAAAAGGAGATTGCACTAGTACATTGAGCATGGAGACTTAAGGAGATAAAGCCTGAAAGGAGGAAAAGTTTTCAGAGCTGCAGAGACTAAAAGCTAGGCAATGTTATGAGCTAAAGAGTGATCTAAAATCTACAAGATAAGTTGTGAATTGTAATTAGGTCAAAACCCCTTATTGTTACTCTCTAACAATTGTATCAATTAGGGTAAAATCCTATGGACTTAGGTTGGTTTAATAGCCATTTGTAAATCCTTTAATAAGGTGACATTCCAAGTGAATGTTCTAAAGTCCTCTAACTAGGCCCAATTCTAACAGGGTGGTTAAATCCTTTAACTAGGTCACATTTAACATTGTGTTGTAGCCTTTAATAGGGCAAGCCTTTCACAAGGCATCACTTCAAAAGAGTGAGAATTGAGTAGCATGTTACTAGTGGTTTTTCCCAAATTGGGTTTCCACATAAATCATTGTGTTATGTGTTATGCTTGCATGTTGATCTATGGTAACTTGCTAAGTAGAAAAGTTTAAGCTTGGATGAATGAATGATTTAATAGGCTCACTTTACTTGATGAAAAAGATTGAATTGGACACTTGGACCTTGAATAACTAATTCAACCCCCCCACCCCCCACCCCCCCCCCCCCCCCCCCCCCCCCCCCCCTTTTAAGTTATTCTAAAGCATTTCTAACAACTATGTTATGTGAAAGGTAAAGGATCAATATTATTGAATGGAAAGATCATTTGTGACAATTCATATTGAGTTAATGGACTGAAATATAATATGTTGAGTGTGACATAGTTGCATAATTCATGCTAGCAAGTTGAATTCTAAAGCAAGGCAAAAATATATGATACTTCTAGGGAACAAATTGGAAATAGAAAGCAAACAAGAGACAACTTGTTCTATCTAGACCTATCATAAGATACATGTCTATTTGTACAATTTGAAGGTGTTTGGTTGTGGCATAAGAGGTGTTGAGCTATCATTTTGCACAATTCTTAACTACAAGAATCCTTTCAAAATCCTCTCTTGAAAAGCTAATCTAGGATCAACTCCAAGATTCTAGGCGATCTTGTGACCTACTGGAATCTTCTTAGTTGGAGATAAATGTATATGTTCATAGGGAGGCCTTTGTTGGTTCAAACAATTTAGATAAGATGTAGAATCTTCTTGCTATTTCAAAAGAATAAAAGACACAAAAAGAAATATATTTTTATATTTTTTAATGAATGCAATCTAACAATGTGACTATATGAATTCCTAAATTGACCAAGTGTTTTTAAAATCAAATAACAAAGATAGGGTAATAAGAAGTTTAAGAAAATAGCATGAAAGTAAAATCCTAATGGACATAAGCCACAAAAATAACACATCTATGAGTTAAGCCTTTGAAAAGATCAGTGGATACCTAATGAAATAGGAGCAGTGCTTGCTTAATTCCAACGATGCAATCATCGATGGGAATTTAGTAATTGTAAGATATTTCACTTTTCATCAAATCGCAAGGTCATGGAAAGTGTGCTCATGCGAGACAAAAAGCTATGTGGGCACAATATGCTGATCTCTTCTCGAACTAAGTACATCAACAAAATTTGTAGACTCATAATAACCACCAGAATTAAAAGATTGCATAACCAAAACAATGCAATAAAACTATTAGCTTAATTACACTTCATGAACATACATTCACAAAATATAACACACTTAGGCAAGAATCACTACACTCCAAATGCGAGCATCAATAGCCCTATTTTATTGGGATTTTTGGCTGACATGTAATTATTAATTATAACCCTAAAGCAGTAAAAATACTTGTATAAAAGGGCTTAGGATTAGGGACTTTTTTAGTGTTGTGATGCAAAAATTGGTTCTTGTGGTGATATTGAGTTGTAAGGGATTATGGATTGTAATTAGGTTGTTATTGCTAGATCATAATAATATCAGACTTATTGTTTGATGGAGGTAGCCCAAGGATTGGGTGAACCACGTTAAATCTTGGTGTCTTGTGTTCTTTTCCATGTGATCTGTTATTTTTTGATATTGTTTATATTTGCATGTAATTATTATTTTTGTCTATGATTTAATCCTAACAAACAATCTTCCACCCCTTCCAATCCATTCATTGGGAATCTTCATGAAATTTGTTTATCAATCCTTTGTCTAGCCAAATGAGAGAATCAGTTCTGAGGGCTCTTAGCGGGTTATCGCTTTTTGTTTGAAGTCTTAGGTAATACTTTGAATATTTTCTTCATGTAGCTCATAATGTCACCATTTGAATCTTTGATGAAGCAATTGTTTTGATGCTAGATAGCTTATTTAGAGTGCATATCCCTATAGTCATATTACCTTTCTCAAACTTTTTAGAATCCTTCATTCTTAACACCTTTCTTTCTTTTTTATTTTCTTTTTGTACCCTGACCACGCTTAGACTATGTGGCCAAGACATTGGTGTCATTTCTTAGATTCAATATTTTGTGAACATCCCTTGTGTTCCTCTTTTAAGAACTTATTAGAAATTCTCATGCCAAACAACAATCTTAGAAATTCCTTCGAGAAGACTCTTTTGTTTGATCTAGTGGAGTTTGGACTATCCCCTAATGCCTTCAACCTTGGTTCAATAACACCTAAGATAATTGATCTTTAAAATTACAAAGTGTTGAGAACTTATTGATCTACAATTTTGAATCCAAGACTGAAAGTACCCTATTACTGCAAGTAACATGCATTCCTTAGTTGGTATAAGAAACATAATCATAAAAATGTTTTGACAAATAAATACCTCTTCCCAAAAATTGAAACCAAAAGAGTGGTTAGTAAGATATGTCAAGATAAGATCTTGAATTCACCTAACCCCTGGACTAATGTAACTTTGAAAATAAATACACAACTGAAAGAAAACATGCAACCGAAAAGGAATACACTTGCATAAATAAACACACTTGTAGAAATAAACACACTTGCATTTTTTTTATTTTTTTTGTTCTTTTAGGCTTCAAATTAATGCTTTAGAAATTTCCAATTAACTAGCAACAAAACCATTTCCCCCTATAAGGAACTCAGCCTAAAAATATTTTCTCCCAGAATTCTTGCAATCTAATAAGGACCAATCCACAAGCATTGAAACTTAGTGTGGTTGCCTAGTTTTTCTTTTTCCTTGTCTGAGAGTAGAACAAGGTTAGATATTCTGAAAGACTTTATCATGGCCCTCTTATCAAACCATCTTTTGACAACAGCTTGATGTTTTTCCATATGCTCCAAAGTAGCTATCTATTTTTCATCCATCTCTAAAAGATTCATCAATCTAATTTGTAATCTGTCCACATCTTCAACATACTCACTCATGAATTTTAAAATAGGAATCCTAAGGTTAAGTGGGAATACTAGCCTTTGTCCATAAACAAGCAGATATGGAGATGTCCCTAAAGAATTCTTGACTCTTACTCAGTTTGTCCATAGTGCATATTTGAGTTGTGTATGCCAATCATTAGGATTCTCCTTCAACAAATGTCTTATTACTGTGATCAAGTTCTTGTTTGTATATTTATCCACACCATTCCCTTGTGGGTAATAATTTGAAGAGAACTTGATAATAACCTAATTTTCTAGTGCCCATTGAGTTAGGAATACTGATGCAAAAGCTGATCTATTATCACACTAGGGAGAATGGCATCCCAAATCTAGTAACAATGTGTTCTTACAAGAAATTTGTAACCACCTTAGCTATGCAATTTTTTAACATCTCTACTTCTATCTAGTGTGTATAGTAATTAGTGGCTATGAGAATAAAAGTGTGCCTAGTTGATGATGGTGGATTCACTAAAGAAATAAAATCCAACCCCCACTTTGTGAAGGGGCATACCTCAAACATTGGTCATAATGGCATTGTACCATACTTATCATGAAACTATTCTAAAACTTCTTTTACTTCCTCTTGTCCTAGACACTTTAAGTAAATTCCTTCATAGTTCCTCTTGTATAATTTTCTATCATGCAACATGTAGGATTTGCACTTCATTTTGAGTCCCCTAAATTGTGAACTATTCATCCAATCAAGGTACTAATTTTGTAAAGGATAGTAAACAATATCCTGGTACCAGACATCTATTATTATACCCTAGTCAATATCAACTTGAGATACTACAATCTTTTTCTAATCTCCCACATCTGTTTCTCCATCAAACTAGAATTTCTTCTCATCTTTGATTTAGTTATCTACTATCATTTTTTATAAAACTTAGCCTCTTAGTAACTTCATGGGTTGAATCTCTAAATCAAGTTCTTGAAGGATTTTCATTCTTTTTCTTTTTCTTTCACCAAGTTCATTCTGCCTCAACAATATCTTAACCGCTAGATCAGGTACAATCGCATATAATTTGCTTCTCAATATATAATGGAAGAAATTATTTACTACTTTGATTAAATAAAAATACTATTTATCGAGGTTAGAATAGTTTAACTCAGCATTTTTCAAAGGGAAACTCTTAAAAGCAATGGGCCTTTCATCTTCCTTTTCCTTCTTCTATGTAAGAATCCTAGCACATGAATATTCTAGAGCAAAAGAGTATATTTTGAAAGGTGATCCATAATCTACTCTCACTAGTACTGGGGCCATGGAAATGGCCACTTTGATATCCTCAAATGATTTCTTAATCTCCAGAACCCATTATGTTTTAGCTCTATTTTTTAGTAAATCATTAAGGGGACAAACTATCTCTATAAATCCACTTACAAATTGTCGCAAAAAAATTATCTTCCCAAAGAAAGACTTAAGTTCTTTCTAACTATGAGGAGATGATAACTTCAAGATGGCTTCAATTCTATCTAGATCAATGGAGATTCTGGCTATAGAGATGATATGACCTAGGAGCTTCCCTTTAGTAACCCGAAATGTACATTTCTTAGGTTTGAGTGATATGTCATATTTATGAAATCTATTGAATACCTATCTTAAATCAACAATATGAGTGCTTTGATCCTTTGAAAATATAGTTAAGTCATCCATGTAGATGACTATACACTTGTTTATTAATCCTTTAAAATCTTCATCCATGGCTTGTTGAAATGTAGCCCCTACATTAATCAACCCAAAAGGCATTCTTCTATAAGAAAAAGTTCCCCATTTAGTTGTGAAGGTCATCTTTAGCCTATCCTCTTCATCAAACATTACTTGATTATATCCAAAATATCCATCCAAGAAAGACATCATCTTTATACCATTTACACTTTTCAAAACCTCATCTAGTGAAGGCAAAGGATAGTTGTCCTTTTGAGATGCGACGTTTAAGTTATGAAAATCCATGCAAAGATGAAACTCTCTAGTCTTTTTCTACATAGGAACAAAATTAGCAACCCACATAGAATGGTGAATGGTAAGATGATCTTGGCATCAAGAAACTTCTTAACTTCCTTCATTATCAATGGTTCATTGATAGGATTAATGGGCCTTTTTCTTTGATAGAAAGGTTTGGCATCTAGTTTCAACAAAATGTCACGTGTAATAATCTTAGGATCATATGTTTTTAGCTCTTCATAGCTCCAAGCAATGACATCCTTGTACTCTATAATTAATTTGAGCATATATTCCCTTTCCTATGTGTTGTATGCCTTTCTAACCCTTACCATTATAGGATCTGCATCACTACCCAAATTGTATGAATTGTATTCTTTGATCCCTTTTTATTAGACCATTCTTCTATTAAGTGTTGATTCATCATGATCAAAAATGAACTCCAACTCAACCATTCCCTTAGGAATAGCGTTGGTTTCTAAGTTTAGGATCTTATCTTCATCTTCAAGTTCATCAATCTCTTGCCCTTTAAAGTGGCCATTGCACATGATAAATTTGAGTATATGTTGATCATCCTAAAAGACTTGGAAGTTTGTAATATTTTCTAGGATAGATGGGGCAGCAACCAATTCTACTAAAAATATTTTCAATTTTGTTCTCTCAATCGGTTGTAATGTGCTAGTTGAAATAGCAATGTCATCGGCTACCATGTTTTTTCTCCTCGAAATTGACTTTATATTCAAAGCTTCAAAATCATCCATTATGTCCCATACTCTTTTCTTGTAAGACTCCTAATTTGCATTTGGAACTGTCGATGTGAAGTGTCTAGATTGGATCTTCTTTGGGCTTTCTAACGTTATCCTTATTTTTCCTTAGCTTTTCTTTCACCTGGGCCTGAAAGGATTATTTCTTGGAGATCTACAGTAGTCTTTCATTGGGTGGACTTGATGATTTTCCATTTTTAGTCCTTGACACCTAAATTGTATGTTTTCTTGTTTTTCCTAAATTTCCCCTATTAATTCTATAATTTCATCCACTTTGGGTTTTAGATGGATGACTACTAAAGTCTATCCTTGACCTTTCATGCATCATCTTCTTATTTAAACTTTGATCATTCCTAGTGGAGGAGAAGACAAACCTCCACCATCTGAAGAGGTATGACTGTATGATGCATTTAGATCTTCAATTTCCTCTTCAACCCTTTTCACAAATTTAGATGTATTTATAGGACTTTGATTTTCTATGGGTTCATCTTTCATAATGTTATCACTCTTCACTTCCATCATCAGTGTTAATACCTTAGCAACTACTTCTTGGCACAATGAACATTTGAAATCTGAATGAATAACTTTATGCATCTGGAAAAATCTTGTGAGAAGGAGGATACTGGGGTCAGCTTCTTCTCCTAAACATTGTAAATTAGCCATCATGTTATCTATGAGTTGTGTCACGATCTCTTGCTTTGGGATTGAAATCTTAGATTTTTCATTTTGATTATCTGATATTTTGCTTCAAGATGTATCAAATTCCATCATTTTGTAAGAGCCCAAATCTAATTGTAAGAATGCCACTTCATTCAAAACATTGTATTCTATAATCATAGTTTTTAACTTTGGCTCTGCATCTATCTTGATTTGATTGTTCAACCCTTTCTAGGTTAACCATAAGTAACTAAAATCTATAGAAAATCATCCTCTTAGACATTTTGTCCATTCTTTGCTTGGTAGTAATCCATATGTTTTTGGAATATCAACCACATGTATATCGATAATATCTTGAATTTGGGGGTCAACTGTCAACTATATCCAAACATCTTTCAACACACCAATGAATTTCACCTTTATTTTGTCTAATTGTATCACTATCTGATTAGAGGGCTAAGGATTGACCCCCAACCTCTATGCTATCGATAGTGGAATAACATTACAAGAGGCTCATGAATCAATTAGGCAATTATGAAGGTTCTTCCCATATGTCATGATGCTAAGCAGAAATGGAGGCACCTCAACCTTGTCTTTAAACATAGTTGGTGTTGCCTCTAAAGCATTGACTTGTTGAGATACTATCTTTTTGAAGAACAATATTCATATTATGGGGTGCCTTCATATGATCAAGAGTTTTCATTAGTGCCTCTCATTGATGAGGATAGTTTTACAGCATGTCAAAAATGGACATATTAGCTTTTATTCATTTCAAATCTTCCACCACACTATACTTTTCAGTAGACCAGGTGGGATTTTTCAAGATTGTTGGCACATTTCCCTGATTTTGATTTTTTTGTCCTCCATATGGTGGCCTGATTAGTACCGGATTAATACTTTCTCTAAGATTAGGATATTTGGTTGTAATACTGGAGGGATTCCATCTGTCATAGGTTCTTTTCTACTTCATAGATTGTAAGTATTTTGATTGTCATTACAAAACGCAAGCATTTCTTTAGGTTGAATGTCTAGTTCCTAACTAAATGGAAAAGAGAATTCAAAATTCTTCATTGGCTCATTGTTCCACCTATGTGTTCTATGTAGAATTATAACATTCTAGTAGCATATAATTAAATTTCATAGGAGGTGCATTGTCATTTATTTTTGAATTTTGATTCATCTCTTGATTTCCATTGTAATATGAACCGTCATTGTTAGATGTGTTTTTACCATCGTCATGCCAATTGATGTCCACATACTGAACATTATTGTTATTGTTATCTGCAAGAATGCTTCCATGGTTCAAATGATTGTTCCATTTTCAATTCTATCTTTGGAAGCCATTGTTATGATCAGGGAGATTGAAATTATTTCCTCCATTATTGTTTCCTGCATTGTTGTTTCCACTAAAATTCCTATTGTAGTTCTGACCATAGTTGGTGTTGTTGTTGTAAGGCCCAGAATTGTATCTTTGAAATTTTTTATTTTGTTCTTGTGATGACCTTAAGTGACTCAACTCATTATTCATTTGTGACATGGTCTTCTTCATTTGACCAAACTAAGAAGCAAAACTATTGTCTGCCTTAGCAAAAGCTACTACCTTTTGCTCAAAGAAAGCAATTTTTGGAGTTTCATACCCTAGATATGTTAAAGTAGGGTCTTGTAAAGTAGGTACCTACTATAATGGAATTGGATTCATAGGTATGTATTGGCTAGGCATCATAGGTGCTCTAACAGGATATGCTAGCATCATTGCAATAGCTTGAGCTAGAAGCATCAATCCTCCTCCATTAGGATTGATTTTCTTAGTAAATGTAATTGCTTCTACGAAGACCTTGTCCAATGTGTTGATATTTTTTGTAGGAAGTCTTCTTAGAAAAATAGCAGTAAGATGGTCCATAGCATTCAGATAAATTTGAATAACAGCTTCAACTAGTATAATGTATGGCATTTCCAACTTGCGGTATGCCATGTGAGAGTGATGGTTGAAGTGTGAAACCATCCCCATTGGGTCCCTTTTGATTGATATGAATTTTTGATGTATCATAGTGGGGTTGATGAAGGTTTTGAATTGTTCTAAGAACAACTTTTGGAAAGTATCCCAGTCTCCAATACATCTAGGTGGTAAATTAATGTACCAATTAAAGGCAACTTCACCCAAAGAATAGAGGCATAAGAGAAGAACCACATTCTCATTAGCAATCTGTTTTCAGTTGCAAATTTCTTTGAATACCTTGATATGATCTTCAGCAGTTCATGTCTCTCCATAGATGAGCCTTGGGAAAAACTTCTTAGGATTCTTAGGAAGATCATTGAGTACACCTATCAAGTTGATTGGTGGGTGTATAGCATTTGCAGAAAAGGCCATTGGGGGATTTTGTGGAACAACAAATGGTTTTTTTGGAGATGGAACTAAAGAAGATGATGAAAGTTGAATGGAAGTGGTAGAATCCAATGTAATCCTTTGTCACTATAGGGCTTGCGAAAATGGCTAAGTTTGAGGAACTTGTGTGCATTAGGTGAAGATCTTAAAGCTTGCTGAAATAGGGATGATGGATTAGAATCCTCCAGTTTGCATCAATTCTAGAAAAAGAAAACCTCTTAAAAAGTACACTTTCTCAAAAATAAGGTACACCTTAGAAGATAGCACACCTGTGCACCTGGCACACCTTGAAAGCTAAGAAGCTCAAAAAAAAATTTGAACTTGTAAAAAAATGGTATAATTTTGAAATTACAAGTTGTTGTTTCCTATTTTGAATGTTAAGGGGTCCTCCTTCTAGTGCCACTTTTGTACAACTATCGTTATGCATGATGCTTAACAATAGAAATCCTTTCAAACTCCTCTTTTGAAAAGCTAATTTGGAATCAACTCCAAGGTTCCAGGCAATCTTGCAGCCTACTAGAATCTACTTAGTTGAAGACAAATTTATTTGTTCATAGGGAGGCCTTTGCTAGTTCAAATAATTTGGATAATATGTAGAATCTACTTGCTATTTTAAAAGAATAAAACACACAAAAAGAAATATATTTTTCTATTTTTATATTTTTTAATGAATGTAATCTAACAATGCGACTATATGAATTCCTAAATTAACCAAGTGTTTATAAAATAAAATAACAAAGATCGGGTAACAAGAAGTTTAAGAAAATAACATGAAAGTAAAATCCTAATGGACATAAACCATAGAAACATGTTTGCGAGTTAAACCTTTGAAACGATTGGTGGATAACCAATGAAAATAGGAGTAGTGCTTCCTTAATTCCATTGATGCAATTGTCAATGGGAATTCAATAAATATTTCACTTTTCATCAAATCACAAGGCCACAGAAAGTGTGCTCATGTGAGACAAAAAGCTATGCAGGAACAATATGGTGATCTCTTCTCAAACTAAGTACATCAGCAAAATTTGTAGACCCACAGAAAATACTAGAATTAAAAGATCGCACAACCAAAATAATGCAATAAAACTATTAGCTCAATTACATTTCATGAACATACATTCACAAAATATAACACATTTAGACAAGAATCACTACACTCCAAATGTGAGCACCAATAACATATATTATTGCATCAAAATAATGGTGGCCTAGAATACATATTACATTCCTCAATTTATAAGAAATCTTCTCCTCAATTTTTGTTGAGAGTGAGAGATACCTTTATGCAAACATATGCTTCTAAAATTAATAAAACAAATCTATTTATGTACAAACTAACTCTCTTATTGGTGCTTAATAGGACTTCATCCATATTTATATTATTAAATGGATGCATGAGCCTTTACATATCTTAAAACAAAGAAAGCATGAGAAAATAATAAGAAGAAATCCATTAGATGATGTGGGAGTCTCTAGAGGTGCCAAAAATAGAAGCTCAACCTTCACTAGATGTCTGTAGGAGCTAAACTGCCATCAGAATGTGTTTCTGATGCATGGAAAGCTCTAATTTTAGAATTGGTAGTTAACTACTAGTGCACCTCTAAATTCTTCAAAAACTTCTGGCACAACTCTAAAAAAGTGCACCTCAGAAGCAACACATATCAGAAGTAGGCTCAAAAAATGTAAAATTTCAGCAAGTGTCAAAACTAAAATTCTAGCTTCTAGGTTTTGTTCCCCTTCATGCCAAAGCCATGTCTAGGTATTTTCTCTTGAATTTTTCAATAATCTCAGTGACTTGAGCTACTTCTAGAAAATCTAAGGCTTCATACTTATCCTTCACTTTCTGCCTATAGTTACCCAACTCAATGCAATTCTCTACTAAATCTCCCAGTATAACATCTAAATCTAATAATGCTTCTTCTATTTTTAATGCATGTCTAATATCATCATCATTAGAATCTTCCTCAAAAAAAATTCAGAACTATTCTCCAACTGCTTCCACAAATATCAATTTGTTCCTTGCAGCATCCTCAAAACATGCATCACTATAATGTTTCTCTACCTCCAAAATTTCCTCTTGGGTTTGATCCTTGAGCTTATGAATCTCTACATGTAATGTCTCCATTATTTTATTTCCATCTACAATCTTCTCTATCCAATCATCAATTTTATCTAACTCCTCTATTGTATATACCTCCATTAGCATCTGATACCTTTGACCCTTAATCAATTATAATGCTTGTAGGTCTTTGCCCCAAGTATGTACTCCATCCATAAAACCAAAATCCTGATTCAAAATGGCTACCATCTTATCCAAATTATCTTGCATATGGTGTAGTAGCCTATGATTCCCTTGTATGATCTACACACCTTTCTCTTCAAAACTTTCTCACCATTGCTAATAAGCTCTCAAAAATGGATCAAGTTGCATTATCTCCCTATCCCTTTTCTCTAATGTTGCATTCAAAGTATCTTTGAGATTTATAGGATCTAAAGGACCAAAAACTTCATTTAAATATCCTTTTAAGATCTCATTCTATTTCCAAAGTGTTATCAATTCAGTATCATCCTATTCTAAGTGCCTAAACACTTCTTTAATCCCAATTGTTACCATCAACTTGGTAGTGTCCAATGTGGGTTTCCCAAGCATAAACTCCTTGATCTAATAATTTCTCAGAGTCAATTCTTCAACATCTATATGTGGAGTATGGATAGCAATGTGAGCAAATAAATCTTGTTTCTGATCACTCATGGTGAAGGCTAATACCTATGCATCTTTTCATGATGACTCGGGTTTTCTGAGCACTTCAATCAATTCTCTCATATCCTCCTCCTCAGTAGAGTGTTGTTGCCTTTTTTTTCTAATCACCTCTTTGCTCAACCATCTTGGAACATGCTCCATTAGATATTTTCCTTTTGAATATGAAGGATTTTTCTTTGCTATGTTGTTTCCCTTATCACTCCTCTCTAGAGTCTTCTCCTTTTGTGAGAGATCCACATCAAGAATCTATGTATCCGTGGAATCCATAGTCTTCACCTCTATGTCTTGGGAAGTTTTCTAAGGTTGTTCACTTATTTTTCCTTCCTTTGACACTTCATCAGTGAATACTTGTTGTGGCTCTTCCTCCTATTTTGCTTGAACCTATTCTTCTTCATTGTTTGGAGGAAGAGGAGTAGCCAATCATTTATCTACCCAAACTGTAACTTGAAAGGGAGATGGTGGAGCTACTTCAAGTCCTTGTGGCTTAGGTGACAACTGACTCCAATCCTCCTATTGAGATTGATTAGTTGGAGTGTCCCTTATTTTGTCTCCCACCAATGTAGTACCAAATGGCATAAAATCAAAATAGAACATCTAAAAGACATCAATGCCTTCACCCTCCTACTCATCAATCCATAGTTGCAACTTATCTTCTGATGTAGTAGACTGAACAGGCTTCTTAGAAATGGATGGTAGTGTAATTATGGAGCTTCTTCTCCATTCCAACTCTGTGGCTCTGGCAAGATGAGTCCTCTAGTTCAAAGGAAGGTTATCTTCTTCATCCTCAACATCCTCTTTTTCCTCTTCTTTTGGGATAACTTTTGGGACTGATGGGAAAGGAATAACTTTCCTAATCACTTTTTTTCTCCTCTTGACTGGAGTCTTGATTGTTCTCCTCTTAGGAGTGGATGGGGAGGCTTGTACCTCTTGTTGAAGTGGAGACACTTCTTTCATTTCTATTTCAGCTTCCCCTTGCCCTTGTTTAGCTAGTGGAACTGGAGGATTGTCCTAGGCCTATGTAGCTTCAACACTTTCAACCCTTGTACATTTTCTATCCCTAGCTATGGAGGTGCTTGAGTTGGTTCCTCTTCTGGCTCAACTCTTTGGGGAGAACTTCTCTTCCTCTTACCTTTACCTTTCTAGGCCCTATAATACCCAACTTCTCTATCAAGTTGGTGCACTATTTCCAGCCTTACTAGGGATTGAGGTGTAAAAGTAGGCACTATTATCTTAGCTCCTTGAACTCTTGTTGGGTGGGTTGTAGCGTGGAAGACCACCACTTGAGGAATTGGATCCAATTTGAAAGGTCTCGTAATCCAATCCTTGTTCACTTTGATAACATACATGGCCTTGTGATTAATGTTTGAGTTTTCCTTCTTATCAATCTCAGCATTCTTAATAGGTTGATCACAAATTTTGTCCCTATTTAACAATGGATCAAGGACATCCTCAGTATCCTATTGCATAATTTTCAAAGAAACATTTATCTTCAAGGCACTTCTCACCAAATAGAGAGTCATCCTAAAATAATCCCTTATAGGGATATCATAGTCATCAGTTGCATTCATTTAGTGGTCCTCAATTGCATTTTCATGTTGAAATGTCTTTCCTACCAAATATTGCACCCTTCCAATGTTATCAAAATAAGGGTGAGGAGACTTATATTCCCCCAAGGGATACTAATCCCACTCAGGCTCAAAAATGGAATGTCCTATCTTTGGACCACACTAAATGGTCCAATAGTAATAGGCCATACCCATGTTATTTTATGTTTCTTTCATACTCTATCATAGGCAAAGAAGATTTACTAAGCAATCACTAGTAGTATAAGTCTATCACTTGGATACATAGGAAGCTTCTTGGGATTGATCATCATACCTACTACCCTTAAATAGGTGATCATTCGATACTGGATATAGTAGGCTCCAACTTCTAAAATATTTTTTGCTACCTCCTCTAACATCCTCTTCACATAATCCCCCTCAATAAACTAGATAATTGTGAATATAAAAGCATTATTCACTATCCTATATTCCTTGATGTGCTCGAGAAGCTTCTTCTTCACTAGCTAGGGATATACTATATATGGTCATGCATTTGTATCTTACATGTTGTCCTTCTTGAAGAGTCTCAGATAATTTATTACCCTTGCAGCTAATAAGTAAACCAAATATGATGTCATGTAGAACTTACAGTTATTCTTAACTATCACCAGCTACTCATCCAAGTTCTCACTAAGAATGGAAGCCTAAACAATTAGCATCTTTTTCCATCTTGATAGTCTCAATAAAATGCATCATCCATGTATTGAGGTATCTTGAAGCTGGCAACCCCATGACTCTACTCAAGAGTATTATTGAACATCTAATATCCTCTTTCATGTAGCCTCTTGTCATGTCCACTTTTTCTACTTTACACCCAAGAGGAGTCTTCTCAATGAGGTATGAAGACTGAATGAGTTTGGATGCTTCCTCTACATGTTCCCTATACCATCTTTCTACCTAGTGATATGTTAATCTTATGAACTGATCTTCTCTTGGAAGATGGAACACCTTCACTATGTTCTTAGGTCAGAGATCTAGTATAATCTCTTTAGTTATACTCTTCATGACACTTTCCTCATAAACATAGTTCTCTATGAGTGTCATAATCAACTTCGAGGATTGTACTAATACCGGGTGTGAAGCTACGTTGACTAGTCCTGATTGGATCAGAGCAAATATCAATGGGGACCTCTCTGTGGGTTTGTTTCACAATACCAAGATTGTGTTCTAGTTTGTATGACTAGGTTTAGTGTCCTAAATCTCTGAATAGTCATCTTGAAAGTGTGACTTTGTACGAACACCATGAAACTTGAAAACCACCAGTTTTGGGACCATCTTTGTAGCAAGGGAGGATGATGAAGAAGCCATTGAATCTACACAAAAACAATGTCTATTAGTCTAGAGTAAAAGAAAAATCAATTAACATCAACCCTAATGATGACATAGAAAAAAACCAGAAACCCTAAGTGTCAGAAACTCAATTTTTAACCCTAAAGGAAAAAAAGGTGCACCTGGCACACCTCAAAGGTGTGCTTGGTATGCCTTTTTCCTTATCAATCCTTAATATATGAGAGTGCACACCAGAAAACCTCCTAGGGTGTGCTTGGTGCACACCCTTGTCCTTTAAGGAATCCTTGTGGGTATAAAGGTCTGCATCTACACACCTAAATAGGTGTGTAGCTATGCACCTTTACTTAGGTGGGAGTCTTTAAAATTTTCTTAAGGTTTTTAAGTTTTTAATTTTTTTGCAAAAAAATGTGTGCAACTGTACACTTTCACTTGTTTTTTTAATGTTTTGTTTGTTGTACCGGTGGAGCAAAGTAGTAGAGATGCACACCATAACAGGTGCGGTGATGTGACCAGGGGGCTTAGAGTGAAAAGAATGAAGTAAGAAGGGGAGAGGGGTCCCAATTTATATAGACCTAGGACCTAGTGCACCTCTTGGTGATGCACAGCTGCACAACTACACTGTTGCACATTACCAAGGGGGATACCTCCCTCAATAAGACTAAGTGTACTAGTGCACCTAGCGAGGTGCACTAGGTGCACTAGTGCACACTTTTATGCATAAAAATGAACTTCTCCCCTAGAATTTTGTCTTCCAAAATCTGGTTTTTTAAGCTAGGACTTGTATTTGACCAAAGAAACTAGGTAAAACCCTAGAAAAGACTTGAACCCTGGACCAAGGATTCGGAAAGCTGAAAAATAAAGTAGGGTGTCCCCATTTCTAGGTGAAATGGGGCATGGGTTGTGAAACCACAACAAGGGGTTGTGTCATGTGAACTTTAATAATTTGGTAAACATTGGTAAGATGAAAAGTGTAAGAGGTTTACCATGATTGAGAAAACTTGACAAAGTGATGTGCAAATAATGTCAAATGGGATAAATGGAAAAGTTTTCAAGAACAAGATCTATTGTTCTAATGATATTTTTGAATTGGTTCATACTGATTTATGTGGTCCTATTGTAGTAAAAATTTACTATGGTGACAAGTACTTTATTCTATTTATTGATGATTTCTCTAGAATGATGACTGTTATGTTTATTAAAGAAAAATATCATTCTTTTCAAATGTTTAAGTAGTGTTTGGCTAGAGTTGAAATGGAAATAGATAGGAGTCTAAAGTGCATGAGATCAGATAGAGGAGTTGAATTCATATCTGAGGAATTCAAGATAATCTAAAATGACAAAGGAATTAAAAGATAAATGAATACACCAAGGACTCCACAACATAATGGAATACCTAAAAGAAGAAATATATCAATCATAGATTGTGCAAGAACACTTATTATAGAGAATAATGTCTCAAAAAAGTATTGGAGAGAAGTTATAAGTATTGATGTTTATACACTAAATTGAGTTCAAGTCAAGAAAGGTTCAAGCAAAATACCTTTTGAACTTTGGTATGGCTATGCACCTAATGTCAATTATTTCAAAGTATTTGGAAGCAAGTGTTACATATTGAAAGATGCAAGGAAAGGAAAACTAAATGCAAAAAGTGATGAAAGTATAATCCTAGGATATTCCACTAAAAGCAAGGCATACAAGTGTTTGAAATCTATGACTAACAAAATTGTGGAAAGTGAAAATGTTGGAGTTGATGAATTTGTAGAAAAGAATGAAGAAGAGTGCAAGAAAGAACCTAAAGAGTACATAAACTTGTTGGATATAGGAAATACTAGGAGGGGGGATGAATCAATATTCCACAAAATGTTTCCTAGTTATGGATATCATTAATAATCTTATAACTTGCATATAAAATTAAACTAATTAAGTTGAACAATAAACACAACCATAAAGTAATACAACACATAACACCATATTTTGTTAACTAGCAAAACCCTGGCCAAGGGAAAACCCCAGTGGGGATGGTACCCACAAAATGATCCACTAATCAAAAGTATCTTGTGAATATATTGACCCTATTAGGAGTCTATTACATATGTATAGTGTCTTAGTCCTTGTCAGAGGACTAAGCTTGTTAGAAGCCTCAACCTGTTAGGAGTTGTTATTAAAATTGTAGAAAGCATAAAAGATGATCCCACTTCCCAAACATGCAATACACAATGATATCCTTCAATACAAGAGATAAGTACAAAAACCTCTTATTGTAATTGATGTCTTTAGAATATGTTTTGCCTTTTCTACTCTTCACAAAATTGATCATACATCCATACCATTCTGATCTAACATCATAACTCACATATCAAAATAGTCATAGTCACTTATAATTACTTTTTCTTTCACAATTACACTCTCTACATTTCACATTTCAAAAACTTTCCTTTATACCCTATTATTTCATAATGACATGCATTGTCGGCCTTCATACCTTTATACACTTGCCAAATTACAAAAATATATCTTGTCCACTTAGGATTAACATCTATGATGTCATCCCTAATTGGTAAATTAATTATTTTGATATTAAAAAAATTCTTAACATAGAATACTTGATTTCTTGTCTTTATCTTGTTCAGTCGGCTCAATACTACAACTGGAAAAATGGTTATATCTCTTTATGTATTGTTTGTACATCCCCATGCTCGTAGTTATAGTATCCTAACATAATATATCTATTTTAGCTAAGCCTACACATGTCAATATTGCCTCTATGAAATAAGCCAATAAAATCTCTAGTTGTACTGCCAATTAACCTCTGTGATACTTAGACAATTTTCTAAGTCTAGTTGCCAAAACTGTATCTCCATAATGTGCTTACTTTATACTAAGTATATGTTTCCATAAATGAAAACCTCGTACTTACTAACCTATCCAAATTTCAAAAAATCTCCCCCTTTTCCATTTATGGCAACATATTGGGAAAATCAGCTAAGACCCAAATACTTCAAAACTACAAAAGTTCAAAACTTGTAAAACCTATTACATGGCCATACAAAATTTACCAAATATGGATCACTTTCTTATTTATACTATCTTACATATGGATACTTCCCCTTTGACTATGCTCTTACTTATAAATCCCTTATAAACTTTCCTTATTATACTCCCTTGTACACTTTTCCTTACCATACTACCCCTTTGACATCAATGACAAGGGTGGTGTCAAAACTTAAATACAAAACAAAATTTTAAATTTTTACCTTTAAAATTGTTGAGTGGATATCTCTATAATGTAGTCTACAAAGTTCTACTTTAAGATGGATAATTCCTTGTCAAACTTTATCTTTACTACATTTGATTTTTTTGATCAATCCACATAATCCATATGATGCAATCTTCATTGCTTTCAAATATGTATATGAAAAAATTTCATATGATGCCTTGGTTGAAAGGCTTTCATATAGTTGTCCATGTACATGGTCTATTTGTAAGGAAAGGTGCTCTCTTAATAGTGAAAACCTTTTCAAAATCCTTTCCTTTTTTAGCTCTAATAGCCCAATATCATCATGAATTCTGTTTATTATACTCTCCAAGTCCATGATCTATACATTAGGACTTTGTAGCTTGCTAACAAGAGTCTTCAACTCTTCCATTTTGTTTCTTAGCTCATCTTAGATGTCCTTTATGAAAGTATGTGATAAGGCACATTTACCATATACTTATTTACCTTTTTTCAAACATCTTCTCAATTCCTTGATGCATGTGTCAAGGATCTTTTAATCTTCTCTTATGTTCTCACAAACCTTCCTAAACATTTTAGCATAATGAAGAGTTTTACCTTAGTAGCCACAACTTCTAATAATTAAGTAAACTCATTATCAAAAGCCTTGATCATTTATTTTTCTATTTCCTATGGTTTTGATTCAGTAACTTTCTCTAATATGATGCTCTGAAATTTCTCTGTTACTTCGATCAATGAGCTTTTTTTACCCTGTTAATGAACAGATTGTCCTTCAAGAGAATATGTGGAAATCTGACTCTGAATGCCCAAGTGAAAGGACAACTTGACACCAACAGTTGGATAGGTTGTTATTAGATTAATAACCTTCCTCTAAATTTTATTGGGTATAGCTCCCCATGTAAGATCTACAGTGAATTAAATGTGAGTGCTTTTACCAAAAAGCACGAAAGGATATCTAACATCTACCTGTAAACACAGAGTAGACGTGAAACCTAAGAACTAAAAAGAAAGGATACAGAATGAAATAGATTACACAAAGCTAACCTATTGTATACTGCATTACAAAGGATAAAGTTAAAGAACGATTCCCATTCTTCTAAGGAAAAATGAATCAAAGCTTCCAGAAGATCCTGATATCAAATGCATATAGAAAATAGCACATCTGATGCACTTAAAGAAAATTGAAAGTTATAGCAACATAACCATCAGTGGAAAGAAGAACTACATGGACTCAAAGTTCTAATTTGCAGATATCTTTCAGACCTCCCTTCTTTAAGATGTAAAAGACTACAAAGATCCTATTACACATGCATCAAAAAATGAAAACCATCTCCCCTACATTACATTTCAAAATCAAAATCCTCTTTAATCACTAACACAAAGTCTAGCAAATAAAACTCTGTTCTGCTACAACTTCAAAGTTTGTATTCATTCCCCTAGAACTGAAAAATTTCCCCCTACCCACAGCACACAGTCTGTAGTTGCTGAAAGGACAAGTGGAATTCAGAAGATGAAACTATTCTGTCAAAATTTCCTCCTTCCTTGCTTGAAGCCCAAAGTCGACAGTTTTGGAAGTTGGAAGAGTTTAGAACCCCTGTCTTCACTTGTTGTTTCTTATTTATTCTTTCTCTGTCCATTGTGAAAGTTGTTTCGCCCCCCACCCTTTCCGTTATGAAAACTAATTCTTTTATTTACCATTCTTTCCTCATAAATTCCTTAGGAAATAAGCAAATGTAACTGATAACACTCGCCGCATGGAAGTTCTTTTTGACTTCCTGTAGATATACGTTGTCCTTATTTCCCCATATTACATGCACAACATATTACATTATGAGCCCGAGTATTCTTACGACATGTTGTGGACAGGTGGCATCTAATTGTTGTGTTTGCAAGGTTCTCATAACTGATATTGAGTATCAATATCCATTAATCTTATATATGTTTAGGATACTCAAATTTGGGCATAAGAGAAAGCAATGCGGGCTCCACACTATAACATGCCTCTATCGTTCCCAGATAATCAACATTGTTGATTGCAGATATCACAGTCAATAACTTGATGTGGTTTAAAGTAGGGTCTCCATTCCATCATGTTCAAAACCACCGATCATGATTCAATACATTTTTCGTGTAGAGGATCAAATATATCATTTGAAGCAATTCAGAAGATGAGGGACCGAAGGCCTGCACAAGGGTTTGTTGAGAAGAAGTTAGTGCTCCTAAAACTGATTGCCGATCAATCCTTCTCAATGTTTGATGCAGTTCCAAACTCATCACCAAGCATTTTCATACATGAGAAATCTGATCCTGTGGAGGAACCTGTAGCTTCCAACCTCACAATCACTTTTCAATTTGGTGACAGTTGTGTTTCATAAAAATGATATTTGGTTGAGCATTGTAAATATTTCACATAAAGTCTTCCTTGAGTGCTACATTGCCCATCAAATGCTATTTGCTTCATATGTTGTGTAGTGTGTTGTAGAAGATCTGAATCTCTTGTCAAGGCAGACTTTCATAAAGTTAGATATTCAGATGGTAGTTGTTTGCCCAACAAAGAACTTCACCTATTATGACACCCTGCGCAGGCCTTTCTATAAGTGCAAGGGAAACTTCTTTCCTTATCTTCAAAGATTCAGTGTGGTTCCCTTGATACATAATCAATTGAAATTATTGATTATTATCATGAGTTTTCATTCGTCGGGTGTCATCATCGGATATCACTGTGCAAGCTTCAAAATCATGAGATGTAATTGTAGTATCGGTGTTCTACTTCATTATTTTGTGGTTAAGTTATCCATCATGGACAGAAGCTAGAACTTGGTAATGTGTAATTACAATTACACTGGTATGACTAGCAGCATATGTAGGTGTATCAACCCGACTCCTTCAAATCCGTATTGACACATTTTGAACCCATGCTCATGGAAAAGATAACATCTCTCATCAAGACATTTGCAACATTCTTATGGGCCCGGGTGATAAATCTTGATCCTGTGGCACATGTAATTCATGATTTTATACTGAAATCAAAATCTTCAAGGGACCCTAGTGGTTTTTAGTGATGAAAATCACTTTCCTCATTGTGTTCACGTGAAACAGCTTGTACATGTACACAGGACTCTGGATGTCCATGTCAATTATTGCATATTTGCATAAGGGAGAAAGCCGTGGTTTGTATTATTCTCTCAAATGACCTTCTAGTTATAATAAGGAAGGATACATGTTGTGCTATTTCATTTTTAAGAAATGCACAGTTACACTCCCTTGGAGATGTCGATGCCCTTATTATATACTGCTCAACTTTCATTTTTAGATTGCCTACAGGTTATTAACTTGATCAAAGTAATACAAACCCAAATGGAAAACTGAGCTCACATTTTATTCCTCAAGATTTTATGATAGGACTATAAGGTTACATTCCACTTTAACTAATTGGGATCAAGAAGTTAGCCTTGCTTGGGTCTTTCAGATTACTTGTAAGATGATGAACTCCAAATCTTGTAAAGCATCATATTTTGAAACTTTGAACCTACAAACCTTCAAAGAATAATCCACACTCTGAAAAAAATCCTCTGAATACATTTGTATAGAACCACTGATTTATTGAACCTTTTAAACTGTTGATCTGAACATGCATTATGAACTGAGTGTGAATTTGGGTATTGGACTGAACATGGATTTTGAATTTTGCTTCAGCGTTTCCATTCTTGAACCTCTTGAACTAAGCCTTTGAATTTGTGAATTGACAAACTGCATCTCTGAACTTACACTACTGATAACTATCCTCCAGACATGTCTATTATGCCAATTTAAACCAACAAGTCCAGCAAATTGAATTGTTTGAACCACTTTGTACTATCGAACACGTTGAATTACTTTGAACTGAGTTCAAAGTACTTCAAAGAGGTTCAAAACCTGAAACTAAAAGTTTTAAAACTATGTCCACATTAGGTACTAACATGCCCTTTTGATCTTCTCAATGATTTTTCTCAGAGATGATATCAACCCAACTTCTTCATCATCATCTTATTCATTTTTTGTTAAAGTTTTCAATGTTGATTCAAGTGGTAACTTTGAAGAACTAGGTTCACTTGCCTTTATTACCTTTCAAGGAGTTTACATTAGTTGTCTTTCTTTTCTTTCTTCTTCAATTTGCACTATCACTAATCTTTCAGATTATTTTCTCTTAGTCTCTAGCAGTGTTGGTGCCTCTTATTTTTATATTTCAACATGCTTCAATTTTGGTTAGAAGTGGGAAGTTTCATGTATTATTATCCTTCATCTTCTCAACAACTTTCTTAATTTTTTGTTCTTTTTCTTCTTTTTTATTCTTTTTTACTTCCTCTTCATCATTTTCTCTTTAATTCCTTCCATTTTGCCTTCATCTTCTAAACTTGTGTAAACTACAAAATTGTCAATATTAGGCACAAAATCCTTAAAAGAATCTTCTAATGTGTCTATTGGTGTAAATACGTATTTACTATTTACACTTACTTAAGTTTATTTAGGTTCATACATTATTTTATTATATTGCATTATTTTATTATTTATTTTTTGAGACACTTAGGAGTTTGCGCACCTTTATGAGTTGTTGTGTTGACAACACAAAAGTACGCAACTCTAGTTCAACACATGGTGCCTACAACACTAGAGTTTGCATCATTCACTGAGTTGTCATATAGATTACATAGTTATTTGCACTCCTAATTTAGCACATGTTGTCTACAATTTTAATTTTCATGCTACACCATTGTAGGTTTATCCTCTCATCACTGCACTTACTTCTGTGCTTAATGGAAGATAACCCATATCTGGTGGACATGTGCCTAGTTGTATGACTTATTGTGATGTTGATTCTTAGGCATTCTAGATTCATCTCAAAGGCCTTTATATATAGGCACTCCTAGTCCACTTTCATACATATTGAATCAAATACATATCAATATTTTGATCATACTCTTTCTAGTCTACAGTTGTGCTTATGTTTGAGTTCTTAGTTCTTGGGTGAATTTTGTTGCTTAGACGAGCCACACTAGCATTCTATACTGCTGACTTAGCACTTTTGTACCACAAGTTTGGCTTTTCATATAGTCCACGTGTCATATTCATACAGTCATAGCCCAATCAACTTGACACATTACCAAGGCAGTTGTTTTTGGCTGATGTCATCATTTTATGGAAAAAAATTGGCAGTCATCTGACCGTCATTTCAAAGCTTTTTATAATTGTTGTGATGGTTGTTTGACTATCAAATTTAAGCATGTAGTTTTCCTTCCAAACCCGTCTTCAGATTATTTTTTGATTTGACAGCCTGACTTTGCGAGCCTATAACTTGGTCATCTAGACTCCAAATTAAGTCCAATTCATTTTGATTTTGGGTAAAATTTCTTGAACTTTTTAGTGGTGGTGTTCTTTTCTAGTTTTGGTGCAGTGATTTGTTAGAAATTGCATCTTTTGGTGACTGTACCTATTCAATCTTGCATTTTGCAACTTCAAACGCTCCATACGGGCTCATCTAGACATGAAAATAGGTTTCATTTTTTTTAAAAGTGCATTAATTTTTCATCTACTTTCTAGATTTGCAATCAGATTCTAGGGTTGTGTGGACAAAAATTGCACTTTCAGAATTATGGCTTTTTTGCATTGTAATGCTTTGATTACTTTTCAAAATTGTTGTACATTTGAGCTACAATGCTTAGTGAAAAATTTGGGCCTCAAAAGGCAATTGTAAAAAAAAAAAATCAAAAGTCCACTTTGTTCATTTTGACAAGTGGTCTATTGTACACACACTACATATAAAGTACCAAAAGCATCTTTTTTGGGGGATCTTTTGATTGAGTGAAAAGGCAAGGTGTGTATTGTGTATTGTGTCTCTCTTTTGTGCTCTTTTTATTTTTTGCATCACGGGTTCATCTACAGGTCCACTTCTAACTTCACACAATTATTCTACATGGAAAGATATTGTATGGAGTAGATTAATGGAAACAGGTCTAAATTTTTATGTTGATGGTACAATTCCAAAACCCATTGATGCTAAAGAACTCATTGATTGGAAAATTATAGACAATTGTGCTTTAGGTATTATTAGGAGTTGTGTACATAGAGATCTCTTCTTCCACATTTCCAATTTCATAGAAGCCAAACTTGCTTGGGACAAACTTGAATCATTGTATGGTAAGGTGGGTGAGGAAAAGGGTTTTCAAATTGAGGATGATCTACTTCTCTTGGATCCAAAGAACTTTGACACAATTCAAGATTACATCAACAAAGCCAATGAGTATAGGGCACTACTTAAATATTGTGGAAATCCCATGAAGGATGACAAGTTGATTCATCACATCCTAAAGAGGCTACCTTTAGAGTATGCTTCCTTTGTTTCGAGTTATAATACTCACAAGTTTACCATGGGAAGTGCTTTCCAAAAGCCTACATTTGATGAATTTGTAGAGATGTTGATTTTTGAACAATCTCACTTGATAGATTTGGGACTTCTCACATCATTAAAGACCAAAGCATTGGTGACTAGTGATGAGAATCAATCAAGTCAAGGAGGGAAAAGTTCTAACAACAACAACAAGAAGTAGTGGAAGCAGAAATCACAATCTAAGACACAACAATCCTCCTCATAGCAAGGAAATTCTTCTTCCAACAAAAAGGGAAGTAATGAAAAGAAGGACAAACATTTTTGTGCATATTGCAAAAAGCCAAATCATGATGAGCATCATTGCAAGACTAAAAGAATTGATGTGTTGGAAAACCTACTCAAGAAGAACAAAATTCAAGTGCCAGTTACTTCCAAGGATTCAACTCCAACCTCTTCAAAGGGAAAAGGGCAAGCACTTATGGAAAATACAAGTTCTTCTTTGGAATGGATACTTGACTCAGGTGCCTTCTATCACATGGGTTCTTCAAAGGGAGACTTTTCTTCATTGAAGCAGTCATAGGTACTACACATCTTTGTGGGAGATGATACCAAAATGGAAGTTGAAGGGAAAGGATATGTGGAAATGGAAAATGCAGAATTCAAAGAAATTCTCTATGTTCCAAACCTTAGCTCCAATCTCCTCTCAATTTATTGAATCACTCACCTTGGAGATGGTCACAAAGTTGAATTCCTTCAAGATTCAGTGATGGTGCAAAGTCTTAGAGATGATTCATTGGTTGTAGTGGGGAAATTCAATCATGACAAGAGGCTTTATTCCTTCTCCCACTCTATGCCTCAGTCTCCTTCACAAGCCTTGATTACTCAATCTAATTCAAAAATCAAACTATGGAATGAGAGGTTTGGTCATCTTCCCTTCCTCTATCTTCAGTAACTTTTCTCAAAACACATGGTCAAAGGCCTACCTAACATCAACTTTTCTAAGGGTGAGTGTTCATCATGTTTAGTGGATATGAGTCTCGAGGAGAAGTATCATAAAGGGAAGTCTTCAAGACCACCAATTGTTCTCCAGTTGGTTCACATGGTTTTAGTAGGACTCTTTGTAGTGACATCAGTCAGCCAAGGCCACTACATCCTTACTTTTTTTTATGACTTTTCATGATTCACATGGGTCTACTTTCTTCATCACAAGAATGAAGTTTTGGATAAGCTTCAAGCCTTTAAGAGTCATGTTGAACAAGAAAAAATCAAGGAAAGCCATCAAGGTTCTACGGATGGACAATGAAAGTAGATATGTGAATAGAAGACTTAAAGACTTTTGCAAACTTGAGGAAATTGATCTTCAGAGTCCACCACCATTCAGCCTACACAAGATAGACGTTGCAACATTGAGGATTAGAACTCTTAAGACCATGGCAAGTTGCATAATTAAAGCCAGGTCTCTCAATCCTACACTTGAAGTTGAAGCCATTAGCAGTGCCACTCACATACTTAACAGGTCTCCTCATAAGACCTTAAATGGAAAAAGTCCTTTTGAGGCATGATGTGGCAAAAAAATAGTTGTGAGTCATTTCAAAGTCTTTAGTTGTCCTGCCTAGGCAAACTATCTTCTAGGGGAAGCAAGGCACCAGCACCTAGGCCTTGTCCTTTTATTGGATATGAAGACAATGTTAAAGCATACAGACTTATGGGTCCTAAGACTCATGAGATTTTTGTGGAGAAGGATGTTCACTTTGAGGAAAGTTCACCTAGCTTATCCTCTAATCCTCTTCGCACTTCATACACTATGGAAACTTATAGTGACACCAATGATAGTGCTTCAACACATTCAAATATGTGGGGTTCTATTGACAGTTGCAGTGAGAGGTCACAACATTAGTATAGTCCACATGCATACATTACCACAATGATAGGTCCAACATAGCACAGTACACATCATCTTCCAACTCTAGCAATAGAAGATGACTACATGGGAGACATTGCAGGTTTGTTCATGGAGTCACACACCATAAATTTGGGAGATATCTTTGAGGATTTACATCTTCTCTTTGATGAAGATGATACTTCTACAGTTGTTGTGAGGGCTCACTCTGACCCTCATGTCCATTATCTACATGATCAATCTTTACAAGTTGGCATGATTGTGGATCATTATGTATAGCAATTGTTGGAGGTCTCTTTATCATTTGAGGAGATAGATGGTTCATTGGAATAGGTTCTATAGACATCCTTGCCAAATTTTCATTTGTTATTTTCAGCAATGTTGGAAGGGGTGACCATCAGTATTGAAATAGGGACACTTGAGCAGGTTTTAGGGCCACCATACATCTTCAGGATTGTACCTTTGCCATTATTTCTTCCAAAAGGGGAGGAACATCATTCTGCACTCATGGACCAGCTTCTTCCTTGGAGCAACAATCATTGGCTAGCATTCTTCATTGGGGGGTGGGAATTTTTCCTCTTATGAGGTTTTGTTTTTCTCATCCTTCACTATTGTATATACTTGATGTATGTTGTAATGAGAGGGGTCTTGATTACTCCATCCATCCATCCATCTAGTCATTTCATCTCTCTTTTTGGGGGAGGGTTTTTCCCATGAGGTTATCCCTCTTTCTCCACTTTATGAGAGATTGCATTTTCATTATGTACATGGGTACCTAACATGGCCTAGTAGTCGGGACCCATCATGAATGTCATCCTAGTTTTCATAAGCTTAAGGGCATTCCCCTAAGTTGCACTTAAGGGGGGGTGTTGGTGTAAATATGTATTTACTATTTACACTTAAGTTTACTTAGGTTAATACATTATTTTATTATTTATTTTATGAGACACTTAGGAGTTTGTGCACCTTTATGAGTTTTCATGTTGACAAAATAGAAGTATGCAACTCTAATTCAACACATGGTGTCTACAACATTGGAGTTTGCATCATTCACTGAGTCCTCATGTAGACAACAAAGTTATTCACACTCCTAATTTAGCACATGTTGTCTACAACATTAATTTGTGTGCTACACCATTGTAGGCTTATCCTCTCATCATTGCACTTACTTCTATGCTTAATGGAGGATAACCTATATCTGGTGGACATGTGCCTAGTTGTATGGCTTATCATGATGTTAATTCTTAGGCATTCTAGATTCATCTCAGAGGCCATTATATACAAGCATTCCTAGTGTACTTTCATGCATATTGAATCAAATACATATCAATATTCTAATCATACTCTTTTTTGGTCTACAGTTGTGCTTTGTTTGAGTTCTTAGTTCTTGGGTGAATTCTTCCCTAAGGCAAATTCTTACAATGTCCATTGTGATGCTAGTGATATTCACATGCATTGTATCTATATTAATTGAAACTTGTGGTATTTTTTATGTAGGTATCTCTAAAGATTTGTTGTCTAATGCATCTGTCATCTCTGTGTCTTTTGTAGTTGTTGTTATTGTTGCTTTTTCTTTTTCTTTTTATTGTACTTTTTTTGTTGGAATAGGGACTACTCCCCCTAATATCATGCTTTTTGATCTTGTGCTAGGTTTAGCCTTATGTACTTCAACCATAATTTTTATAATAGCTTGTTCAGTTTCTTTATTGACTTCTTCATAATTTCATCCCATTATCAATATGGTTATTTTCTTGTTTCTTAGTAAAGGCTCAATACTTTTCATTATTCTATCAAGGTGCTTATGATTTTCTATCTCACATAGTTTCCTAATTAGTCTTTCCTTTATTGTCATGTCTTCTTCAAAAACTCTATTTTTTCTATTTACTTATTTCTCATATAGGTCTTTGGGAATTTAACCCTGAATGTCTTGAAACTTCTTATTACACAAGATCACATGTCTAATAACCTAATTTTCCAACTAAAATTTTTCAAGATCATCATACAAGTGGTAGTACTTGTTGAATTGAGTAAAGTCCCCATCATCAATTATCATACAATTTAATCTTTCAACTTTTCGTTTGCATTCTTACTTCTCTAGTAAAATTTTCAAGTTTAGCTTTCTACATTTCTTTCTTAGATTCTTCTTCCTTAGACTTTGATTTCTTTGCCTCTTGTTCTAAGCTCTTCTTTTTTTCTTTCCCACATAGGTAATTAATGTTTTTCTTTTCGTTCTTGGACCAATGGTAATTTCATTGACGCTTTTGTTTCTTGGTGGCTTAACTAGTTCTTGTTTTACTTTTTCAAATCTTGCAGACCTTTTTGTGCTTGGTGGT
Organism: Cupressus sempervirens; assembly: GCA_028749045.1. Taxonomy (NCBI): domain Eukaryota; kingdom Viridiplantae; phylum Streptophyta; class Pinopsida; order Cupressales; family Cupressaceae; genus Cupressus; species Cupressus sempervirens. The sequence continues at coordinate 55,097,651 of CM053788.1, read as the reverse complement.
GTGGCTAATTGAAATTTTATAATGCTAACATCTTCTTCCTCTCTAATCTAAATTGGTGGAACAAACTATTGTTGTATTGGTGCAACTATTGCATATGGTACAATAGGTGTTTGTGTAGATACGACTGCTATTGTTACTCCCTCTGTAGGTCCACTATCAATATCCAATAGTTTAGTAATAGTATATCGGATTTCCCACTTTCTTTCATTTCCTTTTCTCTTCCCATGGATTCTCTGAATTCTTCCTTGTTCATACATGTTTCATTCAGTATACTATCTATTATCTTGTCAACTATTTTCTTAATGTACTTGTTTTTAAATTGATTGTCTACTTCTTTGACTTTCTCTTCATAGGTACCCATCTAGGATACTCCTTTTTCTTTTTTATTCTAATATTATCTTTGTATAACCCTTAATAAATTCCTATATCATTTCATATCCCATAGGTTCAATGAAATTTACTCTTGGTTCTACTGTGTCCATACATGTAACATCAGTTTCTACCATGAAATAGATCTCATTGTTGTATTTATCAACTAAGGATGGTGGAATCCTAAATCTCTATTTCATTTCAACTTGGAAACTTTTCATCATCCTTGTGATATCTTCTATCATTCTTTCCTCAAGTTTTTTTCCTATAATAGTGTGTGATCAAGTCCATTGTGCACTTGTTAGAGTTCCATTCAAGACTTGGCATACTAGAAAATTTTCTTACTACTTGGAAGAATTGATGTGTCAATAAATATTCAAATATAAATGTTGCATTATTAGTTTTCTTGATTATATCTATATTGTCAACTAGCTAATGCCTAAAAATCTCACATATTAACTTTCTCTTTTTAACAGACATCATATATGTTGCCTGAATGAATCCTCTGGGTATAGAGTTCAATTGAGAACTTTAATTCATCTTATATCTGATTATTTTGCTGACAAGTATAACATCAACTTTTGTAATCATGTCTAGCTTCATATTCCTTCCATATGACATTGTTTTCAAGTTGGTTTCAACTAGTTTCTTAACATTTTTCACATTCACAAGGTTACTACCCTCATTGCTCAATCCAGTTAACTTATGAATCATTTCATTCTCAATCATGACTAGTATGTCTCCTACCCAAAACATATCTTCATGTATACAGCTTAGAATTATCCTTGTCCACTCATTGCTATCAAATTTCAAAAAGAATATATGCCTTGTGATATTTAGGTCTCCTAAACATTCAAACCCTTTTTTAAGTGTTAGATCATTGTTGTACGCTAGGTTCATATCTTCATGGATGTCATTATCTCCAATTGACTCAAATTTGTAGTGTATGTAAGCACATATATCTTCTACATGCAAAACCCTACTAGGTACTTATGAAAATGGTCCAGTGGGTTATCTCCTAGTGAAATGTATGGATGCTTCTTAAATGTATAGATTGGTCTCTCACTCACATCACAAAAAGTTGGGGTTGTCATTTATACCAAATTAAACTTCCAAATTATGACTGTGCAAGTCTCAATTCTATCCCTAAGAGTTTATACATTGTTTTGATACTAATTACGTTGCAATAATTGATAAAATGAATTGCTAAATTGGATTGGGATTGGTCAGTAACTATAACTAACTTCAATATATTTTTGGGTGCTTCACTTGATTGACTTTCCAATACTACATGTGAACTTGTTGGATCCTTAGCTTTAACAAATGATTCATAGAGGTTTCGTAGAAAATATTTCTCATTCTCTCTTACTATTGTTATTCTAATTTCTTCTATTGTTTTCCATATTCCTTCTAGGATTAGGGTTTATCATGTTGTTCCTCATGTTTTTAGGCATTCTCATATTGCTCATCCTGCAAAATCTTGTTGAAACACCCAAGTTGTTACAAATCTAACATACTATAAAATTGTTTCCATATCTAGGTCTTGATCAATTAATTTGTGCTCTATAATCTCTAGCTATATTTCCAAAGTTGTTGTACTTATAACACATAAAACCATTCCTTATAATATTGGTTCCTCCAATAGGTCTATTAGCTACAAGGTTAGTACTCCTAAAAATTCTACTATTATCATTAAATTTAGGTTTCTTACATTCATTAGCTCTATGACCAAAAACCAAGAAAATTATAACAATAACTATAAAGGGGTTTAAAAATCTTACCTTTATACTCCTTCTCCATGTGACAAAATTCAATGCATGCATAACATCTTCCTCTAAATTGGTTCCTTACTTCTTTAGGTGATTCAGCTTGTGTGATTTTCTTACGTACATCTTTAGATTGATTTGACTCAATCTTGTTTAGATCTTCTTTATCTTTCTTGGGTTGTTGGAAAATATCTAATTCCTTTGTCACCTCATGTTTCTTAGATTATTTTCCTTCAAATTATTCAAGACCAATCTTATCATAAGATCTTTGCATTAAAATTTTCTCAACAAGTTTTTCAAACTGAAATATAACTTCTCAAGATGTTGCTTAGACTATGTTAGCTCTCCTTTCAAAATTGCATTGTATATCTCAAGTTTTGCATACTATAACTTTTATTATTCAAGTTTAGATGTCATATTTGCAAGTTTAGATCTCAAATATGCATTCTTAGATCTCAAATCTGATTCAATCTTCTTGTCCTTGTCCTTTAAGCTTAACTTTAGATTTTTAATCTCTAGGTCATGCTTCAGGATTGTATTCTCTTTCTTAAGCCTTGAAACGTCATTGAAATCATTGATCTAATATTTAGAGTCTTTCTTAGATCTGATATGCTCAATATTTTCCTTCATCTTCTCAATGTAGTCCTTAGCATCTTCATACTAATCTTTCACAATATCTCTCTCTTTTGTAAGTACATTAAGTTGTTCAATAGTTTCTTCTAGGTTCTTCTATAATTGATCCATATCCATAGAGATCTTACTCAAGTTTTTAGACCTTCTTTGAGTAATTTTTCTCTTATACCAATTCTTAGAAATAGGAAATACTGACAGGGAGGTGAATCAGTAATCCACAATTTTTTTCCCAGTTATGGATATCATTAACAATCTTATAACTTGCATATGAAATTAAATTGATTAAGTAGAACAATGAACACAACCATAAAGTAATGCAGCACATAACACCATTTTTTTTAACTAGGAAAACTATGGCTAGGGAAAACCCCGATGGGGATGGTACCCACAAAATGATCCACTAATCAAAAGTATCTTGTGAAAGATATTGACCCTATTAGGAGTAAATTACATTTTTATAGTGTCTTGATCCTTGTTAGAGGACAAGACCTTGTTAGAAGCCTCAATCCTATTAGTAGTTGTTATTACAGTTATATAAAGCATGAAAGATGAGCCCACTACCCAAACATGCAATATATGATGATATTCTTTAATTAAAGAGATAAGTACCAAAACCTCTTATTGTTGTTGATATCTTCAATATTTTATTTGACTTTGTTGCTCTTCACAAAATTGATCATACATTCATAATTATTTAATCTAACATTAGAATTATCATATCAAAATAATCATAATCACTTATAATTTCTTTCTCTTTCATAATTACACTTCACATTTCAAAAACTTTCCTTTATACCTTGTTAATATCTTGCACTCTCGACCTTCATACCTTTACATGCTTACTAAAATACAAAACTATATCTTGCCCACTTAGGGTTAATATCTAGGATGTTGTCCCTGATTGTTCAATTAATTATTTTGATAAATAAAATAATTCCTTAACATAAAATACTTGATTCCTTGTCTTTATCCTACTCAGTCAACTCATTACTACAACTAGAAAAATTGGTACATCTCTTTCAATACTATCCATACAACCTCGTGCTCATAATTGCACTATCCTAACATATAGTACTTATTGTAGCTAAGTTTATGCCAATATTGTATTATGAATTGCGCCAAGAAAATCCCTAATTGTATTGTCAATTAACCTCTATGATACTTAGACAATTTTCTTAGTCTAATGTCTTCCAAAACTATATCTCCATTTTATGCTCACTTTATACTAAGTATATATTGTCATTAATGACAACCTCATACTTACTAACCTAGCCAAACTTCCAATAAAACTTTGTATACATCTATGAAGAGAACCAAGTACATTACCTAAACTAGAGAAAGAGTTTGTCAAGCATCAATAGCCAAGCTCTACCAAGGTTTAGTAGAAAAGCTTTGTCAAGAATCAACATGGTACCAAGCATCAGGCTATAGGAGCTAAGTCATAAAGAGAAGAAGTCAAACAATAGAGAGAGGATAGAAAACAACAGATAGACAATGTCAAGTTACATCAAGAGATACTTGAAGAAGATGAGCAAGTTGGACCAAGTGAACTACTACAAGAATAAAGAAGACTTGAAAATTTCTTGGAAAAATATGTAAGAAGATACCATACACCTGATAAAATAATAGGAGACAAAGATCTAGAAGTTGTGACAAGAAGTAAGTTGAAGGATGATACATGTTTACTATATAAGATTTAGCCTAAATCAGTTAAAGATGGTTTGGAGAATGAATATTGGATTAAAGAAATGAATAAGGAAATTTATCAAATAGAGAAGAACAAGACATGGACATTGGAACCTAGGCCAAAGGATAAAAATGTGATTGGATCCAAGTGGGTATTCAGAAACAAGCTTAATGGAATAGGTGAAGTCACATGTAACAAAGAAATAATAGTTTGTAAGGGATATGCACAAGAGGAAGGAATTGACTATGGTGTTTAAAATATAAGAGGAGTAACTAAGAGGGGAGGGGTGAATTAATTACCACAAAAATAAATCCTAGATCCCTTAGATGTCAATACAAAAATAAACTCTAAAAACTAAACTCTATTGGAGCTCAACAAACACACATAAAATGATGTACCTCAATAAATATTGAGATTACTCAACAAACACTTAACATGAAAGTCTTAAGATGTTATTGGTGATTACTTATTACTTTAACTTAGTTGAAAGCACATAAAAGAAATAGCATGAACACATTTGACACCAAGATTTAACGTAGAAACCCAATTTGGGAAAAACCACCAATTGCAAATAGTTACTAATTTTCACTCTTCTAAAATGAGCCCTGTTAGGAGCCAAACCTGTTAAAGGTTACAAAACACACTGTTAGGTGTGACCCAATTAAAGGATTTAATCACCCTATTAAGACTGGCCTTGTTAGAGGTCTTTAGACAAGTCAATAGAACTGCCACCTTGTTAGAAGATTTACAAATAGCAGTTAAGCTGACTCTATTAAGAGATTTAGATCACTACTACAATGGTTAGAGAGTAACAATGACATGATCTAATTTGGATGCAATTGAATTTTTTATTACAGATCTCAATTCTAGCTTATACTTGATCCTTCATAATCGAATATATCTTTTCAGCTTCTTAAGGATATTCTGATTCACTTCCTCTTAGCATCATCAAATCTTCAATTATCTTCCATGCATTCATCACTTCTCACCCTCAACTTGACCTTTTATTTATATCTTTCATATTGTCAAGTTAGCTCAAATATGACTTAGAATAATTAATATTCATCTTCTCAGTCGGCTAGAACCAATAGATAAATCAATTAAACTCAATATGCCAAAATAAGAAAATCCTTTGCTAGCTGACCCAACTTGGTAAAAACTAACTCAAAAATAATTTCCCTGTGTTAACCAAGTAAACTCGATCAATATTACATATCCACAAAGTTCCTTTGGTAACCGAGTGAGCTCAACTAACATTGGTTCCATCCAACATTTCCTTCATTAACTGAGTGAGCTTGGTTAACACTCATCTTTTGCAAACTTTTCTTTGACACCTAAGTGAACTTGGTAGATAGTGTCTTCTAAACTAAACAAACTCTAGGATGCTTAGTAGCCACAAAAGACTGTCTTCAATGCCTAAGTAAGCTTGGCATACACTGACTGATAGTGATATGACATTTTGTGTAACATCAAAGACAATACACAATTAATCAATTGTTTCAACATATGGAGAGACATTTTCCCCCATTACTAGGTTGGAAGGAGTAAGAACATTGCTTGCATATGCTACTTACAAAGGATTCAAGGTATATCAAATAGATGTCAAATTTGCATTTCTAAATGGAATCTAAGAAGAAGAATTCTACATTGTACAACTTGAAAGAATTTTTTGATCCTAGAAAGAAGAGTATGGTATATAAGTTGCACAAAGAATTATATGGTTTGAAACAACCTCCTAGGGCATGGTATGAAAGATTACATACATTTTTGGTGAAATTTGGTTTTAAGAACTAATGACAATAACAATCTATACTTGAAAAGTGAATCTAAGAATAAAATATTGCTAGCTAAAAAAATTGTCGATGATATCATATTTGGAGGACATGATATATTGAGCAAATCATTTTCTAATGAGATGAAGAAATAAATTGAGATGTCAATGTTTAGAGAGATTAAATTCTTTATTGGTTTTTAAGTTCATTAGATGAAGAGAGGTATATACATTACACAATCAAAGTATATCAAGGAGATATTGAAAACCTTTGGAATGGAATATTCAAGACCATTTGGAACAACTATGGTTATTGGAAATAAACTTTCAAAGAATGATGATTCTACTAAAGTAAATCAAACATATATATATATATATATATATATATATATATATATATATATATATTCAATGATTGGAAAATCATAATATGTTGTACATAGCAGACCTGACATTGCATTAGTTGTTGATATAGTTGCAATATTTTCTACTAATCCTAGGGAGAATTGCATGATGTATGTAAAAAGGATAGTGAGATATCTAAAAGGGTGAACCCACAATAGTAGGTTACACTTTTTTGGAGGAAGAAATCCCTCCAAAATTGCACAACCATGAAATTTTCTTTTCCTAGTTTTGATAGAAATTGTTTTCAAATTTTTGATAGAAACATATTAGTTTCTATCAAAACTAATAAAATTCAAAGTTTCTATCAAAACTTTATGTCCCACATAGTTCTAATCAAAACTATGAAGCCCAACCAGGGTTTGTTAACCCTATTGTTGGGCTCCTTAGTTTCGATTGAAAAGTTCTATAAGAATTAGTTTCAATTGAAACTAGTTAATATAGTTTCGATCAAAACTAAGAAAAAAAAGGGAATGTTGAAAAAGGTCTACATGACCCCACTAGTCATTTTCAACTATGGAAAATAGTTTTGATCGGAAGTGCAAGAAAGTGGAGAGGCATCTTAATTCACCAACCTTTGAAAAGGGTATGATTTTTCCCTTGTTTACCTATTTTATACGTTTTCAATTTCATTTTATACATTTTTAGTTTCATTTTATACATTTTTAGCTTTATTTCATATATGTTTTTTGTATGTATGTATATATATCATGTATGTACATCTATATACCATGTATGTATGTATACATATATAAATCTTGTATATATCCATATATGTCATGTATATATGCATATATATCATGTATATATACTATGTGTGTATATATGTATATATGTATATATGTACATTTATATACATATCAAATGTACATGTATATATGCTATACATGAAATATATATATGTATGTATGTATGTATGTATGTATATACCATGTGTGTATGCATGCATATATGTACATATATGTACATATATATGTACATATATGTACATATATATGTACATATATGTACATATATATGTACATATATATGTACATATATATGTATGTACATATATATGTACATATATGTACATATATATGTACATATATGTACATATATATGTACATATATATGTACATATATATGTACATATATGTACATATATATGTACATATATGTACATATATATGTACATATATATATATATATATATATATGTTATAAATAAATATTGAATGTATATATATATACATGCATGCATGTACATATGTACATGTATATGTGTATATATGCATATATATACATGTATGTATACATACATATTGTGGATATGTACACACATACATTTTAATTTTTAATGTACAAACGTCAACTTATAATATATTAAAATTTTGGTTCATATATACATGTGTGTGTGTGTGTGTGTGTGTGTTTAAATCTTTACCTTGCCTTTAATAACTTAATTTCAATGAACTAACCCTTTAACATTAGTTCCAATGGGTTTTGGTCACATATATGAACCCTAATACAAACTTCACCAAGTGACCTCCTCACCCTAATCTTGAAAGTCTAATTAAACCTTGATATTTAACCTAATCTAATTTAGAAAAATATAATCATGCAATCCTAACCCTAGAAATGTCATGTAAAAAAATGCTAACCCTCATGTAAATTTAATCCTAATCTTAACTCTAAACATTATATATTTACCCTAGAATTGACAGGTTGATTCTAACCATAACCATAAAATCTATGTTGTAACATAGAAACATAAATCTTTAAACCTAAAGTTATATCATGTTAACCCAAAAGTTGTCCCTAAACCTAACCATGATGTGAATACTAACTATATTTTTTTATAACATGATCCTCACTTCTTAACCCTAAAAATGGGCTAATTTATATGAATCCTACCTAAAAGCTTTAATCTAGATTTGTACACTAACCCTAAACATTTAGTCCTAAAGATCCCTAAACATTATAATAACTTTCTCTAACATTGATCATGGTTCTAATGATATAGCTCTAGAAATCCTAACCACAATCCTAACTCTAAGCCTAACCATGTAGTTCTAAAGTTTCGTATAGTATTTATCTTTTAATCCTAGGTATTACTAAACTAGGTAATAGGATAATTATATTAACTTACTCTCAAGACATTTAATCTAAATTCTAAACCTAATCATAATTCTACCCATAACACTAACACAAGTCCCACACTAATATTAAATTCTACTTATCTAACTATATAAGTTGCACAATTTTATAACTCTAACCCTAACTCTAAGTATAATAGCTTACTCAACATAGAACACTATTCTCAACACACACTCTTTTAACCCTAGCCCTAAATATTTTTCTAACCCCAACTTAATGAAAATTTACCATGATTAAACCCTAATAATGGTCCCCTAAACTTAATCTTAATACTAAACCAAGTAACCCTAAAATTAACCCTAGAACCATAATATAAACCATAATCATGATAAAACATTACCTTGAATGCCAACCCTAATCAAATTAATTTATGCATGCTATGAGGCACATGCAATTCAAGAACAATATGTAGTACTAATTTTATAACTCTAAACCTAACTATAACCCTACATAATGTTTTAATTTTAACCCTAACTCTAAAATTAATTCTAAACTTAACACTAACTCTAATGCTAACCATAGTCCTGCTTATTTCCCTAGTAACCTTAGCCATGATTGTGACTTGATATACCTATTAAATTATATAGTGAATCTCTAGTTATATATTTAACCTAGAGTTATGTGCATCATGTAGTCCACCCATGTGATCTGGACTCTATCTAGACAAGTAATTTTAAAACAATTTTATGAAGTTATCGCAGACACACAATGTATGTACATGTACATGTGTTATTTTTGTTTCATTTTTACAAAATTTTATGTACATGTACATAACATATGTTTGTTTCATGTTTAAACACATATTATTTTTAATTTCATGTGTTTATGAAATTTTAGCGTCTTAAATGTCATCAAGTACAATAAATTTCAAGTTTATTAAATGTTAATTTTTAATTTAGGATGTACAAGTTCACTCATGTAGTACTGTACATACGTTATGTTCATTTCATTTTTACACATGTATTATATACATTTAATTTCATGTTTAGAAAATTGTAGTTTCTTAAACGTCATACAAGTACTTGATAAATTTCAAGTTTATTAAAAATGTCATATTTTTATTTTTATTTTAGGTTTACAAATTATATACACGCAAGCATATTACATACATTGACCTTTGCATGGTAGATCAGCAGCCTCATATCCCCCTAGAGCAATAGGCTCCTATCTCTCCCCCCCCCCCCCGAGTAGTAGCCTCCTATCCCCCCCCTGAGTAGTAGCAGCCTCCTATCCCCTCCAGCAGTAACCTATCCCCCCCTCTAGCAGTGTGCTATTCCCATAGATCAACAGCCTATCCCACCTAACATGCTCTATAATTACACTAACCAAGAGATTCATAGACTTTATGAATCCTTGGCTAGTGGCATATGCTCTAGTGTGTATAGTAGTACATGTCAGAGCATATTACAGAGCCTCGTATATACTAGAGATGAGATTCATGGTGCTACTCCATATTCTACACATACTATACAAATTGTCCTTGATAATAAGAGATGAGAGGTCTCTTCAGGGATCTCACTATAGTAGGTACATGGCTTAGTACCCAAAGAGACACTGAAGAGGGAATGTTTCCCTCATTATCTTCCACTAAAGTATGTGAAGGGGTATTCCTCATTTAAGTGTACACATCCATAGATGGTTGCACTTATATACCCATGCTTCCTTTTTGCTCCTCATGGTCATTATCCAAATAACAACAAATTTCACTCTATTTTGCACAACTCACTCACTCTTCCTTCCTAGTCTTCACAAAACAAACTCTCTTTTGTTCTCCATCCACACAACTTTCACTTAAATCCATAGTAACACATTTTAGACCTAGTAAAAATTTCTTTGAATGAAGTACTTTCATACCTTTCTCACTCATGTGCCCAAGTCTATTGTGCCATAGTGTTGTATCAAAATCTATAGTAGTCATTTGTTCTCCCTGCTCAATTGTAGCAACTATTCTAGAACATTCATTTTTCTCTAAACAATCAAAGTAGAAGGAACAATATGACCTATACAAAGATATAAGTGTATACTTTCACACCTTTTGCTACTACAAGGGAACCTTTTGAAACCTTCCAATTTTTGTCATTAAAAGTAACTACATGACCCTCATCACTAAGTTGCCCTACTGAAATTAAATTCCTACTCATCCTTGGAACATGTCTTACCTCATGTAGTAGCCAATGATTCCCATTCTGCAACTTAATCTTAACTTTTCCTTTTCCAACAATTTGACAAGGTTCATTATCCCCTAAATAAGCAAGCCCAAAATCCCCTTGGACATAATCAATAAAATAATCTCTATGAGGTGTATGTTAATCTTAGATTGGTTTTGACAAATGAGTATTTATACACTTAATTCATTACTTAGTTCATTTTGAATAAGTAACATATGTCGAGCACAACATGTAAGTTAGAGCATGCCAAGTAAACACTAAGTGTCGAGTCACTCATGTGTTGAGTCACTCAAGTGTTGAGCAAACAATATATGCCAAGTGATTCAAGAGCCGAGCAAGCAGTTCATGCCAACTCATTCATATGTTGAGTGACAGCATTGAATTCATAGTATGTGTTAAGCACCAGGGACTTTAGATGCTGAGTAATACAGTTTTGTCATAGTTATTTGTATTGGCACAAACTACTATGTAAACCATTTTAGAGCCAACTTAAGGATTGAATTGCAATATTTTGGTAATAAGGATGAATCTTAAGTTGGAATCCCTATGTATTACATGCACCCAATTAGGTAAAGGGAAGTTTTAAATGTTAATATGGATGAATCACATTCATTGATTCATACGTAACCCTAAGTCACCTAGGTCTTCTTAAGGAGGAAAAACCCTAAATTTATTCATGAGCGATAGAAGGGAATGAATGAATGATCAAGGAGAGTTTTGCATCTGCAAACCAAGACATTCATGATGCCCAAGGCATTATGATTTGAAATGCATTTTAGAATCAATTAAAGGAGAATAGAGGAAGGAAACGGTGAATAGTAGAGAGTGATTTGATCAAGAAGGATCAAGTACACAATAGAATAAAGGTGATCTATCATCAAGCATCAAAGTACTAACCGTGGGATCATTGCTGAGACATTCTAATAGGTGAATTAGTCAAATCTCTTAACAAAGTAGTACTAACATGCTATATTGAAATCCTCTAATAAGGTGCTTACTTAATTATGAGTTGAAGTCCTTTAATCAAACACACTTTTAATAAGGTGTTGAAATCATTTAATAGGGTAAGACCTAAGAGTCTTTGTAAGCCTTTAATAGGGCATACCTTTCATAGGGTAGATCATGGTTCATGATCAAACATTGTAGCCTTCATTGGATAAACTTTATTACTGCAGTAGTGAAGATGTGTAGGTGTCATCCCCACCCCAGTTTTACCTTCTCATTGGAGGGTTTTTGGGTAATCATATCTTGTATCATGAATGTGTGAATGCTTACTTGTTTATATGCTTTAGATGTATATTGTAATGAAACAACTTGCACAATAGAAGAAATAATATGAAATATTATATAACTACTTGATAATAGCTAAGAGTAATAGGCCACTTCGAGGGGGCAACCTCTAGATATCTCCAATGAGAATGCACTTAACAATATGATGATGAAATAAGACTCAACCTCCTATATATACCTAATTATGCTTAGATTGAATAGAGACACCCCTTCATAACACCTAGGTTGACTTACCTACCTAAATAATAATATAATGATGATAACTTAATTAAGGATTAAGATAGCCACGAGCTGACTATTCATAACCCTATATACAGCAATATTAAGGGTGTAGCATGCCCACTTTCTTGAAAGAAGCATTATCCTCAATGCTGACCAATTGTGGATTCTTTTGAATAAACTCCTCACCCTCCCATGTGGCCTCTTCAACTAATAAATTCTTCCATTGGATGAGATACTAAGTTAGGGTTTTGTTCCTCAGCTTCTTCATGTATGTTTGAAGAATGCACTTTGGTTCCAAAATTATTCTTCCTTCTTCATCAAGTTCTGGTAGAGCTATTTGAGTAGGAATATTCTGCCCAATTACCTTCTTCAAACAAGAAACATGAAAAAAAAGATGTATCTTTGTTGTTAGTGGAAACTCAAGCTTTTAGGAAACACTACCAATCTTTTGCATGATTTGGCATGGTCCATAATATCTTGGAGACAACTTATTATTCTTTTTTTTTTTGCTTCATTGAGATTTGTTTATAAGGCTACAATCTCAAGAAGACCCAGTCCCCAACTTCAAATTTTCTTTCACTACAATATTGGTCCACTTTTTGTTTCATTCAATATCGTGTCATAGCTGAATTCTCCTTGAGTCCTAAAAGTACTTGTTGTTAATGATGCAAGTGATCCTCTATTTCCTTAACTCTTGGTGACACCTTTAATGATGATATGGTGGAAGGGGGATGATATCCATAAAGTGCTAAAAATGGAAACATTTTTTATGAGCTATGAAAAGAAGTATTGTACCACCATTTTGCAAGAGGTAGCCAATATACCCATTGAAATTTATTTTTTGAACTGAAACAACATAGACATCCTTCCAAACATTTATTAACCACCTCAATTTTCCCATCTGATTATTAAGATTAAACCACAAATAGAAATAATAATTATATGAAAATATAAACAATATTAGAAAAATAATTGATCACACACAAAAGAACACAAGACACCAAGATTTAACATGGTTCACCCAAACCCTAGGCTACATCCACCAAATAGCAAGTCTGATATTATTACGATCTAGTGATTACAACCTAATTACAATATGTAATACCTTATAGCTAAATACTACCACAAGAACCAATTTTTGCATCACCTTATGAAACAATCCCTAACCCTAAGCCCTTTTTATACAAGTATTAAACTACTTTAGGGTTATAATTGATAATTACATGTTGGCCCAAAATCTCAATAAAATAGGACCCAAAAAAAATTATTGTATAGTACTTTCCTAATCAATCACCACAAATTAACACTAATTGTGTATGGTATGAAGAATTATGAGCCAATTGAGTATCCAAACATGACAATAAATATTTCCAAAAATGACTAGTAAAGATAGGATCATGATCACTAACAATAACCTTAGGTGTACCATGTAGCTTTTGGATATTCTCCAAGAAAACTTTTGCCACTATATTTGCTATAAAAGGATGTGATAATGCAATAAAATGTACATATTTATTGAGGTGATCAACTACTACCATGATGACATTATGACCTTTAGATTTGGGGAGCTCTGTGATGAAGTCAATGGATACCTCTTCCCAACATTGGCTAGGAATAGAAAAAGGCTACAAGAGACTAGTGTCTTAATTGTTTCCCCCTTATTTCTTTGACAAACCAAACATTCAACCATAGATTTTTGAACATCACCTTTTAGCCCTTCCTAAAAAAAATATTGCATGACCCGATGATATGTCTTCAAAAATCTTGAATGACCACCAATTGGGGATTCATCTAGTTCTTTGAGAATCTTGTTTTTAAGAGTGGAATTCTTGTAGAGATACAAGCGCTCTTTATACCAAAGAATATCCCCCTTTAAACAAAACTTATCTAAACTACTAGGGTCACTTTTTATTTGTTGGATGAGATTACTTGTTGCAACATCATTTTTCCACTCTTCTTTTGCTTCTACCACCTAATTTTCTTGTAATTTTGAAAGGGCACACAATAAGGCTTCATCTTTTTCATCCAATCTAGAAAGTGCATCAACCACAATATTTTCCTTCCCTTTCTTGTATACAATTTTAGAGTCATATCCCAACATCTTAGTGACCCATTTTTGTTTCTCTTCTAATGATAGTCTTTGTTGTAAAAAATATTTTAGGCTATCATGATATGTCTTAACCTTGAAGTATTGCCCCATTAAATAAGTCCTCCATTTTTTAACTACATGAAGGATTGCTAACATTTCCTTCTTGTAAATAGGTTTGAGTTGATTTTTACCTTTTAATTGATGACTCTCAAAAGAAATTGGTTGAACTTCTTGCCTGAGAAATTATCCTATCCTATTTCCAAAAGCATCACATTCCACAATGAATTCTTTGGTGAAGTCTAGAGTGGCAAGCAATGGAGTTGTACACATAGCCTTCTTTAATTGCTCAAATGATACATTAGCAAATTCATTCCAATGAAAAGAATCCTTCTTCAATATAGTTGTAAGGGGGTTTCTATACAACCATAATTCTTCACAAATCTTCTATAGCATCCTATCAATCCCAAGAAACCACTCAACTTCTTGATAGTTTTTGGAATAGGCCATTCCATGATAGCCTTAATTTTGTTAGGTTCAACCTTTACTCCTTCATGTGAAACTATGTATCCCAAATACTCCACCTCCTTAAGACCAAAATCACACATGGATGGCTTAGCATAGAGTTGAATATATTCAAGTAATTTTAATGCTTGATCTACATGCTATAAATTTTCTTCCCAAGTATTGCTAGAAATTAATATACCATTAAAATACACTAACACAAACTTTCTCAAGAACTTATTAAAAATGGAATTCATCAAACTTTGGAATGTAGATGGTGCATTGGTAAGATCAAATGGCATCACCAAAAATTCATAATGACCTTCATGATTTCAAAATGTTGTCTTACAAATATCTTCCTCCTTAATCTGAATTTGGTGATAACCTGATCTAATATCGAACTTGGTAAAATACATAGCTCCATTTTATTCATCTAGAAGATCATCAATGACTAGAATAGGAAACTTATCTTCAATGGTGTAATTCTTGAGCACTCTATAATCTAGACACATGTACTAAGTTTCATCCTTCTTATACCCCAAAACAATAGGTGAGGAGTAAGCACTTTGGCTATGCCTGATAATTCCTGCCTCTAGCATTTCCTCAACATTTTTTTTCTATCTCACTTTTTTGTATGTGTGGGTACCTATAAGGCCTAATGTTTGGTGGATAATTCCCTAGAACTAGTTGTATGACATGGTCATGATCCCTCTTATGAGGAATTCCTTTAGGCATATCTCCAAGAATCACTGAGTGATGATCAATTAATCATTTATTGCTTGTAAATCTGGATGAGTAAGAGCATTAGATTAAGTGACTTCTAATGAACATAGTTGGGCCACAAATCCATCCACACCTTTCTTAAGAAGCTTTTTCATTTGATGAGAGCTTACGATCTATGAGGATTTTGACTTTGATCCCCTTAGCTCCACTACCTTTCCTTGTGATTGAAATCACATGAATAGTTCTTGGAAGTTCATCTCAATTGTTCCCAATGTAGTAAGCCATTGTACTCCCAAAACAATATCTCTTGCACCCATGAATATCTCATACACTAGGGTATCAAGTTGGTAATCTCCCATGGATAATTTGATGCCATGAAATTTCCCTGAACAACTAACTATGTTCCCATCTGCAATCAAAACCTAAAACTCTGAGGTTGGATATATAAAAACAATTTAGAAGAGTTGCCAACTTTTTGTTGATGAAAGTATGAGTACTACTTAAGTTGATCAACACTATTACTTTTTACTTCTTTAAGAAACCCACTACCTTGAGAGTTTGTGGTTCACTGAAACCTAAAAGTGCATGACAAGAAATGATTGGTTGAGAATCATGTGATTCCTCACCTGACTTCTTATCCTCCTCTGATATGATCTCATCCTCTTCTTCCTCACTTGGACCTTCAATATAGAAGAATTTCATTTCACTAAATTTATGACCTTGACTATATTTGCTATCACAATTGAAACATTTCCCTTTTTCTCTTTTCCCATCAATTTATTATGGAGTCAACCTACTAGGTTGAGGGAGATAAGGTGTTGAATATCCTTTTTCTCTTATCAAATTAGCCCCTTGCTTTCTAGGAATCAAGAACTTCTCCTCTATCCTACATGCCAATATAAAAGACTCATTTACTAAACTTGGATAAAACATGCATACCTCATGTTGAATGTGATCCTTGAGACCACCCAAGAATAAATCATTCAAGTTCTCCTTTGTAATTGTATCCACTCTTAAGGATAGATTTTGGAATTTTTGAATATAATCCTTAACTGATCATGTTTGTTGAAGCTTAGCAAGTTGGCTAAAGAAGTTTTATATCACACTATTGCTATATTTTGCTTGGATTTATTCTATAAAAATTGACCATGATACACTGAGACCCTTTTTCCTCCTATGAGTACAAAGCCAATGATACCAAATGAATTGTTCTGGTTCTAGATATGAGGAAGCCATCGTAACCTTTTGTCCATATGGGATTTGATGTACTTCAAAAAAAATCTCCATTTGATTTATCCATGTTAGAGGATCCTTACCATCAAATTTGCGTATATCCACCTTTGGAAAAAAATTCCTAGATCCCATAGGATTTATAAAATTTGTGTCATTATTAGTCAAAATGAAGGTTTCACCTTGATTTCTTGAGAGCTCCTTCCTTGCTTCATTTATATAGGTGCTTAACATGCTTTGTATATCTGATATATCTCCTCATAGGTCACACATATCCTTCTTAACCTCTTCCTTGAACTTACTAAGTTCCTCATTGGGATTGCTATCATCTATTGCTTCCCAATCTTGATCAAAGGATTTCCCCGGTGTGGTAGAATTCTTTTTGCCTCTTGTTGGAGGCCCCATCATGATGGAAACCAATGTTTTTGAAATAAATCACACAAATAAAATGTAAATTATCTTATTTATTTATTTTTAGGGCCAAGAAATCCTTACTCAAAAAAATACCAAAAAAAAATT
Organism: Cupressus sempervirens; assembly: GCA_028749045.1. Lineage (NCBI taxonomy): Eukaryota > Viridiplantae > Streptophyta > Pinopsida > Cupressales > Cupressaceae > Cupressus > Cupressus sempervirens. The sequence continues at coordinate 55,080,142 of CM053788.1, read as the reverse complement.
AGCAAATTTGCTACTTTAAGAAAGAATTTTTCTAATTTGATAATATCTTGCTTATTTTTGTTTTTCAATTTCTCTAAGCTTTGAATTTAGGCTCCTCTACTATGTATTTTAAAACCCAATACAAGTTATACTCCAATTTCGCAGCATGTGAGAGATATGAAGATCTCAAAAAATTGTGTAAAAATTGTAATTTTGCAATACTTTTCTCAAATTTTTTCCAATTCCTCTAAATTTTGGACTATAGCTTCTTTAATATGGTCTTCAAAAACCCTTTAAAAATATTTGAAGAAATCACTAAAATCTAAAAGTTATGCTCTTCCCAAAATCGCCCCAATGTTGAGAAAAAAATCTTGCCTCTATGGTGCCAAGATCATGCTCTAATACCACTTGTAATGAAACAACTTGCACAATAGAAGAAATCATATGAAATATTATATAAATTCTTGATAATAGCTGAGAGTAATAGGCCACTTCAAGGGGGCAACCTCCAAATATCTCCAATGAGAACACACTTCACAATATGATAATGAAATAAGACTCACAACCTCCTATATATACCTAATTATGCTTAGGTTGAATACTCACAACCCTTCATAACACCTAGGCTGACCTACCTACCTAAATAATAATATAATAATGATAACATGACTTAATTAAGGATTAAGATGGCCACAAGTTGACTATTCATAACCCTATGTACAACAATATTAAGGGTGTAGCATATATGCTTTACATGGTATTTTAGTTTTGTTATTGAATATGTGAGATGGATGTGTGATGAATATTTTAATGGGTCAAAGTTTGAAGCACTGATTCACCCACACACCCCCACCCCCCACTCTTAGAAGTTTACCTTTCCTATTTATAATTCTAACAATTGGTATCAGAACTTTGTTCTCTGAAAGTGAAGCCTTGCAACTTTGAGGAAAGATCTTGGAAATGGAAGTCTACAAGTTCAGAAAGATCATTAAGAATCAAGGAATTGAAATACAACTCATTCTACATTAGTTGAATGAAGAAAGAGACAATCTAAAGAAATCATTGAAGATAAGGAAGGAAATTTCCATTGAGGAGAATGACACACAATACTGACAGATGGACAGTACTAAGCTATTTGCAAATGGAAACTCTAGTGAATAATGCATTAGTTGCATATCCAATGGAAAAAAATAGAACCCTAGTTGAAGAGATTAGAAATATTAAGATAGAACAAGAATCACAAGCCATATTACTATGTGAGGTGACTAAACAAAAAAAGAAAGCTATAGAAGACAAAGTCATGATTGAAGATGACAAAAGATTTTTCAGCAAAAGACTAAAATAGAAATCATCAGAGGTAACCAGGATTGCTAACATGCAATTAGAAGCTTTAAGTCAAATGATGAATGCAAAGCATGAACTAAATGCCAAGGACATTGAGATAACAACACTAAAGTTGTAGAATGAACAGTTGAGCAATGACCTAAAAGGGGAAAAGGAATTTGTTGAAAGATTCAATAAACCAACTGAAGCTATTAAATACTTTGAACAGATGATGAGATCTCCTAGATCTAACAATGACACATCTAGACTAGGATACACAAGTACCAAAGAAGGAGAATCATCCAAAAGTATTGAAGAAAGAAGTAATAGAGATAAGAACTCAAAACCTACTTGTCATAATTGTGGTAAGAAAGGACATACTACTAATGTGTGTAGGAGCAAGTTTGTAAATTAGGATGTTAAGCAAAAGAGCATGGGCCACTTCCTTAAGTGTCATCAGGCACATAAATGTAGAACAAAGACCATGCACATTCAAAGATTTGAAGGATATTGTTATAACTGTCAAAAGTATGGACATAGAGCTTTTAAGTGCAAATCCAAACACATGTGGTCATCAAACAAGAAAACAAAGGTAAAGACCAATACCAACTCTTATAACTGGGATTATAATACAAGATATAGTTATCATTACTATCAAGAGTATGTACATATTCCTAAGAACTATATTATAACATGCTTCAGGAGTGACTACAAAAGGTGGTTGAGTCAAATCACATGTTTTAGCTGTTTGAAGACTAGTCAGGTTAGCTGATATTGTCCAACAAGGCCAAAGGCACCAAGTTGTGAGTTCAAAAAAGGAAAAGGCAAGGCAGATATTGAAAATTTTAGAGATGAGATAAACAAGACATGGAAGAGAAACAAGGATTGCTACACATCAAGTATAGATGGGATCACTTCACCCAGTGGGTCAAGTGATCACACCTCATCAAACTAAGCAATCAAGAGGTATGTGGGACTGATATTTAAAAGTTATATTATACAGTAGTTCCAAGGATTAAATTATGAAATGATTACATATGCATGAATAAAGATGCAAAATGTTATTAGAAATCAAAAAAAAAAAAAAACTTTAAAGTTTTGTCATCTTTTTCATGTTACTGTCAAGCATGAAAAGTATCCTATGATTTTTGAGTGAAATACTAGTGGATGCCAAGCTAAAAAAATTGGTTAGTTAAGGCCAAGCTTGTAATGATTTCCAAGAAAATGGAAAGACATGTGGATGTCAAGTGAGCTAGAAATTAGTTGATGCCAAGCTTACAGTTATGTAAGCACTTTGCATTAATTGCAGTGTTTTAAGGGTTATTTGATCAATTTCTACTCATTTCACATCATTCAAAATTGAGAAAGAAGATGAAGAGATAAAGGAGATATAGAGAACTTCATCTAAGTGTTTGTAGCAGATTTGAATGACTATTTGACACCATTTTATAAGGATTTGTAAGGTATTTATTGTGTGTCAAGTTACGTAGTTTCAAATTTCATAAACCCTAGATTTATGTGATGGTATATAGTTCTTGAAAGAAAAAAATGTAGAAGGAAAACAAGTCTTAAATGTTTAATAAATTAGTAAAAAGATTAAACAACTCATTTTTAAGGCTATTCTAGACATAGCATATAAGCAGGATCCCTCTAGTGCATTGTCTATGATACCACTGCGAGTCTCAATGATACAAGATGTTAGGAATTGTTATAATTGCAAGATTGGTAGCATTGGTGACATAGAAATTAGAGAAGCATATGGAAGACTATGATAAAATGGATCATTGAGAGAAGAATTCAATATTGTCAAGAAGAAAGGGTTGACTCATGCCCTAGATTTTCCAAATGTCTTCAAAACTGAGTGGATAAGTATTGTCTTAAGCAAAATAGATGATAGCTAAATATGGCTAGATAATGGGCTGGTTAAGATTATAAAGAAAATTATCCATAGGGTAACAAGGTATCCAACCTTAGATTGGCCAAAGACTATAAGAAGTGAGTCTAAAGAAGTTATTGAAAAGAACACAGGGGTTGTATGGAACAAAAGGGGTAAGACCATTGATATAATCATAGATCCCCTAATAGATTTTGTAGTGAGGGTAATAGGACATAAGTTTTATCAATCAATCAAATTAAATAGTGTACCTTGCATTGTAGTGGACTTATGATATAAAATTTTGAAGAAATATCACACTTATGATCTTGTCAAGTTACAGCTGCAGCAATTGATTGAAAACCTAGGAGCAGTAAGGAAAACAAAGAGTGCTCAGTGAAAATTTGGATCTATTTTGGTATGTATTTTCTTCTATATATAGAATAAATTTCCTAATTTTGGAAAGGTTGAACAGATAGGAGAGTTCATTAAAAAATTAGGAAATAAATTTGAGTCAGTAATGACTAATTATTTTGAAGATTTCAAACAATCCATGAAAAAGAGATTAAGGATACCGGTCTCACTAGTGGAGAAACATTATGATGATGTTCTCTTCCTAGTTGATACTGATCATACATATGTACAAGTAGATATTCCTAAAGTGAGATGGCTAAGGCCATTAGGTTATGAGATAAATTTTAATGAGGCCTCTACAACAATCATAGCATTACTTGCAGAAGAAGTGGATAAAGAAGCCAAAGCATTTGGGAACTATGAATTGGCCAAATCTAAAATCACTATGGAGTTGAAGACTACCTTTGTAATCAAGAAGAAGAATAAATTAGTGAAGAAACTAAAAGAAAAATTTGGTGAAGGAGTCAAGGAAGATGAAGAAGAAGGAGAAACACATGCTCAAGCAACACTCACTCCAACACAAGGACAAGGAAAGGATCAAAAAGAAGAGGAGATAAAAATTGCAGAAGGTGTCAAGGAAGAAGAAGTCGAGGAAGCACATACACCCACTAACAAAAAGAAAAGAAAGGCAAAAACATTTGCAGTGACAAGACTAAAGAAGGTTGTGAAACCTAGTCATCCCAAACCAATAGCACCTACCACAAGGACTAGTACAAGAGTCATTGCGAAGAATGCTAAAGAGATAGCCAAGCCTAAAGAGGAAGAAGGAGGACCATAGAAAAGACCAAGAAGAAAGTATGTTGCTTAGGCTAAATCTGATGAGGAGAAGGTTGAATCTAATGACATCAACTAGTTCCAAATGGTAAGTCATAGTCCCTCCTTAGATCTAGGTAATTTATGTGAGAACATAAAAAGCAATGCTAATTTGTCAGGTTTCTCTCACATTGAATTTGATAACCTTAAAAAAATTGAGAAGAATCAAGTAGAGGAAGCAATATATACCATGATGGCTACATTCAAGAAGGCTCCTCTAGAAATGGCCAACTCAATACCCAAGAGTCTATATGACAGAGTTGAGCAAATTATTTGAACTTAGAAAGGAAAATTAGGGAGACAACCCTCACCCAAGTTATTTTAGAACTCAGCAAGGATAAAATGACAAAAGCCATAAAGAAATATGTTGTGAGATTTGTACTTAAGTATAGGACATTTAGCATATTATAGAACAACATAGACGATGTTGTAAAGAAGTACAAACAAATGTGGAAAATTATATATGGACTAACCACAACAAAAGATGATGAGCAAGAAACTATTGAGGTAGAAGATTAAAAAGAGGATAAAAATGAAGGCATAGTTGAGGGAGGCACTGAAATGAACGTTAATGATCAGGAAATAGTTAAGGAAGAGCAGAAACCAGATCAAGTTGTACAAGATACACAAATGTCAAGTGCCAACCCTCCACTCGTAATAAGTCTAAGTACTAAAAATTGTATAGTAAGGGATGTTTCTAATCCTACTGCTTAGAATACCAATCCCATAAAAAAGAAAGATTTGAAAAAGATACTTGACCAATCCACACTACGGGCCAAATTATGTGACAACCTTGTATTGGTAAGTATGGATGAAATTCAGAAGTCAAAATCTATTATTGCAAGGGAGGAAGTGAAAACACAAGCCACACCTACAATCACTCCTCAGGTCACAAGTGTAAAACCTTCACCACACTTAGTTGTATATCAAAGGAAGGAGATAGTAGGATGCACTATCAGTACACCCATGGTAAGCACTCCAGTCTCACAAAATGATCAAGAACTTGAAAAAGACAAGGTTGAGATAGTTGGAGAAGATAAGGTGGAAACACTAGTTAATGATGGGACACCAAGTCAAATAGGTTAAGTAGATGTATATACACCTCTAGCACAAGTTCAAGATGCAACTAAAGTCAATAAGGTAGAAAAGGACAAGTTTGAAGAAATAAATGTGACAATGAAGTTGAAGGAGCTAGAAGCAATTCAAGCACTAGAAATATTACCAAAATTGAGAACTCCTTCCAGTCAAACTCTTCAGAGGCCAAGCATAGATGAAACACCTTTGCAATTCTCAGTGTTGAGTCCTAGTTCATCGAAGCCAGAAGAGGTAATCATTTATGGAGATGTTAGCCTAGATGAAGAAATTCTTTTGCCTAAGTTTGACTATGCAGCAATAACAATTGAGCAGATGGGTATACTTCAAGAGGCCCTAGCAAGAAAGAAACATCAAGAACTGCTCAGAAGGGAGCATAGGCAGAAGAAAGCTTTGATAGAGATCAAAGAAATTTTCTTAGATGCATTCAATTTGCCTACTCCAAATGAAAAAAAGTCAATCATTGAATAATTGACCAACATAGTAGACAGAGTAAGTGATATAGACCTAGAATGCAAAATTATTAGAATAGTCTAAGAAGAAGTTTCAAAATAAAGTGAATGAGAAGATATCTATTGATATAGCACTAAAACAAGTTGCATTGGCAACTAAGATAGAAATTGTGAAGAAGATAATAGAGAACATTTTCTCTCTATATACCAAATTATGTAATCCTACACTCTTCACACAGGAGACAAGGAATCACATCCTAAGCTTGGAAAGTCAAATGTAGACATTTGGAGCCAAATTTCCTATGACCCCAACTCAAAGTGAGAAACATTTTAGAACCCTCTTAAAAACCCAAAGTCAATTAGCCACACTACAAGCTAATGAAGCCAACACAAGGGCTAAACTGATTAGCATCCAGTCAACATTGACTCCTCACATGGAGATTCTACACAAGGAGCTAGGCTATGTAGAAACACTTATGAAGAAAGACCCCAATCTTTCTACATTAGATGGCTTAGTACACCTTGGGATGGAGCTCTTAAGATTATTCTTAAGGTCCATAAATCCTTTTTAGACAAATACACTATTCACATATAACCCATTGACATTAGTGTCAAAAAGGGGGAGTAAGAGCTATGGGGGAGCAAGAATGGGAGAATAAGAGAAAAGGGGGAGTAAAAGTAGAAAATAGTGAAAGAGTATCAATTGAGGAAAATGTACTCAATAAAAGAAAGATTTTGATATAGAATAAAGTACATAATAGATGAAACAACTCAGGGGGAGTTATAAGATTTTGAGGTATAAGTCATGTTGCAAAATTTTGATATTTTGAAATTTTGTATATAAGTCAAATAAGAGTTTATGTTATGCACATAAGAACAAGAGTATTAATGTATGACCAAGTGTTTTTGACACTCATGTCAAAAGGGGAGATTGTTAATCTCAAATTGGTTTTGACAATTAAGTGTCTATACACTTAAGTCATTTACTTAGTTCATGCCAAATAAGTAACATATGTTAAGCACAACATGTAAGTTAGAGCATGCCAAGTAAATAGTGAGTGTCAAGTCACTCATGTCTTGAGTCACTCAAGTGTCAAGAAAATAGTATATGTCAAGTGGTTCAAGAGCTTAACAAGTAGTGCATGTCAAGTCATTTAGATGCCAAGTGACAGCATTGAATTCATAATATGTGCCAAGCACTAGGGACTTCAAATGCCAAGTAACACAGTTTTTTCATAGTTGTGTGTATTGGCACAAACTACTATGTAAACCATTTTTGAGTCAACTTAAGGATTGAATTACAATATTTTGGTGATAAGGGAAAATATTAAGTTGGAATCCCTATGTATTGCATGCACCCAATCAAGTAAAGGGAAGGTTTAAGCAACAATATGGATGAATCACAGTCATTGATTCATACCTAACCCTAAGTCATCTAGGTCTTCTTAAGGAGGACAAACCCTAAATCTATTCATGAGTGAGAGAAGGGAATGAATGAATGATCAAGGATATTTTTGCATGCAAAAGGAAATTCATGGTGACCAAGGCATTATGACCTAAATTGTATTGTAGAATCAGTTAAAGGAGAACAGAGGAAAGAAATAGTGAACAATGGAGAGTCATCTAATCAAGAAAGATCAAGTACATAGCAAAATAGCGGTGATTTGTCATCAAGCATCAAAGTTTTAACCGTAGGATCATTACGGAGACATTCTAACAAGTGAATTAGTTAAATCTCTTAATAGAATAGTCCTAATAGGCTATATTGAAATCCTCTAACAAGTGCTTACTTAATCGTGAGTTGAAGTCCTTTAATCAGGCACACTTTTAATAGGGTGTTGAAATCCTTTAATAGGGTAAGACCTAATAGTCTTTGTAAGCCTTTAATAGGATAGAGCTTTCATAGGGTAGATCATGGTTCATGATCAAACATTGTAACCTTCATTGGATACACTTTATTACTACAATAGTGAAGATTTGTGGGTGTCATCCACACCCCAATTTTACCTTCTCATTGGAGGGTTTTTGGGTAATCATATCTTGTGTCATGAATATGTGAATGCTTACTTGTTTATATGCTTTGGATGTATATTCTTTACATGGTATTTCAATTTACTTATTGAATATGTGAGATGGATGTGTGGTGGATATTTTAATGGGTCAAAGTTTGAAGCAATGATTCACCCCCCCAGAAGTTTACCTTTCCCATTTGTAATTCCAATAGTGTAGCATGAAATAAAGCACTAGAACCTAAAATCAACACTTTCTAAAGATAGAAGCAAAGCATCCTCTTCAGATTTGTTACATACCATGTTTACCTCCTTGTTCCCTTCTAGTTTATCTCCTTCATTTTTCTTTCAAGTCCAACAATCTTTCTTCTTATGCCCTATTTTCTCACAGTACTAGCAATCTCTTAGTCCTCTAGATTAAGACCTCTTCCCCTTTGACTTTCCTCTTGATTTCCCATGATTTATGGAATTATTTCCTCTCTCAGTTGTTCTACCTCTGCTTTGTGCATTCAAAGCACTTCTTGAGGTTTTCCTACAAGTTTCCTCACTCAAAATAACACTGATCACATCATCATATTTTAGGGAATTAGATCTAGAAATAAAATTACTCACGGCCATTACCAAGGCATTCCAACTTTCAAGCAAAGAACACAAAATCAGGAGAGCCCTAATTTCTTCATCAAAATCAATACCCACAAAAGATAACTAACTAGTAATAGTATTAAGCTCATTTAAATGATCTGCAACAAATTCACCTTCTACCATTTTCATATTAAATAAATGCTTCATGAGAAATACCTTATTTGAAGTAGAGGTATTTTCATTCAATTTTTTTAGGGTTTCCATCAACTCGTATGTCATCTTCACTTTTGTAATGTTAAATTTCATTGATGGTGTCAGGCATAATCAAATGCTTCCAAGTGCCTTTCTATCTAAAATCTCACGTTCTTCATTTTTCATAGTTCCCTAGTTTTTGGTTTTTCCTTCCAACAACTTCCATAAATCCTTCTAACAGAGATAGTCCTCCATTTGCATCTTCCATAACTGAAAGTTTTGGCCATTAAACTTATCAACCCTCACCTTATCCTAGTCTGCCATTGCTCCCACTCAACTGTGAGACCTTCCTGCAAAGGATTGCTATAAAAATGATGACGATCTAGCTAAAAAAAATGATGACAAACATAGAAGAGAATGCAAGACACCAAGATTAAACATGGCTCACCCAATCCCTGGGCTACATCCACCAACAACAAGTCCAATATTATTATTATCCAGTAATTACAATCTGCAATTTCTTATAGCTCAATATTGTCTTAAGAAGCTACTATATCACCATTACATTATGAAATCCCTAACCCTAAGCCTTTTTATACAAGATTTTACCACTTAAAAAATTAGGGCTAGAATAAGTCGTCCAATAAGAAAAATAGCAGTCAATACCTTTTACAATATAATGTCACTTTTGGCTTTGGGGGCACTACCCCCAAAAAACCCCATCGAGGCATTGCCTCTTGACCCCACCCTGGGGCACTGCCCCAAGTGACCCCATCTTGAAGGCATTACACCCAAACCCCTATAGAAATAATATAGGGAGAAAACTGCACTGAACAAACCTCTAAGTCTGATTAGGCTCCACATCACAACAAAAATTTCAATTTCAAACATTTGTTCAACTAATAATTTATGCAGGTATCCATATTGTTCCTTTTTAATTAAATACATATTTTAATTTGATTTGTTACACACGTGTATGTATGTATTGTAGGGGGACATTCTTCTTTTTACTCAATCTTTGATGCCAAATTGTGTACTTCGTCGAGACTCATTTGATGATGTCAATAGTGGACAGGTGAGTTTTTTTTTGAATTAGAAATATGTGAGTTTTAAATGTAATATATAAATTACATGCAATTTGTAAATTTAAAATAGATTTAATTAAATATGGAATTATTTACATTGATTTCACTTTCTCTACAATATATATAAGGGTCAGCACTGTATATGAGCAATGTTAGTATGCTAATAGAAACCAAATTTAAATAAAGCTTCTACAAACTAAACAAAATTCATAAACTTCAAGATAGACTAAGATGAGCTCTCAATTGAGAATATGAGTCATTAATGGGCTCTCTCAATGAGAAGCTCTCTTGTTGAGTGGCTTTGTCTACATAGATAGGATGTATGCTCAAGCTTATGCTTCAAATGGAGTTGGAATTTGGGTGTGAGTGTATGGTTTTGATGTAAAATGGATTCTTAAAATGGCATTATGACTTTACTTCATGGATTGTGTTAAAATGGCTTGGAAGAAGATTCCTTAAATAGGCAAAGGGCTTGAGGGATCAAGGGCTAGGATGCAAGGATGGGAAAAAGCTTATGGACAGCTCAGATTAGAGGAGAGCACATGGATTGTGCTTCCTTACAGCCAATCAAGGAGTGACACATGTCACAGGGTGAGAGGATGGAGGAAAGGGGAAGGATGAGTCAACAAAGGAGGCTCAAGAGATAAAATCTTCATAAAGACCCTCATAATGGCTTGTAAGAGCAATGAAAGGGCTTGGAAGAGTCATTTATGGCCTAGCGGGCTTCATAAAGTTTTATGGTTGGGATATTTTGAGGGAGATGAGAGGAATTTCGACTTTGGCTTGATTACGAAGGTTTTAAGCTTGCTTAGGATTGTGCAAATGATTAGAGGATGGATTAGGATGGTTTAGGATTAGCTTAGGGATAGGCAAGTGGATGGCATTTAATGAGGGTGGGTGAAGGAGGAGATATTTGTTAACTTTGGCTTGGGTTAGTAAGTCTTAACCCATGTTTAGAGAATGTGACGAGGTTAGGAGGGGATTAGGATTAGGTTTAAAGACATCTTCTAGAAGAGTCTAGACTTTGGATGAGGATAAAGACTTTCTAGAATAGTCTAGAACTTCCTAGGATGAGGATGAAGACTTTCTAGAAGAGTCTAGAAATTCTTAGGATGAGGATAAAATAGATTTTTAGGAAATAAATAAAGTTTTATTTATTTCAAGGGTTTGGGTTGAGGAGATATTTATTTTTTAAAAATTTAATAAACATGAGGATTAATATTTAATCTTAATTAAATATTTTGAGTTGGGATTAGGGGTAGGAAATGATGGGATTAGCCTTTAATCAAAATTAAAGAAGGATTAGAAGATTTTGGAAGAGGTTAGTGGTCTTAAGGAAATTGGCCAAGTTTTGGGCAAAAAATAATTTTTTTTTTTTATTTTGGATTTTTTGGTCAATTTATTAATTAAATAATTAACAAATAAGGAAATAATGTTTAAATAAGATTTAAACATTTTTGGGAGGTATTCCTTAATTAAATATTTTTAATTAAGATAAAGGGATTTAATGGCATAAAAATAAATTAATTAAATAAATAAATAATTAATTAATAAATGATGATGTCATCAGAAATTTTTTCAAAAATAAAAATACTTTATTTTCTAAAGGATTTAGGTGTCTACATTGTGCCCCTCTTTGATGTGATGCCGCAAGTGGCATGGCATCAAAGATAAGAAAATAAGATGCCCAAGGCTAGAGCAGAAGTGGAGAGAATGGACTACAAGATGCCCCCTCAAGAAGGCGACGGGGAGAGAAAGTGAGGCTCGACGACTTCTTGAAAAGTACAAGAGTCCGAGATGAGCAAGGAGACTCAGATTGGCTTAAGAGAAGAGGTTTAGTTAGCTCAAACTCTCACTACGGGAGAATGATAAAGGGAGAATCAGAGGCACAAGAGGAAGCAAGCTTAACATCTCAGGGATTGCAGAGGATTAAGGAGCGGAGCACTATAAAAAGGAATCCAGGATATGGAGATGGATGATGGGATGATAAATCTGATGCAACAGAATTTCAAAGAGTCAGATTGGGGGAAGATGGGTTTCGGAGATCCCTAGAACTAGGATTGTGGAGCTCGAAAGATGAGGCTTGGTGGATTGATTGGATTGGTGGATCCCTAAGACTAGGATTGTGGATCCCTAAAGCTAAAAGTGCAGATTGATTTAAAGAGATACTGATGCATAAGCTGGGGTAGGAGAGACAGATGTTGGATATGGATGGGGGATAATGGAGATGAAGGGAAACCATTGAAGCTTTTTTGAGTAGGGGATACTTCAAAGAGAAGTACCACCATGTAGTTGAGCACTGGATTTTCTATAGGACTATTGGTTAATTGCCAAGGTTACCAAGAACATCAAGGCCATGTCACCAACTGTCCAGAGGACTGACGAACTGACTCAAAATAAACACATAAGGATTGCCCCAGCATCACACATGAATCCCAGAGGAAGCAACGTGGAACCGACACTGGTAACCCACAAGTAGAAAAGAAAAGCAAACAAAAGACCTGATTAGACCTTACGCTTAGATTGCCCCATTCATAGTATACCATGATATGGAAGATCGTCACGACCTTGAGGAGGGAACAAGGAGATTGCTTGGAAAAGATACTTCAAGACCCAAAAGAGAAGATTCTAAATTAAAAGAAAGAGAAAATCCAAAAGAGAACTGTTTACCAATGAGATGGGTAGGATGAGGTACTAACGAACCAAGATTAGACATGTGGAAAGCTATATCCTGCAAGAATCTATCAGAGAGCACCTAAGCTGATGGGTTTTGGATGAAAGATGCATCTAGCAAGCTAAACTAAGAAGGATAACACTTTGGTGATAGGAGATCTAGCTAAAGGATGCATTGGAATAGCTAACCAAGGGTTGTGCGATGTGTGTGAGATGTTGATCAAGGAAGAACTGACACAAAAGCTGGATAGATACAATGGTACTAAGCTAAAGAGGATGTACAAGCTGACGGACCAAGATATGTTACAAATGTACAAGGTTGTTCATGTTTTGGTTTTTGTGAGATGGAAATTTTCATGAAGGGTGGGATGTTTGCAATAGTTGATAGACAGATAGGTAGATGGTTTGCAAAAAGCTTAAGGAAAATAGGATTCTTTGTGTGCATGTGATACAATACAAGCTAGGATACAAGATTTGGCATATAATACAAGCTAGAATATGGTACAAGCTTTGGACAAGATTTGGATATACAAGCTATGATACAAGGGATGATACAAGATTTACAAGCTTGGGTACAAGATTTACAAGCTGAGGTACAAGATTTACAAGTTGTACAAGAGGTATTTACAAGCTTCATTAGATGTTAGATATTTGGTTGGAACACCAAGGGAACAAGCAGGTGTTTTAAGGGATGGTGAGTGGATGGATGAGGGATAGGATAGTGATAAATAATGGATTAGTCTTAGTACACAATGTGCTTGAATTACCAGGTTTTCACCAAGGTACCTATCCAAGGCACTTGAATTGCCAAGTTTTCACCATTGGACACTTATTTCTCTTTACTATTTTTTTTTTTTGTTTGTATTTTCAAAAGCTTGGTATACCAAGGATCTTCAAGCATAGAACTTCTTGAGATGAATGATGTTAGTGGGATCATTCAAGAGTTCTCCTTCCGGTGTAGATAGCTGATAGGCTCCAAAGCCAAAGGAGGTAGTGACAACATAAGGACCAAGCCATGTAGGTTCAAACTTACCTTTCTTTTCTCGATCTACTTGGACTTGCATGTTTTCTTTGAGGACCATGTCGCTCGGCTAAAAGTGTCGTGGAAGTACCTTCTTTTTGAAATTCCTTTTGAGATGAGTTTGGTAGACTGTGAGATGATCATAGGCTTGTTGTCGCTTCTCATCTAAGAGATCTAGTTGGGTGAGTCTGGCTACTCTGTATTCTTCATCTGATATTTTCCCTTGCAAAGATATGCGCAAGGAGGGAAGTTCAACCTCTATAGGTAGTACCACTTTGGCACCATAGACTAGGGAGTATAGAGTTGTGCCTGTGGATGTATGGAAGGAAGTTCGATAAGCCCATAAGGCAGGATTAATCTGTAGGTGCTAATTGCGGCCAGAATCATTGACAACTTTCTTTAGGATTTTGAGGAGGGTTTTATTAGTTGCCTCTGCCTGGCCATTACCTTGTGGGAAATATGGGCTAGAAAAGTGGTGATGGATCAGGAGGGAAGTACACAATTCTTCCATGTTGAGATTTTCAAAGTTACCTTCGTGGTCGATGAAGATGGTGGATGGGATACCGAAGTGGAAAACAATGTGGTACAAGATGAACTTGGAGACCTGAACTCCTATAGCTGAGACTAGGGGGACTGCTTCCACCCACTTAGTCAAATAGTCTATAGCTGTTATTATCCATTTATGTCCATCAGATGAGAGAGGTGTGATAGTTCCAACTAGATCAAGGCCCCAACAAGAGAAAGGCCAAGGTGGTGCAATAGGTTGTAGATCCTATGCTAGAGCGTGCACATTATTTGCATGTTGTTGACATGCGAGACACTTTCTGACAAAGTCACAGGAGTCCTATTTCGTATCAAGTGGATCAGCTTGCTGCTAGATAACATTTAATATTTTCCTATTATCATCAATATTGAGACTCCACTTACATGTTCCAAGTCCTTTGACTGGATGAAGAGTTAGACCAGTGGAAATTATATGGTTACTATACTGATATACCTTATTGTTAGGTTGATAATCAGTGAAATGAATCTCATTCTTAAGTACTCTATTTTGCTTCAAATGTGTTTCCTCTACAATAATAGAACCTACATACAGGTCAATCAAATAGAGTCGATAAATTTGAATTCATAAAAAACATAGATGTACATACACGTACATGATTCAACTATATACTAACCTATGGGAAAAATAATTCCATCACTTATTTCAGTCTTTGTTAGCTTCTCTCTTTGTATAGTGCAATGCAATAAATAATAGCTAACACCTACTACATTTCTAGATTTTTTCATGACTATAAAAACATTGCCTACACAAATTATATGTATATAAATTCCATGTGTCATTTACATGTGTGTGTGTGTGTGTGTGTGTGTGTGTGTGTGTGTGTGTGTGTGTGTGTGTGTGTGTGTGTGTGTGTGTGTGTTTGTGTGTGTGTAATAAATTAACAAAAATTATGGAATACATACCAATTCTGATCAATCTTGAAATATGGTCATAATTACTAGAAATCAATGGGATATCATCATAGCTTTCGTCCTCAAACTCATTTGTATTGATAATGTTGGTTTGATTTTCATAGTACAGAGAAAATTTTGAAAAAATTAGTGAAAAATCATTTGTGGTCATTATATTATGCAATTTAGGGTTTTCTCATTATATTTCTCAAATTTCTTAGATTGCCCTAGTTTATGCCCTGGTCTCTATGTTGTTGGAATTTTATCAATTTCTCAAGGTTTGTCATCAGAGCAATCAGTTGAGAAACCCTAAATTTGAAAACTCTAATGCCTTATTACATTTTACATTAGTCTTGAAACCCCTTGAAAATAATATTTCAAAAAATGCTCTTAAGGCATATTACTTTTACCCCAAGGAGGGACTTGCACAAGCATGACTCCATTAAAATATTGTTTAAACCTTAGGTGGTCGTGCTTTGCCTGCAAATTGCTCAATCATTTTATTAAAGAATACCTCTGATGATATAAAGTTTTTATGATTGTTCATCTTGTTCAGATCAACGAGCATTGCATTCCCACAATTTTGAGATGCAAGTTTTTTAAATAATGCAGGCATGCACTTTGATGACACGTAGCCCTTACCCTTTTTTGAATCTCAATGAACTGTAAAGTTTGTAGTGAGTCATAAGTTGTCATGACCTTTTGCAAACTCGTCAGTACTTTTTGTCTACATTCTGGAATTCCTACAATGTCATTGGTTGAGTTACTAACAGAGGTATTCTTTTATCACCAAGATTCGTTAACCATTAATTTCATTTAAATCAAGGGCTAGTGCTTTCTTGCAAGAAGGAGATGCTTGAGAATTAATTAATGCGAGGATGCGTAAATAGGACATGTAGCACAATCTGACGGCATGGGCCTGTCATTTCCAAGGATGATGATTGAGACGTCTTCCATGGCAAATGTTAGATGAGTTAGACTGGAGGCGAGTATTTTATTTGTCAATTCGATCGATGTAGTATTTAAAACACATGATTCTATAGCCATTGATCTATTAAATATCAAAGGCCAGCACAAGCCCGCATTTTCAAGTTGCATGAAAGATAAATAAAGTGGGCAAGCAGTTTTTTGACACATAGCAAGGTGGGGTCAAGAATCTCTAGTGTGTGTTGTGATGTGCCACACTATAAAATGATCACTAATATGTACTGCCAAATGTGCCATTGAAGAAGTTGGTTTTCCAAATGGGAGTGAAGCTTTATCAACCATAGATCTTTTAAAGATCAAGGGTTAGCACAAGCCCACATTTTGAAGATGCTCATTCAATAAGGAATGTGGGTATGTGCCTTTGTGTTGTGTGTCACAATGGGGCCAAAATTAGGGATGAACGTTGAGTCATGCCATGTTGTCTATCACATGTGCTTAGCTGGGAGTACTTATACTACAGGTGCAAAAATATTAGAAATTAATAGTCAAACATGTCAGAGCATGAGGGTTGAGATGAGTCATTCCATTGGTCCAAGTAGATGCTATGATCATAACGTGCAGAGTTCTTCACACCATGGATATTGTCTTGATCAACGATGGGTGCAAGCCCACAATTTGAAGATGTTCATCTAATTAGGAAAGTGGGAATGTGCCAGCTTGACACATGGAAGGAATGATGTCAAGCACTTGCTCGCTCAGAAGAAGATGTGGGACCGACTGGCATAGAATTTTTTAGGAGGCACAAACTCATATAAAGGCTTCCTATAGGTCAGCATAGCTGATTGGACTTTGTTCAATTGTAAACCAGTATGATCGTTGATCTTATCTTGATCAACGACTACACTTCCCCACAATTCTAAGGTGCAAGAAATTTAAGGAATGTGGGTAGGCGGTATTGCAACACGTGGCCTTGTTTTTAAAGCCATAAAGCTCATTTCTTTTTAAACTAAAGTCATATGATCTGATAAAAATCTATGGATAGGATTCAAATCTGGGCACAATTTGGAGGTAATAGTTACTGAGAGTAAATATGGTGCAGAGTTCATTCGTGTGATTTCAATGCATGAAAGGAACTCACAATCTCACCATTAATGAATCGCCAAAGCATAGAAAGAACATCAAAGCATACAAATTTTTTAGAGCCAGGGCACAAAAATTTTATCTAGCGATCCAGTAAGTTGCAAAGGAAATCACACAGTGTAGAAGTACAAATTTTAGCGGGTAAGTACTCTGTGACTCTTTGAAAATCAAATATCTGCTATTATAAAATTTCTAGGGTTTATTCAAATGCCTCCCCGAAAAGAATTCACTGGACAAATAGATTATCTGAAACATTATGTACACGATGATTTTCTTAAAAAATTCTCTTTATTAGTAAATGAAATAACTAAGGGGAGGGAGCTCATTCCAAAACACCATAGGGTAACTATAGCAGAAGATTTCTATGATAAAGAAAATTGGGTAAGAGATGCCCAAGTTTCCATGGGGGGTTTGGAGTTATTCAAGAAGTGGTTTTTAGAATGAAAATTGGATACCCTTGTGAGAAATGTTTGGGAGTTTGATATTGGGAAATTAATAGTCCCCATAGTTTTCTTTGATAGTGATTTGTTGATGGATTTAGCCAAAAAAATATGATCCAATTATAGGGTGGGTAAAGAATCATGCAGGAGTGAATCTTTTTTGGGTCTGCGCTAAACTGATTAGTGAGGTTTTCAACCTCAACCTTAACCACATCATGCATTAAATTATTGATCTAGATGAACTTCAAGCTAGGTATGATGCACAAAGGATTTACTTAAGGACAGGGCCATTGCAAGAACATGCTACTGAAATTGGTACTTTGTCTGTAATTACTGCCAGCAACCTAGAGCTATTACTGAGAAGACATTTTAACCTTAGGGCTCAGGCATTATATTTTTCTCTTTGCAAAATTTTTTGGATGGATGAAGCTAACCAAATCTCAAGCTTAATTTTCCTTGTTATGGCTCAAACCCTTCAATTCAAGATGAGCATTATTCTAGATTTTGCTACTTTTCTTGTGAAAGAAATTCACAATGGTTTGGTGGGGATAGCATGAGGAAAAGTGGATAAACCATTCTATTGGTATTCACTGCTTATGTATGTATGCTTGTACAAAGGATTTACCTTTTTCTCCAAGGGTATGGAGTTGGAAATAACTAGGGATGGAGAAAGGAATCCAATGTAGCTTTGGAGTGTGGATATGACTTCAGAGGCTACAGATGCCAGTTATGTGAGATTTGACAAATACTTTGCATCAAAGCTTAGATTAATTTTGAAAGGGGACAGCCCTAGAATGCCATAAGCACTGTTAGAATTGGTTAGACCTAGGGACCATGCACAAGGACTATTGGTTAGTCATAATTGGGGGGATATAATCCCTTATAATGTTTCAACTGTAATAAGAGTATATGGTTTTTTGGGGAAGCCACATGTGCCCTTGAAGATAGGAATAGCTAAGTTGTTATGGCAAATAGGCACTATAGATGAGAGGGAGTTGCCTAATAAGGGTACCTTTTTTCCAATTGTTACTATGGTACATGATTTTGTCTTTGTGAGAAAAGGGTGCAAGCACCTGAATTTGTTTCTAGATAGATATAACATGGTAGAATCTCATGCTAGATTTATTGATCCTCAAGGATTCTATGACCTCTTAAGAGAGAGGGTGAAATCTTCTCATATGGTGCAACAAGTTTACTATCTAGAAGATGTGATTAGAAATGTTTTTACTTTGCAAGAACAAGAACTGAGAAAGGAGAAATGGATAGTATTTAGCAAGACCCTAGAATTTATTAATGCTTTTGACCCCTGGTATGACCCATTGAAAGATTAAAAAATATTGGGGAGCCAAGATGCAAGGATTAATGAATAATTTTGTTGTGATTATCCAAACTATGAATGAGAAGAAGGCCATGTAAGTTGAGACATATCCAGACAAGGTTGTAGAGGTGCAAAGGAGGATCAACAGTAGAAATGTAGTGGCCCCTAGCCAATATACCTTGTAGAAAAGGGTAGGATATGTGATGATCTAGAATGTGCAACAGGTTCCTCTTCAACAGAGACCAGACCCAAGGAAGCCCATTTGCACCCAGTGCTCCAAAAAGAAAAATATTAGAGCAAGGGTCTTCTTCCCAAGTGGAGATTTATTCCCCAAGCCAATCCCCAATCAGAATTGATGATGAAACATCTCTAAGGGAGCAGCTCAGACAAATTGGTGGAGAGGGAGATGTAATTGTTACTTCCACAAATTTGGAGATTGGAGAGCCTCAAGAACCACCTGCACCTTCATTGGATCTCACTGTGGCTGATTATTAAGGTAAAGAGATTGATCCCATTGTTGCCCAGGCTTTAGAGAAATTTATTAATGATGGGAATTTTGTAAAATCTAGGGCTTTTGCTCAATTTTTATGGAGATTAAATATGGGAAATTTTGAGAAAACTTGTGAGAAGATAAAAGCAGAATAGCCAAACAAACCTGACTCTGATATTAAGGAAGAGGTAAAGTCTAAATTTTTGAATGACTTTGCTCAATTTACACCTGAAGCTGGGAGGCAGATAGTTAAACAATCAGGAGGCCATTATTTTTGACTCAATAAGAAAACAAAAGGATGTTCAATTAAGGACTGAGGAAGAGATATTACAGGCTCATAGAGGATTCAAGTTTAGTGATGACCACCAAGCCCTTGTTATTTGGTCTATGGAAAAAAGGAACAATACCAGAATGCATGAGATTTCTATTGCAAAGCATACTGGTGAATTGATAGTGTTCAGAGCTAGTGAAGTAGGTAGTAAACAAATAATGGGAATGGCATTAGAAATGCTAAAGTTTGGTAGTGTGGTGTCTAGCCAAGAAGAAGATAGATTTGTCCAACTTAATGCTAGGTTTGAAGAAGTTCTAAAAGCATATGAGGAGAGGGGTATGAAAATACAATCATTAGAAAATAAAGTGACTCAAATGGAGAAGATTCTTGGAAAAAGAAAATTAGGAGAATCCAATAAACCCAGGATTGCATACCCCCCAAAGCCATTTGTTGAGCCTTTTAAATCAACACGAATTATTGAGATACCAGATACCCTAGAAAGGCCTCAGTTCTATATTGCAGAGGATTTTGAAGAGGAGAAAAATAAGTTATATGCATTACATGTAGAACTTAATAATCAATATGAAGAAAAATTGAGGCAAGGTATCATGTATTTAGTGGATAGAATTGAATGGCCATCATTTTTTGATTTAATAGCAAGGATTGTAGCTATCAAGGATGAGTTAAAAGAAAATGAAGCTATATGCAGACCCATTGTACAAAAATGGACAGAAAGAAATGAAAATATCATTGCTATGTGTATATCTACTATCCAACTAACCTATCATCAAATAGAAAATATTTTTGATCTATTAAATAAATTACAAGGTTTTGATGATAAACAAGATTCCTTCCAATGAAGATTAACTATTTGTTTTTCTAGGTATTTTATAGAGAAATTCAATTTAGTCCCTTGTGCTTTAAAGACAATTGAGAAAGTGAAGGAAAAGGAAGACTAGAAGAAGGAGCTGGATGAAATATTTTGTAAAAGAATTTAAAAAGTTATAAATGAACTAGGCCATTTATTATGGGCAATGACCAATGAAGAGTTGGTAAAGGTGCAGTTGTTCTACAACACCATCAAAAAAGATCTTGTGGATATGGAGGCAATTGCAAATTCCTTAATAACTATACAAAGAGAGGTCCTAAGTTTTGATTGGCTGGATGACACTACCTACAATGAGTGGAAAGAAAAATTTATGTCTATAGAGTAGACGGTAGGAGATGATGAGATGGAGGATGATGAGGAAGAAGAAGGTACAAAAATTGAAGTTGTCCTAGCCGTTAATGATAAAGACAAAGGGAATGCTCAGGTAGCAGGAGATGACTCATCACTTTCACATTTGATGGCCACCTCCCCCAAGGAACCAAAATGATAAAAGAATCCTATCATAGTGCTTTTTGTCTTTCCAGGAGAAATAACAAAAAGGGACCCATGAAAGAGTTTTCAATGTATCAGTCTTTCTAAATTATTCACTTTATGTTTTCTTGTGATAGGTGTATGTAAGAATCTTTGGAAGGACACCTATCAATCACATTTGCCCTTTACTTCTTGCAACTCATATCTATATAAATGAGTTTTCAAGGCAATGTGATGGTCAAATTTCTAATGTTTTTAGTCATACTTAGGATGTATTCAGTCTAGTAATTTGAGCAATATTTTTGATGTATGTTCTCTGCAAATTTTTTAGGAATACATAAATATAGAATGATCTCTTTGTTTCATTCTAAGGTCATTCTGAGTTCACTACAAATATATACAATTTTTAAAAGAAAATGAATACAAATTATGAACTATCCCCATATTAGTTCTTTTCTAAATTTTGTCTCCTTTTGATTACTTAGTTATCTTGATGTTATGTGAGTAAAGGCTTGTGCAATTGAGTACAATCCACTTAGGTTGTATATCTTCTTGTCACTACTACTAGTTCAATGAATTAAGTAAGAGCTTTGATGAATTTGATAAGATTGTTGTAGTAATGGGGAGGATGTTTTGAATGATAAAGTCCAGTAAGAATTGTTGATGATATTTGTTGTAAGGCAACAAATCAGATCTATGGAATTGCAGTAGACTCTAAACCCCAATGGAGTAGGCACTAGTCAAATTAATTTAGTTGGAAGAGAAGTAGATCATAAATGGGTATCAAATGCAAAATTTACAATCAATTTTACTTTTATTTCATGAAGATCTTCAAATTTGGTCAATACTTGTTTGCATGAAATATTCTAGCCTTAGTTAACCATTGTTGCAAAGAATACCTACAGATCTACATAAGACTTTCTAACCAAATCTATTATATGGGATGTATTCTATTTAAAATATCACAATTAGCTGTGTGTTTATGGATTGAAGATGAGAATTAGAATGAAACTAAGATAGTTTTCATACAACAACAGCCAGATTGAGTCATCCATTAGGTACACCCACCTTGGTTTTGTAGAGCCTAAAGAGAATAAAACCATTCTTGGTTTTGTTGATGTTGGATCCAAATGGTTTGCATGTGTAACTAAAAATAGGAAATGGCTAATCCTTAGGTTGCATAAGTATTATCATTTTGGCATTGAGGCTCTTTATTGCTCAGTAATTTTTAAGCTCCAACATATAACATCTAGTGCCACCAAAGTCCATTCACCCACATATCCATGTTCTTGATTAATGCAACCATCATAGTTTTCATCAATGCAATCAAGACAAAAACATAAGTATTCTCTTTTGTACAATGACTACACATTACTGTCTGTACTCATAACTAAATGCAAAGATCGTGTCTTCTCTACCCTCTTACATGCATGCATTGATCTTCCATCGATGCCTGAATGTAAGGTCCATACATACATATAAAAAATGAGTTTTAAACACGTGTGTGTACCTTAATTTAATTATCACATTTAATTTATTAAATATAAAATTGATTCAATTATAATATTCAAATTAATTTATCCTTGATACCTCCCAAAACACTTTGAATGGTATGACTTGATACGCTTGTGATGACGTGTTATCTATATTTGTTGGCACCATAAAATGTGTTTTGCACCACTCAACCACATCATGAGAATTATTAATGTGATTCCTTTATAGTCCATTTGATACTTTCTTAAAGCAGTTTTAATACAAGCTCCTACACCATCATGCTCACCCTTTCCATGTCCACTCTCAAAAAAACTCCAAATGTGTGGTATATTAAGGTATCAATGATATCTACATAATGCATAACATGGTCTAGCTGATTTAAATTGTTTTGCACATCCATCTGACCATAGAAAAAAAATTCCATTTTTATGCCTTTATTTTTCAGATAATCAAAAAAAGTCTTAAAACAATGTTCCACAAAATGTGTGTCATGTTCTTTGTCATCACTAATGTAAAAGTGGTACTCTTTTTTAATAACTCATGCTTGATCTGTACTTTCCACACCACCCAAATCAATTTGTGCATGTCGATAAGAGACTTGAACTGTAATAGTAACCTGCTCTATATAGAAGCATTTCACTTGAAGTTGTTTTTGAGAAATGAAGAGTAATTCTATGCAAAGTCAACAATAGATAAAATTGTCCTGAGTGGGAAAGTTTCTCTTAGTGTTTGAAATTGTTCTGGTTGCCACTTAGCAAGAAAAGCATGACATATATATGGTTGAATTAATTTATGAAAATTTGACATAAATTCTCCAATAGGTATATAATCCTCTACATATTCCAACCTTGTTGATTCTTTTCCAACTTTTTTTTTTGACTTTATGTACTTATATCTCTTATATTTTACCATCCTCATCATATCAGTATCTTCATCTCTCAAAGGAAATCCGGTAAGGTTACCACATTTTTCACAAGTTCCTCTTATGCAATATATTTCACATATTGCATAATTATTTGGTTTGTCGCATAAGATTGATGTTATGAATTGGCTCAGTCATTATGAAAAGAATGTTGAGAACCGCCACTTTCTTCTATCATCTTTCTGAACCCTTGATAGTACAAATCAAATTCAACATGATATCAACAACAACATGTTTCAAAAGATCTATTTATCTTCACAAAATATGGTTTCAATCTTTCAAACATTGTTTGTCCAATATTTGTATCTAGATTTAAATTACAAAATGAGAGATAAAATTCATGTTGTGTGACATCCAACCAATGTTTTGCATGTTGAAGATACTTCTAAGGTCCAATCCTCTACGTGGTGACTTCTATTTGGTGAAGGTTGAGAATTATCAATCCAAAATTGAATGACTAAGTTCTTAACTGTTTTGAAAATCTTATCAGATCGAGGAACTCTACACATTAGTGCCCAATTTCCTTCTAATGTACTATAATCCAAATTGTTTCTTCTTTTTAGATAATGTAATATCATCTTTTGATTACACCCAATATGAGATGATAGTGAAGAGATCTATCTTTTTCTTCATAATTTCTTATTCAAAATAGATGTCAGTATCACTCTTCATGCAATGGGTTTATTTGTAGATCTAGTTTTTTTTCCAATGGAATGTAACCCTTCCTTAACACTTTCAACAATATCTTTTTGTAGTTTAGAAGTCTTCCTCTTTTTTACACTTGCATCTATACCCAATAGTTTCAATAGCTCTTTTAATTCATCTTTAGGAAGTGAGATTGATAATAGTTGAGTTTTCTCCATTGTATCAAGATTCTCAAATTGTGCAATTATTTCTTTAGACCTTTTATTTAATTTCCTCTTCGTAGTATCTATAGGTTGACCAACATATTCTCTCAATTTTTTCACATCCAATTCAATTAAATGATCTATGTTTCTATGATTAATTTTTCTCTTCAAATTTTGAGCTAGATTAACATTCTCATTTGTTGTTTGATCTTGGGCTGCAAGAAAAATTAAAATAAAGACTTTAGATACAATTTCTCTTTAGGGTCCACATATGTGTATATACATAAAAATTGAGCTATTAAATACAATTTTATCTAACCTTCAAATGGTCCTTCTTCAATATCCATTGTTTCATTTTCAATTTCCTCATGTCCAACATTTTCATCATCTACTACTGCACATGCATGATATAACAAATAAAATCAAACAAGTTTGTAAGGGGATTTCTCTCTAACATTGAAAATCAAAGATATAAAGTTTTCCTCTAGGTAGGTAGATTGTACTTGTGAGAGATGCGTGCATATATACATGTTTGAACTTGGCATGAACCTTCTCCAAGCTCAGTAGGTTGTCCTTTTTCAATACATCCTAAATAAATTCATAATTTAAAACACCATAATTAAAATGTACCCTAATTCTAAATATTCATAATTTAAAAATCATAATGTAATAAACCCTAATTATAAATATTCATAATTTAAAAACCATAATGTAATAAACCCTAATCCTAAATATTCATAATTTAATAAAACCTAAAGCTAAATATTCATAATTCAATAAACTCTTAATATTAAGTTAATAGTAACCTTAAGTTTATATTTACCATATTCTTAATTGGATAAACCCTAATCCTAACTATATACATACAAAAAGTCTACAATACAAAATTGCATACTATATGAACTAAATATGAATTTGAAAAAATATTACACATGTACATACCTTGCCTCGTATAGTATTTGTTGGTCATTTTTGCCTTCCCGCCAGAATCACCGCATTTGAATTTGATGTATTATTCACAAGTTTTAATTATTCAAATATTCAAAAAGGGCACAAAATACCTTATGCTAACCTTATAATATTTCTTTCCCTGAGCATTTTAATGTTTCTATAGGCCCACAAGTTCACGATCGTCAGATCAAGAGATATCTACAGTTGGTGTTATCTCGCTATGGGAAGTTGCATATTGTTTTTCCATAGAAACATAGCACCTTTTGGACACGTGTCAGGTGGGTCCTCCCTTTCCTTTTGGTTTCTCCAGTGCCAATTTTTGCTAGATCCACGGTGGGCACTATGACGCTATCAGAAAATCTATGTTCCTTGCCGTTAGCGACATAGCACCCAAACGGAAAGTGATACTGTGGAGACATCAGAAGGAAGGTGGGTCCCAAGTATGCCCCATCGAATATCAGTGATGAATTTTGTCAGACAGGTTGGCACATCGCCAATTTCTATTGGTTGGTATACTGATAGGTCAAATCCATCTTGCTCGCCAAACCTTGAAAAATCAACGGTGGGCACTATCTCACTATGGGAAGCTACGAGGATGTTACCCATAGTGACATAACACCTTGATGATGCGTGGCAAGGTGGGATCGAGTGTTATGAAATCGTAGGGATGGTACTAGGTTCGGTCAAGTTAGATGCCAGATGTGTTGAGTTGGTTCATGGGCCCAGAAGTTTTAAGGGCAAAGTGTAGTAATACAACGAGTCTTCACGATCGTCAGATCAATTTGGATCAACGGTGGGCATTATCTCGCTATGGGAAGTTGCTTGGAGGTTATCCATATTGACATAGCACCTCAATGATGTGTGGCATAGATGACATCATGGGCCCACCCTTCTCCAAAGTAATGTTACAGCTCATCCTCGATGGCAGTTGTCAGGTGGCTCGTAGTACAATGGTGATGTTTCATTGGTCCACTCAACCAACTCAGTGTGTAGTTGTACAATCTTGTTGATCACCATAGATCTAAGAAAAATTGATGGTAGGTGTTATCTCGCTATGGAAATTTTCTCGAAGGTTATCCATAGTAACATAGTGCCATTGTGCCATGTGGATCAGTGGGGCCAGGTCTCACCAAGATGAGGATGTCAAGTTGTGCCAGGTGGTTGCCAAGTGTTTCATGGGCCCAAAAGTTTTAAGGGCAAAGCATAGCAATACGGCAAGTCTTCACGATCGTCAGATCAGTCCAAATCCATTGAGGGCACTATCTTGCTATGGGAAATTGCTTGGAGGATATGCATAGTGACATAGCACCTCGGTGACATGTGTCCCAGTGGGTCCAATGGAGGCAATAACGATTAGATGCGCTGGCAGTTAATGTGACTATCACAGTTAAAAAAGAAAAGATGGCACAATTAGTGAAAAGAGA
The DNA here is from genome assembly GCA_028749045.1 of Cupressus sempervirens. NCBI lineage: Eukaryota > Viridiplantae > Streptophyta > Pinopsida > Cupressales > Cupressaceae > Cupressus > Cupressus sempervirens. Next base: position 55,053,594 of record CM053788.1, on the reverse strand, counting down.
TGGTCAACCACGTAGGACTCCTGCGAGGTGGCAAGATAAATGGAGGTTATTGGCCCATGTAGCCTATTTTGGATGCAGAATTTAGTTGACTTGCTGACCATGTTGGTTCATGAATTGGGAACAGGGGATACCGAGGTTTTTTGTGAATTTGATCTCTGTAATCAATCCCAACCAACCTAGAATGAATGCAAGACAAGGAAGAACACTCTACCTCCGATCCAATCCATCTACCTAGTAAGAGTGGCTTAATGGCGCTGCCTCTATCTTCTCAAGGCCTTTTTTTAGTTAACAATTAGATTTCATGGTACCTAAAGCTATACTTAGATCAGATTTCTTCAGATCCCCATGATTTTTCTTGGCAGAGCCTTGATGGTGGTGGTTGCAGGATAATTTTGGAGGGAAAATCTCAGTTATGCCTAAACTATAAAGGCAATTTTTGTGAATTTTGTAAGGGTGGAACTTTCTCTATTTTCTCTGTTACTGCTCTGTAGATTCTCAGTCTAAATTCCCCTGTGCCTCTGAACTACATGATTTTCTTTCTTATCTCTTTCAGCCATTGGTATGAAAGTGCAAGAACTTTTTGCCTCTTACTGGTGTTTTGCAGAGATCTATGATCTGCATGACTGTATCTCCTTGGCCTATGAATGATGATATAAGTGAATCTCTCTTTTCTTGTGTCATTCATCTTGGTCTTTTGATCTACATGTGATTATTAGATTAGAGCAAGTCTGAATGTGTATATCCTTAGTTTCATTCTAGTTCAATAGTGCATATATGGGCAGAGTTTGGTCTGAACACTCTATTTTGGTGCATCGCCTCTTTAGATCAGATTAGGTAGATTTTCTTTCATGCTCTCCTTCTCCCTTTTCCTCTCCAAGAGTAGTTAGGTGCATCCTAATAGTAAGAGGAAGTCGGCCTTCTCCAAAGACTCAACCTCACAGTTCAAGTCCCATAGCTTGGAGGTTGTTTCCATGTTTCACTAGGTTGTCCTCATGCATAGGCTTTGGACAAGGGTGCAAACCTTAGTGACAACAGTATCCTACTAAAGTTTTTCAATGATTTTCATCTTCTTGTTTGAATTCTTCTTCATGAATATTTACTTTCTCTTTTACCTTTATTGCGCATGTCACAATTTTTTTTCCAAAATTCAAAAACAAACAAGTTGCAAACTATTTCCTCCATCCCAATTGAAGTGTGAATTATTTGATTGGATTTGAATGTTAAAATTGAAAAAAAAATGAAATTTATTTATATGACAATTTTTATTTTAAGAAATAATCTAAGGGTTGACTATACTTTTGATTGAAACTACTATTTTGATTGAAAGTACGGCTAGCCCATTTAATTGCACAAGTTAGCTTTCCTAGTTGTGATAGAAACTAGGCACTTTTGTTTCTATCAAAACTAGTGTTTTTAGTTTCAATAGAAACTTAGTTTCTATTGAAACTAGGTAAATACAGGTTTTTCCTAAGTGTAAGAAGATTTACTATGCTTTCATGGCTTCCAAGCTCACTTACTAGGTTCAGATGGAGCACTAAAGTCATGTCATTTTGCAAGATAGAAGTACTCTGAATGAGCTTTCTAATGACTATGAATTTACTACATTTTGAATTTTTTAGATATACATTTTTGCACATGAATTGAATACAGGTTTGTTATAAAAAATAAACCTATATATTGGATTCTTATTGAAAAATAGAAACTAAGAGAAAAAAAAATTAAAAAGAACTACAGTCTCTATATTTGAGTCCTCTCTCAATCAAAAAAAAAAAATGGAATTGGGTAAATATATAATAAGTTACATCTGTCAAAAGCCATGTATGTCCAAATTCATGTTAGATCAACTTTAAACTCTGATAAAATATGAAATACTAAGGATAAAGACATTAGATCTATTGGAAATAGAGATGGAGTAACTGAGAGGGGAGGGGTAAATCAGTTACCACAAAAATTTTCTTATAGATCCTTAGATGTCTTAAAATACAGCTGCTGCTGATACTAGGTAACCACACAAATAAATGTTGAAACTAGATAGATGTTCTGTTAACTTTATTAAGCATTTAAAGTGATTAACATGCATGCATAAAGAAATAACATGAACACAAGAGACACCAGATTTAACGTGGAAACCCAATTTTGGGAAAAACCACCAAGTAACTAGTTACCAATTTTCACTCTTCTGAAGTGAGCCCTGTTAGGAGCCAACCCTGTTAAAGGTTACAAAACACACTGTTAGGTGTGACCCTGTTAGAGGATTTGATCACCTTGTTAGAAGTGGCCTTGTGAGAGGTTTTTAAAACAAGTCAACTAAATTGTCACCTTGTTAGAGGATTTACAAAATGGCTGTCAAACCAACTCTGTTAAGAGATTTTGAATCATTGTTACAATGATTAGAAAGCAAAAATGAAGTGATCTGAGATATATGCAACTTATCTTTGTTGAATATAGATCTCTTTTCTGCTTCATTAAATCCTCACTGATCGAATGCAACTTTGCAGCTTCATAGGGATGACAAATTCTTCCTTAACATTCGCTCATGTATTTTCTTATTCATACATTCTCACTTTTATGCATCCATACTCTTCCTTACTTTTGAATTCACAACTTGACCTTTCATATATACCTTACAGATTGTCAAGTTGGCTCAATTACAAATTTACAACAACACAAAAAAAAAAAAATCAGTTGGCTGCACAAAATAATTAAACTTAATTCTCTGGAATCATAAAATTCTTTGTTGCCCGACCCAGCTCGATGACCACTACTTCAAAATGGTTTCCCCATGTTAACCAAGTGAATCTCGATAAACACTGCAAACTTTGCAACTTCCTTCGGAGATCGAGTCAATTCGGTAAATACTAACCTTCCTTTGTTTACCGAGTGAGCTCGGTAAAAGATAACATTTCTTCGCTTACCGAGTGAGCTTGATAAAAGCTAACTTGCCTTTTCTTACCAAGTGAGCTCGGTAAAAGCTAACTTGCCTTTAATTACTGAGTGAGCTCGGTAATAGCTAACTTTCCTATGTAATGTTCAGGAATGCTCTGTAGTCACTATAAATTGCTTTGCTAACCATCTGAGCTCGGTAGACTTTGTCTGATGGTTGATATGACATTTGTGTAACATCAAAGATAATACACAATTAAAAATTATATCCAACAATCTCCCTCTTTTGCATTGATGGCAACACAACATGTCATAGCAGAAATGAAATTTGAAAACAAGTCTTTCACTTGTATGGCAACACAACATGTCAATATAACAGTTCTCCCTCTAAGATAGAAAACTCTTTTGAACAAATTTTAGAGAGATATAACAATAGTAAACTCTCCCTCTTTGACAACACATGCCAAAGACAACTCAAACTCAAATGAATTTTAGTGTACCTTTAGTATTGATTCATATGCAATGTTTCCTGATTATGTTGCATCAATTGATAGATATTCAATCTGGTATGAGTTGATGCATCACTAAAACTTTATTTTAGTGAACTTTAGATAAGGGAGTGACCCCTAACTTACCTCTTAGATACAAGAATGCATCCTTAGGTAATGGTTTTGTGAATATGTCAGCAATTTGGTCCTTTGTATGAATATATTCCAATCTAATCTCCTTATCTTGCACCAATTCTCTGACAAAATGATATTTTATTGCAATATACTTTTTTTTGGAATGCATCATTGGATTCTTAGATATGTTGATTGCACTTGTATTATCACAGAACATAACAACTAGTTCTTTGAATTCCATCTTCATGCCTTCCAACAACTGTTTAAACCAAACAATGTTAGAACAGTTTACTGCTGCAGCAACATACTCTGCCTCTTCTATTGATTGCGATGTACAATTCTGCTTTTTGTTTGTCAAAAAAACTAACCTTTTTCCAAGAAAGAATGCACCTCCACTTGTACTTTTTTTGTTATCAAGGTTTCCTGCCCAATCAGCATCAGTAAATACTTTCAAATCCAAATTTCCTCCAAACTTATACCATAAACCATACTCTTCAGTTCCTTTCAAATATCTCATTATTCTTTTGATTGCCATCAAGTGGTTTTCTCTTGGTTTTGCTGAAAATCTTGCTACAATACCAACTACAAGGGCAATATCTGGTCTAGTATAAACTAAATACTACAATTTTCCAATCATAGATCTATACAATGTTTGATCTACTTCTTTTGATTCATCTTCCTTGGTAAGTTTTAATCTAGTACACATAGGAGTCCCAACTGGTTTACAATCTTTCATTCCAAACTTTTTCAATATCTCTTTGATGTACTTTGATTGAGTAATGTAGATACCATTTTTATTCTATTGAATTTGAAGACCAACAAAGAATTTGATCTCACCAAACATAGACATTTCAAATTCCTTGTTCATTTGTTCTGAGAATTCTTTGCACAGATCATCATTCCCTTTGAAAACAGTATCATCTAAAAATATTTCTGCAAAGACAATCTTATTATCTAGTCCTTCTTTAATATACAAGCTACTGTTATCATTAGTTCTTTGAAAATCAATTTGAATAAGATATTTATGCAATCTTTCATGCCATGCTCTAGGGGCTTGTTTCAGACCGTACAATGCCTTGTGTAATTTGCAGACCATGTTCTTCTTATCTGGATTAACAAAACCTTCAGGTTGTTCAATGTAGACTTCTTCATCTAGTATACCATTGAGGAATGCTGATTTGACATCCATCTAATAAACATTGAATCCCTTGTGAGCAGCATATGCTAGTAAGGTTCTGACTCTTTCCAATCTTGCAACAGGAGCAAAAGTTTTTCCATAGTCTATTCCTTCTTTTTGAGCATATCCTTTGCATACTAGTCTAGCTTTGTTTCTTGATACCTTACCATCTTCATCCAACTTGTTTCTGAATACCCACTTAGTTCCAATCACATTTTTGTCTTTAGGTCTGGGTACAAGAGTCCATGTCTTGTTTTTCTCTATTTGCTCTATTTCTTCATTCATAGCCTCAATCCAACTATCATTTTCCAATGCATCTTTGACATTTCTAGGTTCAAAATCAGCAAGTAAACAAGTACCTTTCAGCTTATTTCTTGTCATGGTTCCTTCAGATTTATCTCCAATGAACTGATCTGCTGAATGATGTCTCTTGACATACTTAGCTAATACAAGTTCCTTTCCTTTTGAATGAATTTCATTATTATCTTTTTGCATTTCAACTTCAAGCTCTTTTTGTTCTGGCTCAGTAGATATTTTCTCGGTAGATATTTGCTCGATAAATACTTGCTCGGTAGATACTGAATTTAACTCCATTTGTTGTGGCTCGATTTGAACTTCCTGTAACTCGATTACAGATGACTCGGGAATAGAAGTTTCCTGATTCTCTAATGTAACTAGTACTATATCAGGTTTACTGAAGACAAACCTTTTATAATCTTCTGGTTCCCTTTTGCTTTCTTCTTCAGTCCTTTTTGTAAACTCATCAACTTTCACATGTGCACTTTCTATGACTTTGTGAGTAGACAAGTTCAAACATCTATGTGTCTTACTTGTGAATGAGTATCCAATGAATATACCTTCGTCACCTTTTACATCAAATTTTCCTTTTCTAGATTCTTTCAAAATGTAACATTTACTTCCAAATACTTTAAGATAACTTACATTAGGTTTATAGCCATACCATAACTCATAGGGGGTTTTGAATGAGTCTTTCTTCAGCTGTACTCGATTCAAGGTATAGACTGCAGTGTTGATTGCTTCCTTCCAGTATTTGATAGCAATGCTCTTTTCAATCATTAATGTTCTTGCACAATCCATGATGGATCTGTTTCTTCTTTCAGCTATTCCATTCTACTGGGGTGTTCCAAGTGTTGATACCTGTCTTTTGATTCCTCTTTCAATGCAAAATTTATTGAATTCATGTGAAATGAATTCTCCACCTCTGTCTGACCTCAAGAATTTTAATCTTTTTCCTATTTCCTTTTCTACTCTGGCCAAATACCATTTGAACTTTTCAAATGCTTCTGATTTATTTCTTAGATACATGACTGTCATCATTCTTGAGTAATCATCAACAAAAAGAATGAAGAACTTTTCTCCAGTATAGCTTTCAATTCCAATGGGTTCACATAAATCAGTATGCACAATTTCTAATATGTCTTCAGACTGATAGTTTTTACTTTTAAAACTAGTCTTTCCCATCTTTCCAATTTGACAATATTTGCATAGACCGACCTCAGGTTTCTTTATGTTGGGAATGTCTTTTACTTTTCTGAATTTTCTTATCTTTACCAGATTATCAAAGTTTACATGACACAACCTTTTATGCCATAACCAACTTTCTTCAACTTGAGAAATGAAACATGAACATTCACCTAGTTCAAGATAGAACAAGTTACCTTTAGTTTGAGTGCCTGATCCAATCAGCTTTCCTTTTGCATCCAGCAGTCTTGTTTTACCATGCATGAATTCTACTTTGATTCCATTATTGAGTAGCTGTGCCACAATTAAAAAATTATGCTTTAGTCCTTCTACCCAATAGGCATTATCACATATAATTTCTTTGGTTAGGGGAATTCTTCCTCTTCCTTTTATACAACAAGGTTTGTTGTTACCAAATCTTACACTGCCACCATCATAGTCTTCAAAGTATTCAAACTTAGTTTTGTCGCCAGTCATGTGATGAGAACAACCACTATCTATGATCCATGTATCATTTTTTCTCATATGAGAATCAATGCCATTTCTTCATCATTATCAAATTCATCTTTTACAGCAATATAGACAATCTCATCTTCTTCTTCATCATTAGAGCCATTAGAATCTTTAGCCATAAAACATGTTTTCTTACCTTTGTCCTTGAATTATTTGAAATCTCTCTTGCCATTCCATTTTTTATCTTTTCTTTTCATCTTTATTCTTCTTGTTTGGACATCTAGCAGCAATATGACCAATTTCTTCACATGAAAAATAGATTAGGGGTACTTTACCTTTGTATTTTCCTCTGCCTCTAGAATATTTCTTTGTTAGAAGGGCTTCAATTACTTCAAGATCACTATCTGAACTTTGGTTTGATTCATCTTCACTTTCTGACTGAGATTTCCTTTTGGCTTTCTCCTTGAGTGAAAGTTTGGCTTCAAATGCTGATTCAATGTTTTTTGAAGCTGGAATATAGTTATCAAAGTTGTCCAGTTCGAATGTAGTCAATCTTCCAACTATAGCCTCTAGATTTATCTTATGATTTGCTTCACATCTTCTTTCCTGAATTGCAGAGACTCTAATTGCATAAATGGGAAGTAGAGTTCTGAGAACTTTACTTATAACTGTCTCTTCACTGATATCTCCTCCAAAAGCTTTGATTGCAATGACACATGCTTTAACTCTTTCAACATATTTTGCAATGTTTTCATCCTCTCTCATCCTCATTTGATCAAATTGTCCTCTCAAACTTTCTACTTTGGCTCTTCTAACATTATCATCTCCTTCATATATCTCTTTCATCTTTTCCCACATTTCAAAGGAAGATTTGCAGTCCTTGATATCATCAAATTCTTCATAACTCAGAGCAGATGCTATGTCTATCATCATAATGTTGTGAGTCTTCTTTTCAGCAATATCATTAACAGATAGTGTACTAGCTGGTTCTACATATTTTTCATCAAGGTACTTCAGTCCTATATCACCAATGGATGCTAGGTGAAGTCTCATCAGTCCTTGCCATGCTGAGAAGTTATTTCTATTAAGTCTTGGGATTTCCCTTTTGTAAGACATCCTGATCTTTGGCTTAGATCCTTGAAATCTTATCCTGCAAGCACCAAAAGCTCTGATACTAATTGTTGGAAATAGAGATGGAGTAACTAAGAGGGGAGGGGTGAATCAGTTACCACAAAAATTTTCTTACAGATCCTTAGATGTCTTAAAATACAGCTGTTGTTGATACTAGGTAACCAAACAAATAAATGTTGAAACTAGATAGATGTTCTGTTAACTTTATTAAGCATTTAAAGTGATTAACATGCATGCATAAAGAAATAACATGAACACAAGAGACACCAAATATAACATGGAAATCCAATTTTGGGAAAAACTACCAAGTAACTAGTTACCAATTTTCACTCTTCTGAAGTGAGCCCTGTTAGGAGCTAACCCTGTTAAAGGTTAAAAAAGACATTGTTAGGTGTGACCCTGTTAGAGGATTTGATCACCTTGTTAGAAGTGGCCTTGTGAGAGGTCTTTAAAACAATTCAACTGAATTGTCACCTTGTTAGAGGATTTACAAAATGGTTTTCAAACCAACTCTGTTAAGAGATTTTGAATCACTATTACAATGATTAGAAATCAACAATGAAGTGATCTGAGATATATGCAACTTATCTTTGCTGAATACAGATCTCTATTCTGCTTCATTAAATCCTCACTGATCGAATGCAACTTTGCAGCTTCATAGGGATGACAAATTCTTCCTCAACATTCGCTCATGTATTTGCTTATTCATACATTCTCACTTTTATGCATCCATACTCTTCCTTACTTTTGAATTCACAACTTGACCTTTCATATATACCTTACAGATTGTCAAGTCAGCTCAATTACAAATTTACAACAACACAAAAAAAAAAAAAAAAATAGTCGGCTGCACAAAACAATTAAACTTAATTCTCTGGAATCATAAAATTCTTTGTTGCCCGACCCAGCTTGGTGACCACTGCTTCAAAATGGTTTCCCTGTGTTAACCAAGTGAAGCTCAGTAAACACTGCAAACCTTGCAACTTCCTTCAAAGACCGAGTCAATTCGGTAAATACTAACCTTCCTTTGTTTACTGAGTGAGCTTGGTAAAAGATAACATTTCTTCACTTATTGAGTGAGCTCGATAAAAGCTAACTTGCCTTTGATTACCAAGTGAGCTCAGTAAAAGCTAACTTTCCTGTGTAATGTTCAAGAATGCTCGGTAGTCACTATAAATTGATTTGCTAACCATCTGAGCTCGGTAGACTCTGTCTGATGGCTAATATGACATTTGTGTAACATCAAAGAAAATACATAATTAACAATTATATCCAACATAGATCACCTCCATGGTTTTGGTATGAATGTTAACAAATTAAATTCAAAAGAATCACATTGATATCTATTGTAGAAAAAAAGTTATGTATGTCAAAAACAATGGCACTTTTTTAAAATTAGGTTTTTGACAACATATCAATTTTCATGGGAAAAACTATAATTCAATCAAATCAATTCAAAAAAAATTAAAAATATAATTGGATTCTACACAAGAAAACCTTAAAAGATTCTAATTTACTTAATCTTCATATTCCTAACTATTAAATAGAAATTTGCATCCGAAAGTGAAAATTTTCTTGAAAATTCACAGTACAATGTTAGTGTAGGAAAACAAGTGTAACCCACTATTGTGGGTTCACCCTTTTTATTTTTATTTTTAAGCCACTAAAGACTATGGTTTATTGTATAAGAAGAATGACAAGTTTGAGCTGAAAATTTACACAGACGTGGATTGAGCTGGAAACATTGATGACACAAAGAGTACAAGTGTAGGCATTTTCTCTCTCAGAAGGAGATTGATCTCATGGACGAGTAAGAAGAAAAATTATATTTCTCAATCCACAACATAAGCTAAATATGTTTTTGTAGAAGTTAATTTTTCAAACATTATGTGGATCAAGCAATTGTTGAAAGGCATGAAGGAGGAGATTACTTAACCTGTGGTGATATATTGTGATAACACAAGTGATATAAACATTTCTAATAATCTTGTGATGCACACAAAAACCAAGAACATTTCTATCAATTATCATTACTTGAGGGAATCAGTACAAGACAAGGAATTTAGATTGGAGTATGTGAACACAAAGGAGTAGATAGATGATATATTCGCTAAGACATTACCTAAGGATGCATATGTGTATCTAAAAGGTAAGGTAGGGATCATTTTCCCTTTCTAAAGAAAACTAAGAAGAGATGCAAGATCACATTAATTATTAAGATAAAAGTACCTTAAAAATTGATGCAGGAGATCACACTTTAAGAGCTCCCTAAAGTTGTGAAAAAGAAGGACAGAAAAATGAGTTGGTGAGGCTGCCAATAGTCATGGACAAAGATGTCAGAGGGAGAGCTAATTTCAAAGATTAGTTTGTATAGAAACCAATGAGGATGATGGATATAGTGGATAATATCTTTGGAATTATTTTCAAAGAGGAAGGATGTGTTATAAAGTTAGCATCCAATATTTTAAGATATAGGTGTAAGAGGGAAAACTATGACAATTACCATCCACTTGCAGTTACAATTATAGAGGTAGAAGATGAATATCTAAAGATATGAGAGGAAGAATTATGTCAAGTTGTGAGAATAGAATTATTTCAAAGAGGAGTTCATCACAATTGGTATCATAGAGGGAGAAGTGTATAAGAAGCAAATAATGAGCATATTGGAGATTGCATGGATGAGAATCAAAATGAAACTAAGGATATTAGTGAATATTTGGTACAGAACACAGAGGAAGTTAACAGTGTTTTCTTGATGGAAAAATTGTTACTTTTGCCATTGTATGGTAACTAAAGGTGTTTCCATCAATTCCAAAGAGGAAGATTGTAAATTATAATTGAAACAATTTCTATGTTTTCATTGATGGCATACCTTACTAGTGAGACATTTTCTAATAATGTAGAATTCCATACCAATTTGATTGATGATGAGGATTTAAAAAGAGAGATAATTAGATGAATTAGTAAGTTGTTGAGTAAAGAGGAGTAAGTATGTTGTAATAACAACATGCACTTGATCAGTTGGTATTTGACAAGATAATGTGGTGTTTAATCATTATATGAAGTGGAGAAGACAAATGAGTTGAAGTGTAGAAGGAATTATTGAAGCAAGTCAAGAAGTAGAGTAAAACACAAGCTTTATTGAGTACTAGTTTACAACGCCAATGAAGAAATTAAAGTAGAAGATTAAGGAACTTAAGTAGAAGCCAAGCAAAATAGTATCAGTTAAGCGATAGTAGTGACCAAGCAAGATAAAGGGAAAATGGAGAAGCAACTGAGTGTAGTGAAGACCAAGTGAACTAGTGTAAGTCGAGCAAGATAAAATAGTACAAACCAAGCTACACAGTGATGACCAGGTGTTGACAAAATTATAGTTTGTGAAAGAATTAAGATTTGAGGCCGATGTAGTTAAATTTTCAAATTGGTCAAAACCCATGAAAGATGAAGATTGATGAGTTGGCATATTTTATGCACAAATTGATTTTGTTAAGCGATGTGAGATAAGGATTCAAGGAGAAGTTTCAACAAAGGAGTAGGACTAAAAAATGGACACTGTTGGTGTGATTTTTCACAGTATAGGAATATTTTGATATTTGGGGTAAAAAATCAGTTAAGTCTTTGAGTCTTGCAGATTAGGGTTTTATTTTGTGAAATCCTAAAAACTGTTAGATTACCCTAATTATGCCCTGTTATGTAAGTTCTATCTTCCTTTCAATTTCTTAGGGTTTGGCTCTAAAATTATCCACAAAAAGGCCCTAAGTGCTTGAAAAACCCTTATACCTTCGTTTTGTGTTTCCCTAGTTCTCAAAATTTTCAAAGGGTATTGTTTCAAAACATTTTGGTGCAGTATTTTATCTTAAAGATTTGTTTGCATCAGAATACCTTTATTCCTTATGATAAACCTTTTATGCACTCTAATTGGATATTTTATTACAAAAAGGATGCCAAGTTGAAATGTTTTTCAACACTATTGATTTAACTCTGATCAATGAATTCCTGCATTCCCACATTATCAAAGTACGAGGTCTTTAAATAATGTGAGGAAGCGGATTTGTGACACGTAGCCTCGGATGGTTTTTGAGATACAGTGCGCCGCAAAAGGTCTGGTATGTCAACATGGGTTAGGACACTTTTGCAAATTTGTCAGATTTGCCAGGACACGTTTTATTTTCCTGCACTGTCGTTGATTGTCTAAATCAATAAAACTTCACCTTATGAGTAATATTCATCAACCATGGATCTAGTTTAGATCTACGATTCCCGCATTACTGCATTATCAAAATGTACAATCTTTAAATAATGCGAGGAAGCAGGCTCACAACGCATGGCAATGGTGACATCATGGGCTCGCCTTTTGTAGAAAGGTAATTACGGTGTGTCCTCCGTGGCAATTGTCAGATGACATGGAATGAAGAGAAAACATTTCATTGATCCATTTAGATTGAATGAATGCACAGTCATCACAAGTTTCTGATCACCGTTGATTAAAGCAAGATCAACGGTGCTCGCATTCCCGCATTATCAAAATGTGTGATCTTTAAATAATGCAGGCAAGTGAGCATGGTGGGACCTGGACAAAGCTTTAATAATTACGCCGAGTCATGCCACGTTGGAAAAGACTAAACGAAATGGAACACGCCCATTGGTGGTGGGAGACAGGTATGCTAAGTCAAAAGTGGCAATATCATGGGCGCAAAAACTTTAATTACTGTCAGAAGCACATGGAAAAAAGAGTAAGTTCTCATTGGTCAAGTTGATCTAGTGGGCCGCCAAATAAAGAAATCTTAGTTCGTTGTTGATCAAAGTAAAATCGATGGTGCCAACATTCTCGCATTATCAAGATGTGAAGGTTTTAAATAATGCGAGCAAGTGAGTTTCTAACACGTGTCCGAGGATCCTAAAGTTTTAAAAGGCTTCTTGTTTTTGAAATGAAGTCATCCGATGCATGGCAGATCAACGGGTAGAATTCAAATTCAAGATACAACATGAAAATAGCAGTTGCAGAAATAAATATGATACAGAGTTTCCTTCGTGCGACCTAAATACTATGAGATAGCACGTGAATTTGCTTTTGTTGAAGCATAGTTACAGATTTTGCAGTATGAGAAGATTTCTAGAGCTAGGGCATAGAATTTTTCAAGGGTTTCAGCGTAATTCGCAAAAGACATTGCAGAGAAAGGAAGGAAAATCTAGCAGGTAAGTGATCTGTAACCAATAGAAATAATAATTTTCTGTTATAAAATTTCTAAACTCTTAAAGATGCCTCCATGAAAGGATTTTTTTGGGAAAACTGAATATTCAAAAAGGGGTGTGCATGATGATTTTCTAGAACAATTTCCTTTGTCAGTACATGAGATAACTAAAGCGAGGGAGTTAATTCCTAAAAACCCTAGAGTAGCTGAAGCAGAGGGTTTTTATGACAAGGCCAATTGGGTACGAGATGCTCAGGTATCCATGGGAGGTTTGGAATTATTCAATAAGTGGTATCCATGTAGATCTATAGAAGAATATTTGGCCATATCTATTATATGGGATGTGTTTATCAAGTTATCAAGAATTGTGTATGTGTTTGAGGATTTGAGATAAGAATTAGAATGAAACTAAAAATAATCCTCATACAGTTTCCCCAATCTTGAATCATCCCTGGGTATATCCACCCTGGTTTTGCAGAGCCAAAAGAGTAGAAAACCACCTTTGGTTTTGTTGAAGTTGGGTCCAAATGCTTTGCACATGCAATTGTTAAACAAGAATTGGCTGGTCTTTAGATTGTGTGAGTAATTTCATCTTGGTATTAAGCATTTTGTTGCTTAGTAGTTTTAGTGCATTTTAAAACACCAACAGACACATTCAATGAATCTAATCAAGCCCTAAGATCTACGGTTATGTTTAAGTAGAAAAATATCAAAGATATCTATTTAAGGAGGCACAAGCAATTTTTATGGTTGTTGATTGGTGAAATTGTGAAGGACATTGAAGAATAGAGAAGTAGAGGAAAAGTGAGAAGATTGTTGAACTATGATTGCTTGAAGAGTTGCCAAGCAGATCAAAGATGGAGAATATGATGAAGTCTAATGAATGAACCAAGAATGAGTTGAATGTAGAACTAAATAAGCAAAGTGAGCTTTATTTTATCAAATCAAACCTGGCTACTACTTTCTAACCATTGTGGGAGTTAAATAATTTAATCAACGTTGACCTAACAGTCATATTGTAAACCCTTTAATCAAGGTGAAATTCTAATGGAATGATCTAAAGACCTGTAACCAAGCCACTCCTAACAGGGTGATTTAAATCCTTTGATAGGGTTATGCCCAACAGTGTGTTTTGTAATCTTTTACAAGGTTGGCTCTTAACTAAGAGCACTTCAGAAGAGCAAAAAGTGGTAGCATGCTACTTTGTAGTTTTTCCCAAATTGAGTGTCCACATTAAATCTCGATATCATACATGTGTGAATATTATTTTCATGATGTATGTTATTTACTGTTATATGTTTCTATTATTCAGCATATACTAAATAGAGAGCTAAGTAATAAATGAATACTAAGTTGTTGATGATTTTCTATATTAGTCAAGTGAGTTTATGAGTTTGAATAAGTTGGTTGAAGTTGTTAAAATTTGAATTGGTACATCTGGACTTGAGGATAATTGATTCACCCACCCCCCACCCCCATTTATTCTAAGCATTCTAACATTTACCTCTCCTATGATGATCAATCTATGAATATTCTCACCACAAGTATGAACATCCCTTCAATTTGGTGCTCACAGTCTTCACAAACTTGTTTGTTGGTATGTTCTCATAATAAAAATAATTATTTGTCTCCAAGATCTAGTCCATCAACTCATCTAGATTGAATTTGTCACTACACTTAGGAGGATTGAAATGAGGTTTGGAGTTAACTACTATCAAATCTCTTGAGAACATTTATTCCCCTTATTCTATAATATGTGTTGGTGCTACCCCTTCTTCCTATATTTCTTCAGTCTTATCTTTGCTATCATCCTCAATAGGTTTTCCTCTTCTTTGCATTATCTCACTAGTTTTAAGACTTGTAGAAGTTTTCTTAAGAATTTCCATTATTTCATGATTTGCATCTCACCTACTATGAACCCTCTACAAGTGTAGGAAAGATTGCAACCTACCACCCTACAATTAAATCAACTAGGGCTTGCAAAGAACCAAGCTTTGATACCACTTAATACAGCCCAAGGGTAGAGAATTCTAAATTGAGATGTCTAACCTTGCATAAAATACACACATAAAAGGAAAAACATGAAATTAAGAGAGATGAACTCTAGAAATAATATTTTATTCAAGGAGGAACTTCGTACATGTTAGGTTGTAAGGCCTTATCGGTTATAACCAATACAAAAAAAACCAAATCAATCCATATATCTAAATGCCCTAGATTTAAACATGAAGCAGCCATAGGTTAACATTTAAGATGTTTTATATCCCTAGACAAATGTGTTAGACTAGTTGTCCTAAATTATAAATTATTACAATAATAAAAGAATTTTCTAGAAGCAATCCAACCACCAAGTTTGCCACATATGAATAGACCTCCAGATCCACACTAAGAAGCCATATCAATAAAAATCTTCTAGCACAACCCACAATCAATAAACCAATGAATTAAACTATATGAATTGGTAAACACATCAAAGGGAAAATTGGTGAACATATTGAACCAAAATGATGTGTGATCAAAAATATATAAACTAAAGAAAGTCCTTAATTAGATTCTAAGATAGCAACCAAAGTGTCTCAAAGATGATTGACCACTACAACAAACTCTCAAACTAGAAAATAGGAACAAAATGAAAAACAAATGTTTTTTTTTGTTGATACAAGATTGCCAAGCGCCTAAGATGCTCCTACATCACTTGCCTCAGTCAAGTTCCAATTGAGGAATAAACCTTAAATTGAAATGAATATTGAGAAATGATAACATGTACTAGAATTAAATATAATAATATAGAATATCATAGCAATGTTGATGCAATTTAGTTTGATATGTGATAACATATGTTAATACAATAGCTTTGACTCAACACTAAAACCAAAAGGATATCATGTAAAGACACAACCTCATGTATGTAGATTCTCGCAATATGCATCTATGATGAATGCTTGTATGAATTTAGATCTCCTCTTTGATAGCCAAACTCCATAATGTAGCTAGATCTAGAAAGAAGAATGCATGATGATTGTTGAAGACCTTGAGTATGCTTGAATGAAGTTTATCTTTCCTTCTTTCTTGAAAATATTTTGAACATGGTATGAGAGCTTGACAATGGATATCTTATATGAATTATGGATGATTTGGGATGCCCAAATAAGGATAGAAGGACTCTATTTGTTTATGGTGATTTCAAAGTTAACCTCAAGAAGGGCCAACTTAGTAAGGCAAGAAAAATAATATTTAAAATCAGGCCCTAAAATTATCTAAGGAAAAAAATCTGAGTAAGGGATGACCTCATCCTTGACATGGCCATGATAAGGCCTTGAAATGTGCTCTACACCTAAGAAATATTGTAGGATCAGATAAAAATGATGATATATGTGGGGGAAATGGTCATAAATACATTTAAATCATGATCTATGTGATTGGAGAAATAAGTGGGAATCCATATATATCAATTGGTGTCAACATAGAGTTTTGAGAAAGGTTGGAAGAAGAAGGGACCTTGATTTAAGTATTTAAAATAAAATTTACCAAACTACATTAAGGAGGTTTAAAAGGTCTTAAATGGAAGTGCTTCCATTTTGAGACAGTGCATTTAGCTCCCACTTTACTAGGATTACATGAGAAAATTCATACTCATGGTAAAGGAAGAGTGTAATAACCCCAACAAGTTATAACTTCTTCAAACACCAAATTCTTTAATACTTGAGTTGTTTGATATTTTGTCAAACATTTTGCAAACAAGAGATCTATTGCATATGTAAATTCTAATTGCTTTCTTGCCAAACTTTAATAAATAGGCTTCTAGAGAACACACCAAACAACTAACAGTGAAGATGCAATTGTTTTTTAATAACATTGATTACAAATAGGAAAATATGCATCTACATAAATAAGACATTAGGGCCACAAATTCTGATATAAATTAGATTACAATAGATTTTACAAACCTTACTAATTCCCTAAATATCTAATACAAAATGTAGTAGATAAAAACCTAGAATTGCTCCAAAAACATGAATTTTCCTGTAGCAAATTCCCAACTTATTTCATACTCTACAAACCTGACCCTAGGTCACAAATTTGAGACAATGAAAAGACTAATTTTTCTTCTCCAACAGTTGCAACCGGAAGATATTTCACCACCTCAGATATGCAAATCAATGAGAATGTACATTCTTAATGATCACTATAACAACTATAGAAACCCTTGGCTCCACAAGCTATTTGGAAGAGTAGATGGCAACACATTCGATGCTCAACAATCAGGCTGCCTTCCCTATTTATTCTTTTCCTTCACCCTTCTAGAAGGAAATAGAATATTATTTCATTGCACTCTCTAGAAGCTTCCCCTTTTCCAATGTAATAATTAATTGTACTTCTAGAAAATGCACTCTCTAGAAGCTTCCCCCTTTCGAATACAATAATTAGTTGTGCTTCTAGAAAATTAAATTAATCAAATATAAAGTCACCTTTTAATTTTAATTTATTTAATGAATTTATAAGAAATTAATTTAATCAATTTCTCCTTATTTATCCACTTAGCCTTCAGAGAATGTAAAGGCTAAGAACTCCACTGACATGTTAAAAAGATGGGGACATTACAAAGAGATAAAAGATGAGAGAGATGGTGAGAAATAATAAAGGATGCAAAAAATTGGAAAGAGATAGGACCTCACTAAGTTTAAGGACACAAGCCCCCAAACCAAGGATCCTAACTCCACATCCATGTACAAGGGAATGAAAAAAATAAAGAAAAGAAAAGATTAAATTAAAAACACAAACAAAAAAGGGTTAGTACTAAAACAAACTCCAAATAAACTAGTGAAAGATACCTCAATCAAAAATGTCTTGCCAATTAATATCATGTATGGAAAGATATTACAAAAGAATATATTATCACATAGAAAATATATGAGTATCACCATAGATGATACTAACTCTATCATCTAAAATATACTAACATGAGAGAGAGAGAGAGAGAGAGAGAGAGATGATTACCATGCCCAATAATATTTATGTATCCCACTGTGAATCACCAAAAGGATAGGATTCAATAGTCTATCAAGGTTGTATACTCGGTAGTCAATACTATGAAAAAGGTAGAATTGAATGGTCTAGTGGGGTTGTATGTCCAATAGTCAGTCCTACAAATATTTGCATGCATGTGTGTGTATGATCCTCATGAATGGATTGGGTACTATGTTGTCCATGAAGAAATTTTTGTACGTGATCTTTGCAAATAGACTAGGGTTTTTTATACATAAAGGCATGTGTATGTAAATGTAAATTATAGGGATGGAAAAGGATTGCAAATACCCATCAGGGATTTCCTATAACAAATGTAAAAGTAAAATTGCCTAAATATAATACATGGGAGTCTATCTCTTTATAATGGCCATGTAGCCATAGACATAATAAGAAAGAGAATCAATGATAAGAATTCTAGAAACAAGGAGATACCCTTAAACAAAAATTTATGCCATAATCTTGGCAAATAGTGTTGACTCTTACAAGATAAGAAAAATAGATAATCATGAAAGGATAATTCACTTATGAGAAGAGACCCTTGAAAGGAAGAGATCTTGTTGACTATACATATACCTTAAGGAGTTTATGAATAAAGATAATATATTCAAGATGAAAGAGGGGGAGGGGAACAAGAATGCACCTATTTAGCCCCTTGTCTCCAAGTGAAATAGGGATTCTTGGTGAAGGATGAAAACATTGAAGCATGTAGGAAGAGAAAATATATAATAAACATAGTTTTGGAAATAAATAAGAGGGTATGAGAAAGGACGTACACCTCTTGTATTCAAGAGAGAAGCCCCATCAAAACAAAAATTCCTTATAGGAAAATAATGTCATGTGATAAACAAATATCATTGAACTAAGGAAAGTTGATCCGTAGACAAAGAGAGAGGGAATAATGTCCAAGAAATCTTTCCCCCAAAGTGTAAGGGAAAGATATTGGACACACTATTTTGTGGATGTAGCCCAGGGATTGGGTGAACCACATTAAATCTTGTTGTCTTGTGTTCTCTTCTGTATGATTTATTATTTTCTGATATTGGTTATATTTGCATGTTATTTGTTATTTTTGTTTGTGGTTAATCCTAACAAGACACCTCATAGGATATACAATTACAAACAACATAAGGTATGACATATATGCTAGAAAATATATCACATATAAAGAAATAATGAAAGGAGATGAAACTATAGATGATTATTCAAGTGACAAACATACCAATGCAATGCATGAAAATAATTTGTTAAGAATAGAGAATCATATCTTGCACAAAAAAAGTATCACATGTCAAAACTAAGAATGTATCATAATATAATGCAAATCCAAACAGAGATGAAAAGGAAGATAAAGGGATACCATGTTATACTTAATTAGTGGTCATCCCAAGTATAAAAGATATGTGTGTCATAGTATAAAGAGAGGGATCAAAAAGATACAATGAATCCTTGAGATAAAGGGATAAAAATTTCCATTATATGCCCAAAAGGAGAGATCATTTATAACAAAGATTCACTTACAAGCTTGAGATTGTACTTGGGATGTTAATCCTTATGTAACATAATAAATGCATGCAAGAAATAACATCAAACTATAAGAAAATGCACGTTCATAAGGGATATTGGATGAGAAGAAAAGGAGAAGTAAATATTATGCTTCCCTTTGTGGTTTCAATTTATACTAGACATGTGTGATTTCAATAAAATATAAGATTTCACTTTGGATGTTAATTTGTATGTAACATGTAATAAATTTATGTAAAAATTGATGTCATCATATATAAAGAAAACAATTCAACAAAGGGGGTAAATGGATCCCTTTATAAATATAAGAGAATAAAATAGGTCCCTTGTCCCCCCAAGTGACGAAACAAGGGAATGAACTAGTATATTACTCACAAAGTAGGATAATGAGCCCACAAAGGATAGGCTAGTAAGGAGAAACATAAAAGGAATGTGGTAGTATTAAGTAGAATGATCATGAAAAAGATATCATTCATTATTGTGATTCATTTGAAAAATACCATAAGTAATTAATTCTATAAACTACAAATGATAATACTCACTACCTTTATAACAATGAGTTTGATAAAACTTGCAAATGGATGAATTTTGTTGTTTATATATAAAGAGAAAAAGATATTTTAACTAAAATTATATAATTTCACAAAAATAAAGGTTTTGAGAGTGGAGCTTTCACAAGATATTATGGTGGAGGTAATTGGGTTACTTTTAGATAGAGAAAGGTGCCTTGAGAGAAAAGATGCTAGGTATGATAGATCTTAGTTTAGCCTACATACAAACCCTCCTCTTTAAGTAGACAATAAGAAGAGAATGAAGAGAATGTTATTGCTAGAAGATTATCTAAATAATAATATATGTTATTAAATATCTCACATGTGAAGGGAGACAATCCTACTTACACTTTATCCATTTCAAGTTGATGGACCACATTTGACATCACATTAGGTTGGTGAATATTCCAAATGTTTTTTAGAACCTTCTCCTCCATAGTTCTTCTGAAGTACAAAAATGTGTTTCAAACTCTATTTCACACCATTTTTTATTCAGATCATTATTGGGAGGGATTTGAGAGAACTGTTCATAATGACATGGGAAGAGTTTGTGTATTTGAACAAGAGGATGTAGGACCTAGAAGGGCTAAGATATATCATAGGGTTAGTATCCTAGAGAGGACATTTAAAATTAGATAAGATACATCGCCCTCTTAGACCCAACCAAATGAATACCCTACCAAAGAAATTCATGCAGCTAAGAAAATACCCAAAGGCTTAGGCCTCTAAAAAATGTTTTGAAGAGATTGAATTTGTTCCCTCAAAATCTCAAGAAGAAATTATACACCAAAGTTCTATAAAAAAATATCAACTAGAAGAAGGAAAATGGGAAGGCTAAGGTAGTATAAATAGGGTGTAAAGAAGAACAATAATCTATAAAAGTTACCCCTTCCCTAAAGAAGAGAAAGGTTGTGTCAGAAGAATCTCTTGCAACCAAATCTTCTATTAAAACCCCTCCAAAGAAGGCTAGGAAACAAAGTACCACTAGGGTCATAGAATAATCTCCTACTATTGTTAGAATGATTCAGAATAACTGAGAGTGGGGGGTGGGGGTAATCAATTATCCTCAGGTCTAGATGTACCCATTTCAATGTTAACAACTTCAAACAAACAAATCAATCGCATTAAATAGATCAGTCTATATAGCAACTTATTAGCAATTTAAGATTTTTAATGCTCTATTATATGTATGTGTGTTGACTAATCATAAAATAAACAACAATAAAAATTTCTTGCATAAAGTAACATTCATGCAAGTAAATGACACTTTGACACTAGGATTTAATGTGGAAACCCAATTTGGGAAAAATCACTCAGTAACATGCTACCACTTTTTAACTCTTCTAAAGTGAGCTTGGTTAAGAGCCAACCCTATTAAAGGTTACAAAACACATTGATAAATATGACCATGTTAAAGGATTTAATCATCGTGTTAGGAGTGGCATTGTTAGAGGACTTTGGA
Organism: Cupressus sempervirens; assembly: GCA_028749045.1. Classification (NCBI taxonomy): domain Eukaryota; kingdom Viridiplantae; phylum Streptophyta; class Pinopsida; order Cupressales; family Cupressaceae; genus Cupressus; species Cupressus sempervirens. Next base: position 55,032,091 of record CM053788.1, on the reverse strand, counting down.
TTATTCTATTAGAATTTTACCTTGATTAAAGGATTTACAAAATGACTATTAGGTCAACCTTGATTAAAGGATTTTGACTACCACAATGGTTAGAATGTAATAGTAGCTTTTATCTATAAAATACAACTCACTTTGTAAATTTAGATCTTCATTCCCTCATCTATTGGTTCATTGATTGGCCTCCATTATCATCTTCATCACTAATTTTCTTCACATCCCTTCAATCAATCACACTTCACTAATCTCCTCACACTTCTTCTCTTCTACTTTGTTCTTTACAGGTTCTCCTTAAGTTCTGTTGGTATCTCTAACTATTTTTGTCTATTAGTGTCATTTACTAGGAAGAGTCATATGGTCATCACTATGATTGAGCTACTCTAAATAGGTTGATTCATGTACATAAGTATGTATGTATTGAGCTCTATAGGAGTCGAGCAAGTATGTGGATGCCAAGCACTTTCTATACAAGCTGACTTCAATACTTATCGAGTAGTTCAAGCATGTAAGTTTCAAGCATAGTGCATACCAAGCATCAACAACAATGTCAAGTATCAGAGATAGTAAGTGCCAAGAAATGCAGAGTTTACATATTAGTTAGAAATGATACAAACTTTGTGGTAAATCATTTTCAAACTAAAATGGAAGGAACATTTATTATTTGTAGAGGTTGTTACATAAAGTTTTATGTGTCTATGAGGACCATAGATCCCTATATTTTGTGATCAACGATTCAGATTAAGATGAAAAATATGAAAGCATCTAGAAAACTCTTTATGGAACTCTTTAAAAAGAGAAGATTTTAACCTAGATGATATGGTGATAAAAAAATGTGAATAGTGTGATAGACAAGGAGTAATATTTTAATGGTGAAGTGAAGGATCAAGATCAAATCAGGAGTCAAGAGGAAGTGCTATGTTATCTCTCAACAGAGTAAGTGACTTAGTGCAATGAAGGGGAAGAAAAGATTTTTTAGATCAAAGAGAACTAGTTAGCAAAGAGGAGACTCAAAATCATCTTGCAGAGCATACCAAGAGTCAAGTATTGAATCAGGGTAAATCTCTTAACGGAGTGGTCTTAACAGATCTTTGTAAATCTCCTATCAGAATCCTTAATTTTTTGTAAGTGTTTAATCCTCTAACAAGGTCAAACCTAATAGTCTCAAATGCTTTTAACAGGGTAGACCCCTCATAGGGTAGATCATATATTATGGTCAAACATTATAACCCTAACAAGTTAACTTTATTATTGCAGTAGTAAAGATTTGCAGGTGTCATCCCCACCCCAATTTTACCTTCACCTTGGAGGGTTTTTGGGTAAAAAATATTGTTTTATATGTTTATTTTCATGCATGTAATAGATTAGATCTACATGTCACGACAAGTTTATTTTTACAAGTTTTACATGCATAAGACAACTGATGAATGTGTGAATGAATTTTTGAAAAGTAAAAGTGTTTAATATTCTAATTCACCCTCCCCCTCACCTTCTCAATATCTTGTTATTGTTGATAGTGGGCTAGCATCCCTTGTAGGGTTTACGATATGGCTTAACCACCCCCTATGGTTCTATAAGATTATTGGTTGTATCAAGCATTGATAAGTTGATCTTTTGGTGCAACAACAACCTTGGCCTTTTGAACAATTGGTATTAGAGCTTGGTCACAGGTTTGAATCCTGCAAGCCATGGCGAGTGACACTAGTAGGGGGATTTTTGGCATTAGTCCAACATCACTCACAAGTTTCATGACATGGCTTAACTACCTCTTGTGGTTCTATAAGACTATTAGTTGTATCAAGCATTACGAGATCAATCTTTTGGTGCAACAAAAACCCTAGCATTTCTAATAATTATCCTATTTATACTTCCATCAATCAAAAATTAGTATTAGAGTGTTTGGTTGTCTTGGAGAAGCTTAATCACTTGGAGATTAGATCTTGGAGATGGAGGCTTATAAAATAGACAAGGTTATTGACAATCAAGTGATTGATATCCAAATCATACTACAGAAACTTGAGAAAGCAAGACAAGATCTAAAGAAATTCCTGAAAAGAAGAAAGGAATTGGCTATCAAGGATAAATAATTTTTCAATGAAGAAGTTGAGACTGAAGGACTATTTTAACCAATCAATCTAAATGACAAAGCATCTACAAATCTACTTGAAAAGAATAAACTCCTACATGGAGACATAAGAGGACTAAAAAGGGAACATGAAATCCAATCAATAAGATTGTGTGAAGTGACTAAGTGAAAGAATAATGTTGAAGAAGATAAGGCTATGGATGAGGAAGACAAAAGAGAAATGGCTACCAAACTTGAAGAAAGAATATCATATGTGTAGAAGCTTGCAAACACTCAATTGGACATGATGAATCAACCAATGCTTGCAAATCAAGAATTAAATCAAAAGGATGTGAATATAGAAAATCACAAATTATAGAAGTATTGAAAATAATTATTCAATTGTATATTGTAATTTATGTTACACTCTAACTAAGCACTACCAATAGTAACTAAGCTCAGAAGGCTCGAGTATCAGCCAAGAAGAAGTTTAGAAGAAGCCAAGTTCAGTGATCAAGTGCAAACTAAGCTAGGTTTTTCATTGAAGGATTCAAGTGTTAACTGAGTCAGGTTGGTTACCAAAGAGGTTTAGTGTAAGATGAGTGAGGTCAGTTACCATGGAACTCAATGGTAACCAAGTGACCTAGTTTTAGTATCAGTTGACCTACAACAGAACAGTTTTTATTTTGTTTATGTAAGCCAACTTAGTGGATGTTAATTATTTATTTGTAGAGTTATTCAAGCTAACTTGACATTGGGTTTCATATATATGAAAGTTCAAGCTATGGATTGAAATATGAAATTTGTGGAAGAAGATAAGATGTGAAAAAAGAAGGATATTTGATAAAGAGAAGAACATCCAAAGAGCTACAAAGATTATTCTGGTCATGGAGGATCCAAAGGATAAGCCAAACCAACTATCTAAATCTACAAATCAGTTTCTTTATTAATCAGGTCAATCATTGTTACTCTCTAACAATTGTAGTAGTGACAAAGTTGACTTAACAATCATTTTGTAAATCATCTAACAAGGTAGCATTTCTAGATTGAAGTGTCTTAAGTCCTCTAACAAGGTCACTCCTAACAAGGTGATTCAAATCCTTTAATAGGGTCACACCTAACAGTGTGTTTTGTATCCTTTAATAGGGTTCACTTTAGAAGAGTGAATAGTTGTAACTAGTTGCAATGGTGGTTTTTCCCAAATTGGGTTTCCACATTAAATCTCGATGTCTCATGTGTTCAAATCATTTTCTTACTACTTTATCTTTATGCAACTAAGTTACTTAAGGTTAATACACATTAATATCCTAAGATTTCTTTGTTAACAAAGTTACGGTGAATATCTAGTTCTAACCGAGCTGTGCAAGGATTTAAGTTAATAAGAAGCTTTGACATCTAAGGGATTTGGAATTGTTTTAGTGGTAACTAATTCAGCCCCTCTAATTTACTCCTCTTATATTTCTAAAAAGAAGGACATACTAAATAATGAATTGAAAAATGAGAAATGACTTATGGAAAGATTCAACAAACAAATTGAGGCAATAAAACACTTTGAAGAACTTATGAAGTCATCTAGCAGTATTGATGGTTTAGGACATTCATGCACCAAGAAAGGAGAGTCATCTAGGAATGGAGAATTAAGGAATGCAAAATTAAAGGGAAAACCAACATGTTATGACTGTGGAAAACTTGCTCATACTACAAACATTTTCCAAAGTAAATATGGTATGTAAAATCCTAAACCTAAATTTATTGGTTATTGTTTTTACTATAAGAAACAATGACATCAAATACATGAGTGTAGGTCAAGAATGAGGAATGTACATACCACACTTAGATTTGAAGGATATTGCTATACATTTCTAAAGTATGGGCATAGGACATATGAATGCATATCACAGACAAAACCCTATGGACAATTCAAAAGTAGAATTATGCTCCTAATAATGCATGCTCCAAGTATCACAAGTTTGGACATTCAAGAAAGAGCTATAGAACTCAAGTACCATCAGCAAATCACATAAAAGACAAAGGTAAATGAATAGTAGACATTGAACAAGTAAATAAGGAGATGAACCAAACATGGAAAAAGAAAGTAGAAGATGGAAATAGTGAAGCAAATGGAGTGGAGGTCACCCAACCCAATGGAGAAGGTGATCATGTCATCTCAAACTAAGAAAAAGAGGTATGTATGGAATTGTATGCTTAATTGATATATCAAACATCAATTCCTTACATAAAATGTGCCAAAGTTCATATTTGCATATGTAAAGATGCATGAGAATAGATTTGTGAAAAGATTAGTAGAAAAGAGTCATTTATACAATCAGTGTCGAACACCAATAAAATTGTCTATATTGACCAAGCACTACAACATGGATCGAGTACTCCAAAAGTAAATTGTTGTATAGGCTAAGTTAGATGGTAGAAGCTAAGTTATATGGAAGAGACCAAGATGTATGGCAAAGACCTAGTTTGAAGGCACCAATATTGACCGAGACAGCTAGCTTCCACCTACCTGATTATACAGCATTAATGGAGACCCTAAATCAACCAAAAGAAGGTATATATCAAAATTTGAAGATATTATTTCATACTTTGCGTACATATTTCAAGAGAATAGAGAAAATTTGGTGATTTGGTGATTAGCCAAGAGATTTTAAAGAGTAATTTGGAGCAAATCTAAGATGACAAGGTTAATCAGATGAACATTTGAGTTGTGCTAAGTAATTCCAAGTAAAGAAAAAATTTCAAACCCAACAAAGAAATTATGGTAGCTTCATCCACCACTGGAATGGGCCAAGAGGTTCATAAAATTCAATTAGTGAAGAGTGGCGCTTGTCCTCCACCAAATTTTCATGTTATTCTAGAAATTGCAATGAAAGGAGATTCAATGGGTGCACTATCCTCGATACCACCCAAAGTTATTATGATTCATGATGTAAGGAGTTTTTATATGTGTAAGATCAAACAAGTAGGAGATTATGAAATTTGGGAAGCATATGAGAAGTTATGTAATAAAGAAATATTGAAGGATGAATGCAACATTATTGAAAGGAAAGGGTTAACTCATTCCCTAGAGTTTCCAAGGAATTTCAAGATTGAATGGATCAAAATTATTCTAAGCAAGATCTATAATATGAAGTTTTTGTTATAGAATGGACCCATAGAGATCACGAAGAAAATGATTCACAAGGTTATAGATTATCCAAGCCTAGACAAGAAGAAAACCGTGTGATGCCTAATTTGAGAGGAAATTGAGGCAAACACAGGTGTCGAGTGGAATGGATGGGGTTTGTCAATTGCAAACATTTATAATCTGTTAATCAAATTTATAGTGAGGTTTATAGCTCACAAATTCTACCATTTAAGTAGTCTGGATAGTGTGCAGTACATGTCAGTGGATTAAGAATTGAAAATAGTGATGAAAGATCGTGAAAATGAGCTTGTCAAGCTTAAAAGACTACAATTGGCAGAAAATTTGGAATCCATCAAAAAAGTAAAGAATTCAATGTGTAAGATTGGATCCCTCATTATTTGTACTTTATTTTATATACAGAAATACTTTCCTAGTATTGAAAACATTGTTTGGGAGCAAGACTAACTAGTTAAAAGACAAATAAGTGATTACATTACTCAATTAGGAGAAAATTTTGAGAATGTCATGGATACTTATTTTGAGGAATTCAAGAAAAGAATGAAGATGAGGATGATAATACCTAAAGGATTGGTAACTAGGTATTACAATGATATATGTTTCCTTGTAGATATAGATAATACATTTGTATAGGCAGTAAAGTCGAGGAAGGCTTGGTTACAAGTTCTTGATTATGAAATTAATAGTACTTAGTGAATGCGAACATAGTTGCATTATTGAAAGAAGAAATAGACACTAAGGTTGAATCTTTTGGAAGATGTGAGGAAGCTAAGCCCATAACAACTATAAATATTAAGATAGTTTCTAAGGAGAAGAAAATAAAGACAATGATTGACGACCTAGAAGCAAAACTAGGCACCCAAGGCAAAGGTAAAGAACCATTACAAATCACACAAGATTTTGGAGAGGATAAAGAAAAGGGTAGTAGTGATGAGGAAGAAGGAGAAGAAGGAGAAAAGGGAAAAGCCTCAATTTTTGCCACTCCACCTACAAGAAGGCAAAAAGAATTGAAAAGAAGTCAGTGGTGACACCCCTCTCTCCTCCACCACCTATTAAGCCAAGCATCAAGGTAGCTGCTAGTGTCGAGTAGGTTACAAATCAAAGAGTATTAGAGACTACTGAGCCCAATGCATCTAAACCAAAGAAAAGGAGATTGGTCAAAGGACCACCCATAGGGTGAACAAAGTTTATTGATGAGGTATGTGCAGGTCTTAGAAGATCTTCAAGATTATCTAGTCTAAGATTTGTAAAATATGATACATTGGATAATATTGATAAAACTAAAGTTGAGGAGGCTATGATAGATATGATTACAAATCATAAGTTAGCTCCAAGTGAAATTGAGAAGAAAATGCCCACATATTTGTATGGTAGACTAAAAAGAAGGTGATAGTAGGTAGAAGAAGAAGAGAAAAATAGAAGAATTGGCACTTTAGTCAGAGCTATGCTTAATTTGTCCCAAGATTAGATAGAAACATTTTTGGAGTAGTATAGGAGTAGATTTGTTCCTAAGTATAGAATTTGTTTGATATTGCAAAATAAAATAGAAGATGAATTGCTTTGGAAAAACATTTTTGGGTTTTCCACCAAGGGAGAAGATATAGACAAAGGAACTGAGATAGTAACCATCAAAGATGATTATAGTAGTGGAGAAGGTTCAAATGTGTTGAGTCTACAAGGCAACATGTCCCTAGTACATGTTCACACCCCTCACACTCTAGAAGTAGAGCAATCAAGGCTGATAGCTAAAGAGGCAGAAACAGAGATGGACACAAGTGTAGATAAAGAGGTTAGTAGAGTTGAGTTGAGTGAAACCATTGTTGTCTTGAGCACCAATGCACCAACATGATCGAGTGATGAAACCCCCTCACCAACTCCCAAAGTAGTGTCGAGTAGTAGCACTCCTTCACCAAGAAAAATTAAATCAACAATTGGCACCTCACCCGATATTCAAGTTAGTCTCAATGAAGTAATTTAAATGCCACAATTAGACTTGGAAAATCATACATTGCAAAAAATAATTTTGCTACAAGAAATTTTGGCAAAGAAGAAAAAGTAAGAAGACCGAAGAAGAGAGCACAAACAAAAATAGGTATTATATGATGTTAAAAACATTTTTTTGATGCTTTTGATATTCAAAATTTTGATGCTGAGGCCCCAATTATTTCCCAGCTTATAAATATAGTTGAACAAGTAAATGTTGGTGTTATAGAATCCAATGAGAAAATAATGGATTGGTTAGCAAGAAAATTTGAAAATAAGGTTGTGGATAAAGTTTCCATAACAATTGTTGAGCATAAAGTTAAATTAAAAGAGCACGTATAGAATATGACATAAATTCTACAAAGAATGCAATATTTGTACAACATTTTGTTAGATGTGTCAAGATTTACAAATGACATTCAAGCACAAATGCAAAAGATTCATGCTGAGATACAAAGATCCAGTAATATTATTTCACAGTCACCAGATTCCAATGTAGAACACTACAATAAGTTATTGAATGCTCAAGACACATTGGTTGAGCTTCAAGTAGCTGAAAACAACATGAGATCCAAATTGATCTCTATTCAAGCAATGTTAATACCTTATTTTTAGATTATGCAAAGGGAAATTGTTAGAGTAAATAATTAATTTACTAATTATTTATTCTATTACTTAAGCTTACTTAGGTAAATGCATTTATTTTTTAGTTGTAGTCTAGGAGTTAGTTATAAGTTGTTGACAACACGGGATTTTGTTCTCTCCTAAGTCATACTTATCCTCTCACATTATTTGAGAACTTTTCACCTTATGTGGATGTATGCTTAGTTGTCACACTTATCTCCTAGCATCTTCTAGCTTGTTCTGGAAGATTCTTGGAGCTCTTTATATTCGAGCTCCCTCATTGTATTTTCACAACATCAAGACATTTAGGATATTATAAATACATTTTTTCTTGTGTTTGCATACTTGTTGTCTCTCATGTCCGTTTAGGGTTTTTCCCTTGCTCCATGCTCTTCTCTCCTTGGCTTCTCTTTGACAGGTTTTCACATGCAGGTGATCTTGGGCACCTTCGAAGTTGGATTTTATCAACTCCAACATGGTATCAGAGCCTCCCTGTTGCTGCTTCGTTGAAAATTTTTAAAGCCATGATTTGGAGTCACAAACCCTAGTTTGTTTATGCATTTTTATTCAAATTAGGGGAACAACAATTTTTCAAACCACTTTCAGCCCAAACAGACACTGCCATTGGATCTAGAAGGTGCTTTTCAGTTAGGATCCATATAAAATTTGTCAATTTTGGAGACAGGGCTCTAGGAGGAAAAAAAATTCATTACAAGCCCTGTCGTACAGTCGTATGGATATTTTTACCAAAAAAAACTAAAAAATATAACATTTGGGCCAATCGTTGAGCAGCCACCAGCACACCACCCAACGGTCGCTCGCGCTCAATAAGCGCCCAACCGGTGACTGGTCACGCCGCTCCTTCTGCACAATGCACCCGCCTCCGCTAATGGTTTCCCAGTTCTCCGCGGGTGCAGTTCTCCTTCCCACCAATGATCAGCGCCTCTCCCTCCACTCAACCAGTGTTTTTTGACCAATGGACCACCTCCACTGCCTCCTTTTTGCCACTCCTATCCCAGTCTGCACTATTAGCACCTGCGCCCACGTTAGATCCTGCGGTCACGACACTTGGCAGCTCTACCCCGTCAGCAAGTCCGTTGCGCACGTGGATTTTGCTACACAATCAGCTTTTGCGCCACCACTTGGCATAGTGCGAGGGTGACATGTGGCCTAGGTGCCATGTGGCACCTTACCAAGTGGACACGCCATGTCACCCTTGCCACATCAGCAAATGTCGCGTGGCATCTAGTAGCACTGCCACGTGGCATTCTTTTTTGCAGCGATGACCACATGGCCATCAAATTTAATGGCATGAAATGCTGATGTCAGCATGATGTCATCAACATCTAAGCCTTTGCACCTCTCTAGGGTCATTTTGGACCTACTTGCAAGTTTTTGGCCATAACTTGAGCATACGGAGGTATTTTTCCGATCTGAAAGAAGCACCAGAAAGATGGTTTCAAGACAGAGACATTGGTGTAAGTATTTTCAGGTTTTGATGTTTTTTTTATTGCCTAGTTTTTCAATTGAAGTCCAAAGTTATGTTTTTGACTCCGGCAAGCATATATTTTACGTCCCATGCCCATTTTTTGAAAACTTTATATTTTTGGAAAGATAGTTCTGTCACTTTTTTAGAAATGTGGTCCTTTTTCTTAGTTTTTGGCCCATGCCCTTTCTATCATATTTTTGGAATTTTTTCTATATGGTGGATATCTTGAGTGTTTTAGGTTCGAAGATCATTTTCCTAGCATGGTTTCCTTTGTTCTAGGTTGTACTTTCTTTTGTTGCAGATAGTTTTTAGTTTTGATCATTGTAGCTATCATTTTGAAGCACTTTTGTATATGCACTGAGATAAAGTGCCACTTTTACATTTCAGGGGTCATGAACGTTGTTTCAATTCAATTGTACATGCGCTCTTTTCATAAATCACCATGGGGGGAATAGTTGTTTTCTATTTTAGGCATTCTCCCTTTATCAAGTGAGTGTCCCTTCCATGACATTAGCCCATGCAGAGTCAGTTTGACCATGTCTTTATAGGTGTATGTACCTCTTTCCCTCTCCCATCATTCTTGGTTCGTTTGTAGGAGACTTTGGCCCACCTTCTCAATTGCCTATCATCACACCTTGTCTGCATTAAGGGGGGCTATGTTTTTGTTCTAATGCATCCATGGTTTGATGGTTCGATAGTGTGAACTATGTATTCAGTGGTTGATCCTATGTACAAGGTGATTGCAGTGGCTAGCTACCTGTGTATTTTGGTGAGATGGATCATCTACCATATAGACAAACTCAGTTTGTGCCTTCTTCTTCCATGGAGGTTCTTTAGATTAGCAGTTTGGAAAATTTTGCAGCTTCTTCATGCTTCAGTGATGCTCTTCATGATCACTCCTTGTTCATGTTTTAGGGGACACTTTCCCTAGTTAGAGACTTCTTCAGTTCTTCACTAGGTTTTTACCTCTTTTTGGGGGAGGCTTTTTCCCACGTGGTTTTCTCTTTTTCCCCATTTTCAGAGGTTGCATTTTGTTGCATTGTACATGGGTACCTAACATGGCCTCGTTGCTAAGACCCATTTTTACATTTTCTCTTAGTTTTGTGAGCTTAAGGCATTTCCCTAAGTTGCACTTAAGGGGGGGTGTTAGAGTAAATAATTAATTTACTAATTATTTATTCTATTACTTAAGCTTACTTAGGTAAATGCATTTATTTTTTAGTTATTGTCTAGGAGTTAGTTATAAGTTGTTGACAACATGGGAGTTTGTTCTCTCCTAAGTCATACTTATCCTCTCACATTGTTCGAGGACTTTCCACCTTATGTGGATGTATGCTTAGTTGTCACACTTATCTCCTAGCATCTTCTAGCTTGTTCTGGAAGATTCCTGGAGCTCTTTATATTTGGGCTCCCTCATTGTATTTTCACAACATCAAGACATTTAGCATATTGTAGATACATTTTTTCTTGTGTTTGCATACTTGTTGTCTCTCATCTCTGTTTAGGGTTTTTCCCTTGCTCCACGCTCTTCTCTCCTTGGCTTCTCTTTGATAGGTTTTCACATGCAGGTGATCTTGGGCGTCTTTGGAGTTGGATTTCATCAACTCCAATAGAAATGCAATTAGCCCAGGATCTTATTAAAGAGGATCACAATCTTTCTGTGGTAGATAGCTTAATTGACTTAGTAGAGTAGCTACAATGTTGGAATACTTTTAGAATAACTCAGAGGGATGGGGGATGAATTAGTTATCCAAGGTCTAGATGTACAAATAAAACTTTTTACAGCTTAATGAACCCATAAAACATTCATACTCATGCATGCATCCATAAGATTATGCAATCACAAAAAAAACTTATAAGTTATTGTCAAATCAACTTGCAAAAATGTAAAGCATGAAACATAACATATTCATCAACAACTTGACACAATGATTTACATAAAAATCCAATCTGGGAAAAATCACCAGTAACATTGTACTCATTTTCACTTTTCTGAAGTGATGCTCTATGAAAGGCCAACCTTGTTAAAGGTTACAATACACTATGTTAAATGTGACTAGGTTAAGGGATTTCAATCACCCTGTTAGAAGTGAGCCTTGTTAGAGGACTTTAGGTCATTCACTAGGAATGCCACCTGGTTAAAGGATTTATAAATGACTATTAGGTCAATCTTAATCCAAAGGATTTACCCTAAACTAATACAATTGTTAGAGAGTAACAGTAGATCTTTGATCTACTACAACTTAAAACTTCTCTTACAGATTATAGATCTTTTTTCAGTCCTCAATTCTACTTGGCCTTCATACTTTGTAGTTCTTATAGCTTGTTCACCCTTCAAGCATTCATCTCCTTAACTCTTCTTGCTTAATATGCCATTGTAGATTCTTCTCTTAGGTCACTTGATGAAAAAAAACCTTTGTCTCCTTGTCTCCCTTCAGTTCTCACACATGACAACATTGCTTCATGACTAGACATTCCTATATGTAGGAAATTAAGATATTTTCTCGCTCATTTTCCATCTTCCAATTTTAGGGTTCGGATGGATTAGGTAGGATACAATGTATCTACCCCATATTTCATATCTCTTCTAGAAACTTCTCCTAGAATCCATTAGAATTCACCTAAAAATGGTTTACCTCAAATTTTGTACCACCATCTCATCAACCTTATCTTTCACCTAGTCCACAAAATTTAAGAAAACAAACTTGTCGATTCAGATTTAGTGAATCTTTGATCTTTTAAATAATGCAACAGCTCGACATTATCAACCTTCTAACACTTGACACAGAATATGTTGCTCAACATCTACTGTGAAATTTCTCGGCACCTACTAAAGTTTATTGATGCTTGGCATCAACTAAACTCTACTCAGCATCAATTGTTTTGCTCGACATACACTAGAATGAACTTTTAGTCAGCTCCAATGAATTTTGTGCTCAACTTGCACTAACTTTGCACAGCACCTACTATCCACTCGGTCAAGCTTGGAAAACAAACTTTGTGTAACTTGTTCTTCTAAACTTTCTAAGTTTAACCATCCTTTGTAACCTTAAGTAGATTATCAATACATCATGCCATCATTGTCTTAACTGATCCTTGTACTTCATTACATAATCATAACTCAACCTTTCCTCTAGGTTCTATTGTTAACTCTTATTGATCAAATCCTCTTCATCAATAAACTAAGTGATAGTACTTGAATCTTATAAGCAATTGTCTTACTAGCAAATAGTAGGTTTGACATCAGTGACAAAACAATAATTGAAACACATAGTCTTCTTCAACAATCTCCCTATTTCAATAATCTCTCTCAAAAATGATGTTTTCAATTAGATCTCAACAATATCCCTCTTTGGAATTGGTGGCAAACCAAACTAATCAACCAAACTAACTTAGTTAAAATAGTAAGACAATACCAAAAAGAAAACTTGTATTGATAAATCTCCCTCTATTAGCAACTTACATCTTCTTATTAGGTTATTCTTTCTTATAACTCTCTCTTACTATATCTCCCTCTGACTAGCTAGATCAACAATTTCTTGATAACTCTAATATCTCTTTCTTTCTCATTAATCATACGGATAATAGCTTGATCTATCTCCCTCCTTTATCAGTCGATCTCCCTCTTTGATCAGTAGAATATCTCCCTCTTTGACAATAATGTCAAAGATATATACCAAGAACTTGTCATCTTAAACATGTAGATATAAGCTTTTTTAGTTTCTTTTAGTTTTTCCCTCTGTCACCTTGCTTGTGATTGATTTGGAGTTTTAGTTTTGTAATTACTTTAGGCAACTCCCAAAGGAAGATCCTCTGCACCAATGTGTAATATATGAACATCAACTTTTTTGATGTAGGGCATTCCTCTTATAACTTAGAAAGCCTTTGTTGGGGTATCACCCCTAATTTACCTCTTAGATACTCATGAGCATCCTTTGGTAATGGTTTTGTGAAGATATCAGCAATTTGCTCCTTTGTGTCAACATATTCCATCTTCACATTTTTATCTTGAACTAGCTCTCTCAAGTAATGATACTTGATTGCAATGTGCTTTTTCTTTGTGTGCATCACTAGATTCATTGATATATTGATAGCACTTGTATTATCACAATAAAGTATCACTGGTTTTTTGATTTCTTTCTTCATTCCTTTGAGTAGTTGTTTGATCCATACAGTGTTTGTGTAATTTATAGCAACAACAACATATTCAACTTCAGCAGTAGATTTTGAAGTACAACTTTGCTTCTTGCTAGTTCATGTAACTAGTCTTTTTCCTAAGAAAAATGCTCCTCCACTGGTGCTCTTTCTATCATCAATGTTTCCAGCCCAATTAGCATCAGTGCAGGCTCACAAGTCAATTTTTTCATTATTCTTATAGTATATACCAAAATATTCTATTCCTTTCAGATATCTCATTATTCCCTTCATAGCCATTAAATGATTTTCCCTGGGATTAGTAGAGAATCTTGCAACTATCCCTACAAATAATGCAATAGCAGGTCTACTATGTACTACATATTGCAATTTTCCAATCATAGACCTATACAATGTTTGATTCACCTCAGTTGAATCATCATTCTTTGACAATTTGAGTCCTGTCACCATAGGTTTACTTACTAGTTTGGAATCCTCCAATCTAAAAGTTTTCAATATTTTCTTGACATACTTTGATTAAGTGAAGTATATACCATATTTCATCTGATATACTTACAAACCCATAAAAAAATTAATCTCTCCAAACATAGACATTTCAAATTCTTGCTTCATCTAATTTGAAAAATCCTTACATAGAGAATATTGATGTCCAAATATGATATCATCAACAAATATTTTAGATAACAAAATACCTTTTCCTTTCTCTATCCTTATGTATAGATTGTTGTTATCATCAATCCTTTAAAATCCAATCTTCACAAGATAAGTATAAAGTCTCTCATACCATGCTCTTGGTGCTTGTTTCAAATCATATAGAGCTTTGTGTAGTCTAAATACCATGTTCTTATTGTTAACATCAAAAAAACCTTATGGTTGTCCTATGTAAACTTATTCTTCCAATATACCATTCAAAAATGCAGATTTGACATCCATCTAATAGACTTTGAAAGCTTTGTATGCAGCATAAGCAAGTAGAGTTCTTACTCCTTCCAATCTAGCAATAGGTGCAAATGTATCTCCATAGTCAATTCCTTCTTCTTGAGCATATCCCTTGCAAACTAATCTTGCTTTATTCCTTGAGATTTCACCATTTTCATCTAGCTTGTTTCTAAATACCCACTTGGTGTTGGAATTTACAAGTGGGAAGGTTTACTTCTGAGGGGCGGTGGGTGAATTAGAAGTAACTAACTTGAACCTCTTAAAAAAATTAGTTGAGATCATTCACATGCATCTAACATATCTACTTAACATGAAAAATAAATACATGCATGAAAATAGATAACACAAGATTTTGGTCACCCAGAAACCCTCCAAAATGAGAAGGTAAAATTGGGGTGGGGATGACACCCATAAATTATCACTACAGCAATATGTAATTGTTTAAGGTTACAAAGTTTGACCACTTTCAATGGTCTACCCTGTGAAAGGCCTATCCTGTTAAAGACTTTACACCCTGTTAAAAGTGACCTAGTTAAAGGATTTACAAACACTCACTTGGAATGTTACCCTATTAAAGGATTTAGTACCTTGTTTAAAGGCTTACAACATGGCTATTAAACCAACCTATCATCATAGGATTTTCATTCCTAATACAATGGCTAGAAAGTATTAGAATTTGATGACCTGATGACTTACAATATTTAATTGTTGATTCCAAATCCTTGTTCTACTTAATCTGATTTGATCCTTCCTAATCTGATATGTCTCTACTCGAAATGTCAATGCTCTATTCTAACCAACTAGATTCTGCAACGTTGATCTTTTCTAAGTCTTTATACCCCTCTAAAATTTTCTGTCATTCTTCCATAAACTCTCACTCATACAAAAATAATGGGGTTTCGTCCTCCTTTTAAAGGCTTTGAAGACTTAGGGTTAGGTATGAATCTACAATCAATATTCATTCTTCTTTTCTTACTCAATTCTTTCACTTTTTTTTATTGGTTGCATGCTTTCTCCATTTTCTCATTGGTTGCATGCTAATTACAAAGGGAATATAAAAGATTTGATCTTATCTTTGAGATCCTTCGAGATTCATCCTGAGTCAGCTCAAAAATGGTTTACATCTGAGTTTGTGAAGACACAAACTCATATGTTGATTCTATGTTACTCAGCACTTACTAGTTTCTGATGCTCGGCACATATAGGAATTTTGTCTCGCTCAATGTCTATAGTAACTCTATCTCACTTGGAATCAATACTCTACTCGGCACCTATAGTGGCTCAACATCACTTATCACTTAGTACTTGATACTTGCTTGGCACCTAAAGTTCACTCGGCACCTATTAAATCTCTGACTTGACACACACTGTAGCTCAGCATCTATATTATACTCGGCATCAACTTAGAAATTGGTTAAGTGTGTTGACACTCAATTTTCAAAACCAATTTGAGACCAACAATCTCCCCCTTTGACATGAGTGGCAAAAACACTTAATAAAACATTATGAATTTGGTCTTTATGAGTATAATACACATCTTTTTTGGCATATGTACAAAACTTCAAAAACTTGTTCAAAAATTTTGTAGAAGACTATGTATACCTTAAAAATTTCTAACTCCCCCTGAGCTGATTTTTCATTTCTGTATCAAAAATTCCCTTAAGATGAATTTGTTTCATGTTGATGTGTTTGATACTCTTTGCCTTGTCTGCTCTATGTCTAGTCTGTATCTTCTCTATTTGTAATCCCTTTTATTTATGCTCCCCCTTTCACATCCTCTTGCAATTTTTGTTATCCTTTTGGCTTTATTTCCTTATCTCTCCTCAAAACTCAAAAATTGAATATCTCCCCCTTTGGGTATTCTTTCTCCTTTGGGTCTCTTTTATTATCTCCCCGAAAAAAAATTACTACTCCCTTTATCTACACATCTATTCTTATTATCTCTTATCTTTATTATATCTCCCCCTTACATGAATGAATAGAATATTTAGCCAAAAAAAAATTATTTACCTCTCCATAATTATCTGTAGAGAAGCATCCCAATTGTCTAATGTTATTTCTAGTGCTTTGAGTTGGATGGTTGTCTCTATTGCAAGATGTACAAGGCCTTCTAATGTAGAAAGATTTGGATCTTCCTTCAAAACATTTTCTGCATAGGCCATCTCTTTATGTAATACTTATAGGTGTGGGGTGATGGTAGACTGAATCTATATTAATTTGGCCTTAACATTAGCCTCTTCTATTATTAATAGAGCTAACTCCTTCTAAGTGTGAAGCGTTGTTGCAAAATGCTTCTCACTTTGAGTTGGATCCTTAGGTAGTTGTGTGCTAGATATCTTAATATTTCTCTCCAAGCTTAATATTCTCTAGCTAGTTTCTTGTGTGAAATATGAAGAGTCACACAGTTTGGATTACAATGAGAATATGTTCTCAAGTACTATTTTTACCTTTTCTACCTTCTTAGCCAATTCCATTTGTGATAGTGCTATCTCACTAGATATCTTTTCATTAACCTTCATTTGAAATTTCTTTTTAGATCATTCCAATAATTTAACATTAGTATCAAGGTCTTCATTTTGTACATGTTCCACTATGTTGGATAATTGCTCCATGATGGGCTTTGTTTCATCAAGTACTGGTAGGCTAAATGCATCAAGAAATATGTCTTTGATTTCTATTAGTGATTTCTTTTGCCTATACTCATTTCTAAGTAACTCCTACTTCTTCTTTCTCTCCAGTGCCTCTTACACTTCATTTATCTGTGCTAGGTTCATTTTCTTGTAGTCATAACTTGTTATGACTATTTCCTCATCTAGTGTAGGGTCTCCATAGTGAAGTACTCTTGCTACTTTGGTGGAGCTTGAGCCTAGTGCTGATATTTGCAATGGTACTACATCAGTGCTTGGCTGCTTGGTAGCAATCCCTATAGTAGGCAAATTAACCAATGTCTATATTGCCTCTTGCTCTCTTGCTTTTGGGGTTTTCTCCTTTTCCTTTTCTTCTTCATTTCTACCTTGATCAATTACAATGATTTGAGGAGGTGCACCTTGGCTTTGTGCTATAGGATTAGTGGTATCTTTCTGTCATGTTTTCTCCTTATCTTGCTCCTCGTCAGTTATTGTAATTGTAGTGTCAACCTTAGAAAATGTGTCTTGTGTTGCTTGCTCTTTTGGTTCTTGTATGTTCACCTTTTCCTTATTTATCTCTGTTATAGCTTTTTGTAGCTCTTCTACACTCATCAAAATAGGATTTGTGCACGACTATGATTGCAATGTTGTTTAGTGAAGGATCTTTTTGAGATCCTCTATAGTTAATGGATTGATGTTCTAACCTAAGGTGTCAGAAACATCCTTCACAATTACAATTTTTGCAGATGTACATGTTGCATGTGGAGGACTGGGTGGTGGCAATTGGGTGTCTTGGACACTATGTTCTTGTTGCTACTCCTCAGTTATTGCCTCATCACCTTTATGTGTCTTCTCCTCCACAGTTACCTCTTCTTTCTCTTTCTCTTCTTGATCCTCCTCATTTTCCTCTCCTTCCTCATCATCATTTATTCCCTTAAATGCATCTTCTTGCCCTTCCTTGACAATAGTCAATCCATAAATCAATTTCCACATTTGTGTGGATTTCTTTACAACATCCTCAATTTTATTCTGTAAAATACTGAATGCTTTGTATTTAGGTGCAAATTTGCTCCTATGTTTCTTACTGGCCTTACTTATTTGACATTTTATAAGGCCTAGCACCACATGAGCCACTGTTTACTCCCTTATTTTCTTCTCCATATTTAGGAAGTAATGCCATTTGTTTTCAACAATGGAGCTAGCTCCTTAGGCATAGAATTGTCAAGTTCAAATGGAGTAGTCTTGAACTTGGCCATCATAGTGTAGATAGACTCTTTGACTATGTTCTACTCTTCTCTACTCGCTTATTTAAATCAATGCCTTTTAATCCTGAAAAATCTAAATTGTCCCTAATGTTATCACAAACATATTCCAAATTAGATTTGGTGGCATGTCTGACCACTCTGAATTGATCATTGTCAGATTTTATCCTTTCTTCATCTGACTCTGGGGGTGCAACATATTTTCTTCTTTTCTTTTCTGCAGGCCCTCCTTGCTTTGTGGTTTTATGCTTCCCTTATTCCTTAGCCACTTTTTTTTTTTCCCTAGTGTCTGCCCTTGTAGTTGGCTTGGCTAGGCTTAGCTTTATTTCTTTCTTCTTTCCTTTGAGCTATGAAGCAGGCTATTTTTGTGCTTTTCTCTTCTTAGGTTTAGCCTTGGGTGCTTCCTTCTCACCACCTTCTTCTTCCTTTGTGTCCTCACCCATGCCTTGGGTCAGTGCTAATGGTTCTTAACCTTGTTCATCTTCCTCATCTTTAGCTTCTTCATCTTCTTCTGCCTCTGCTTCAGCAGTACCTTCTCCAAATTTGGCTTTAAGTTTCTTTACCAATTTGTCCTTTTTCTTTAATGTGGAGGTAGTCTTCAATTCCATGTCCATCTTTGATCTCACTAAATCAAAAGTCTCAAAATGTGGTGCACTCTTGTCCACTTCTTCTGCTAATAGTGCAATTATAGTTGCAGATGCCTCATCTATATTTATTTCATATCCAAGAGGTCTTAACCATTTAACTCTTGGTATGGTTGCTTCTATGTAAGTATAATCAATATCTACAATAAATCATACATCATTTACATGATGTTCTACCAATGAAACTAGTATCCTTAATCTCTATTTCATGGTGTTCTTGAAATGTTCAAAGTAACTTTTCATAAGGGTTTCAAAATTAGCTCTCATTTGCTCTATATATGCATTAACTTGAGCTACTATGGACCTATTAGTCTTCCAGCTTACTTTACCAAAGGATGGAAATTCATTTTGTATATAGCAGAATATACAAATCAAAATTGCACCAAATTTGCATTGTGCTCCCTTGGTTCTCCTTATTGTTGCTAAGTCATCATTCATTTGTTGCAATTGCAATTCTGCAAGATCATAAGTATGATCCTTTTTCACTAGTTTGTAACCAACATCTACTGTAATGCATGGTACACTGTTAAGTCTGCTGGATTGATAAAATTTGTATGAAATGACTCTAACAACAAAGTCAACAAGAGGGTCTTGGATAGTGTCTATTGTCATTCCTCTCTTGTTCCATTTGGCACCTATGTTCTTCTCAATTGCTTCCTTAGAATCACTTCTAAGGGTCTTTGGTCGAGCTAGGGTTGGATACCCTATTACTCTATGTACAATCCTTTTTGTTATTTTCATTGGACCATCTTCTAGCCACAAACTTCCATCATGAATCCTACTAAGTACAATTCTAATCCATTCTATTTTGAAGATAGTGGGGAATTCTAGGGCATGTGCCAAACCCTTCCTTTCAAGGATTTGGTACTCTTCCTTCAAGACTCCATTTTCACACAACTTGTCATAGGCTTCCCTCATCTCCATATCTCCTATGGCTCCAGTTTTGCAGTTATAACATCTCCTAACATCCTGGACCATAACTACCTTAAGAGGTATAACAGATAGGGCTCCGGTTGGGTCATTTTTGTATGCTACTTTAGGGATTGACCAGAAATCAGGTTGTTTAACTTTGTTTGACACAAGTTGGACCTCAAACGGCTCTTTCTCCTATGGTTTCCTAGAACTAGAGGCCATTTTCTTCTATCTAGGGTTTTAAACATGAAGAAAATGTGAAACTACGTAGCTCGGCACTGATATAAATACCTTTGAATTGATGAAACTATGTTGAATCACTATTTAAATCAGCTCAAATGTTGGATTGTCTTCTTTGAAATTTTTTTGCACTCTTCTTCATCTTTTCTCTTTATTCACGATGAAGAAAAATGGTTTAAAATATGATAATATACCTTTATTTTGTAGCATTTAATGCTTAGTGCATTTACAACTGTCCACTCTTAAGCATTTCTACATTAGTTAGCTTCCATTGTCTTTCCACCACTTGACATCCACTGAAATATCCCTCACTCGGCTTCAACTAAAATTTCCTTTCGCTCGGCTTCCACTACCAACTCGGTTGCAACTAATCATTCGGCTTCTACTGACTTTGGCAATCAACTCAACTTGTACTGAGATTTTACTTGGCATTTGAGGGCAATTTGACAACATTTATGAAATCTTGAAATTCTAACTTTACATCTCTATTCATGTTGATCTCTTCTTTTCAGTATTTACTTGTTTAAGAACTAATGTATGTTAAAGCTTTGTATATCAGTCCCACATTCCTTATTTTGCTTGGTTGGTTGAAGTGTGACCACTTGACCTTTTAGGTGAAGTGATCCCTTCATTTGATGTGATGCTTCCATCTTTCTTCTTCCATGTCTTATTCATTTCTCCTCTGATGTGTTCAACATCTACCTTTTCTTTTCCTTTGTTGAACTCTGAGTTGGGTGCCTTTAACCTTGTTGGGCAATTCTTGCTAATATGACTAGTCTTCAAACAACTAAAGCATGTAGTTTGATTGAGCCATCTATTGTAGTTTCCACTGAAATGTGTTCTTATGCAATTTTCAGGGTTGTGTCCATATTCCTGACAGTAATGACAACTATACCTAGTGTTCTAGTCCCAATTGTTGTGATGTCCATGATTATTTCCCCTTGTTGGCTGATTAGGGGTCCACATAGGCTTTGATCTGCACTCAAAAGCTCTATGTCAATACATCTTGCAATTGTAGCAGTGACCTTCAAATCTTGGTGTTCTTATAGTCCTAGTCCTGTAGTCATGTGCTTGATGTCCTTGCTTGTTGCACTTATGATAGTGACCCACATTCTTAGGTTTTTCATGCTAATGGGCATTCTTGCTCCTACATAAATTAGAGGTATGTCCTTTTTTACCACAGAAATGACAAGTAGGTTTGTGTTCTTACCTTTGTTACTTCTTTCTTCTGCAATCTTGGATGACTCTCCTTTTTCAGTGTCGGTATATCCTAGTCCTAAAGTATCATTGCTACCTCTTGGTGATTTCAGTAGCTATTCAAAGTACTTGATGGCCTCATTAGGTTTATTGAAGCTTTCTACAATTTCTTTTTCTCTTTTTAGGTCATTTTGCAATTGTTCATTTTGCATCTTTAGTGTGGAGATCTCAATATCCTTGATATTCAGTTCATGATGTGCATTCATCATATGACTTAAGGTGTCTAGCTACATGTTTGAAATTCTTGCAAGCTTAATTGACATTTTTTCCAGTCTGTTAGCAAGGTTTGCATAGCCTTATCTTCAATGGATCTTTTCTTCTATTTAGTCACTTCACAAAGCATCATGGCTTGAAATTCTTGTTCAATCTTGAGAGTTATGATCTCTTATGCTTGAGCTCTATTATTCTCCATTAGGTCTACTATTGCTACATCAAACTCTTTTGAATCTCCATTTGAAAATAATTTTGAGGTGTCAATCTCCTTGTATTATGTATCATTCTCAACTATGGCAATCTCTCTTCTTCAATTTAAAGATTTTGTAAGTTCTTCCCTAGCTTCTTCCAAAGTATGTAAAGAAAATTATATATCAATCACCTAGTTTTCTATGACCTTCCCAAGTTTTTAGACTTCCATTTCCAGATCTTTTCTTCAAGCTATAAGGCTCCTTCTTGTAAGAACTCAGCTCTGATACCAATTGTTGGAATTTACAAGTGGGAAGGTTTACTTCTAAGAGGGGGGGTGAATC
This sequence comes from Cupressus sempervirens, assembly GCA_028749045.1. Taxonomy (NCBI): domain Eukaryota; kingdom Viridiplantae; phylum Streptophyta; class Pinopsida; order Cupressales; family Cupressaceae; genus Cupressus; species Cupressus sempervirens. The sequence goes on along the minus strand of CM053788.1, from coordinate 55,009,997 downwards.
AAAAGTAACTAACTTTAACCTTTTAAAACTTTTAGCTAAGATCATTCACATGCATCTAACATATCTACTTAACATGAAAAATAAATACATGCATGAAAATAGATAGCACAAGATTTTGGTCACCCAGAAACCCTCCAAAATGAGAAGGTAAAACTAGGGTGGGAATGACACCCACAAATTATCACTCCAACAATATGTAACTATTTAAGGTTACAAAGTTTGACCACTTTCAATGGTCTACCTTGTGAAAGGCCTGTCTTGTTAAAGACTTTACACCCTGTTAAAAGTGACCTAGTTAAAGGATTTACAAATGCTCACTTGGAATGTTACCCTGTTAAAGGATGTAGTACCTTGTTTAAAGATTTACAACATGACTGTTAAACCAACCTATCATCATAGGATTTTCATTCCCAATATAATGGCTAGAAAGTATTAGAATTTGATGACCTGATGACTTACAATCTTTAATTGCTAATTCCAGGTCCTTGTTCTACTCAATCTAATTTGATCATTCCTGATCTAATATGTCTCTGCTCAAAATGTTGATGCTCTATTCTAACCAACTGGATTCTGCAATGTTGCTCTTCCCTTTCTAAGTCTTTATACCCCTCTGAACTTTGGTAGCATTCTCCCATAAACTCTCACTCATACATGAATAATGGGATTTCATCCTCCTTTTAAAGGCTTCGAAGACTTAGTGTTAGGTATGAATCTATGATCAATATCATTCTTCTTTTCCCACTCAATTCTTTCACTTTTCTTATTGGTTGCATGCTTTCTCCATTTTTCTCATTGCATGTTGATTACATAGGGAATATAAAATATTTGATCTTATCTTTGAGATCCTTTGAGATTCATCCTAAGTCAGCTCAAAAATAGTTTACATCTAAGTTTGTGAAGACAAAAACTCATATGTTGATTTTGTGTTACTCAGCACTTACTAGTTGCTAATGCTTGGCACATATAGGAATTTTCTCTCGCTCGGCATCTATAGTAACTTTGTCTCCCTCAGCATCAATACTCTACTTGGCACCTATAGTGACTCGACATCACTTATCACTCGGCACTTGATACTTGCTTGGTACCTGAAGTTCACTCGGCACCTATTGAATCTTTGGCTTGGCACACACTCTAGCTTGGCATTTGTATTATACTCGGCATCAACTTAGAAATTGGTTAAGTGTGCTGACACAATTGTCAAAACCAATCTAAGACCAAGACTTGGTACCAATCACATTTTTGTCTTCTAGTCTAGGAACTAGACTTCATGTTTTGTTCTTCTCTATTTGTTCAATCTCTTCTTCCATGGCTTTATACCAATCCACATCTTCCAATGCATATTTTACTATTTTGGTTCCTTCATTCTTAGCAAACATGTTTCATTTTTGAATTTGTTTCTTTTCATTAATCTAGCATCTTTATCTCCAATTATTTTAGTAGTAGGATGATGTCTTTTGGCATACTTAGACAATCTTGGTTTAGCTCTTGTTTCTTCATTTTGTCTTTCAACTTTAGAATCACTATGTATATCTTTGTTAGATATCTTAGCATCTCTTTCATGTGTTCTAATCTTAGAATCAAAATGTGCATCCACTTCATTTTGTAACTCGGCATTGAAATGCAACTCAGTTCCTAAATGCAACTTGACATTCATAAAATGTGACTAGGTAGTCATTGTAACTTGCTATTGATTTGAAACTTGATTTGCAGCATCTTCTTTAGCTGGCATTCCTTCATAAAAGTATAAAAATGATTTGTATTCTTCTAGCTTTTTCATAGGTTCAACCTCATGTACTTCTGTATATTCATCAAAGTTCACATTCGCACTTTCCACAATTTTGTTAGTGTTAGTATTCAAACACTTATAAGCTTTATTTCTTGTGGAATATCTTAGGAATATACCTTCTTCACTTTTTGCATCAAGCTTGTTATTCCTAACATCTTTGAGAATGTAACACTTCCTTCCAAATACCTTAAAGTATTTCACATTGGATGAGTATCCATACCATAGTTCAAAAGGTGTTGAATGAGTACCTTTCTTGATTTGCACATGGTTCAAGGTGTAGATAGTTATACTTACAACTTCTCTCCAATATTTCAAAGCAACATTCTTCTCCATCATGAGTGTTCTAGCATAGTCCATTATAGATCTGCTCCTCCTTTCAGCTATTCCATTTTGTGGAGGGGTTCTAGGGGAAGATGTTTGTCTCTTGATTCCTCTGTCATTATAGAACATCTCAAATTAATTTGATGTGAATTATCCTCCTCTATTAGATCTCAAACACTTTAGAATTTTACTTTTTTCCTTTTCAACTCTTGCTAAATACTATTTAAACATTTGAAAAACATCAATTTTTTGTTTCAAAAATATAACTGTCATCATCCTAGAATAGTCATCAACAAATAGCATTATGTACTTATCTCCCTTGTAGCTGTATACTTCAATTGGTCCACACAAGTTAGTATGAACAATCTCTAGTATTCCTTTAGAGGTATAAGTTTTTCTTTTTAAAGCTTGACTTTGTCATTTTGCCTAACTGACATTGTTTGGACATTACATTATCAAGCTTCTTCAACTTAGGAAAACCTCTAACTTTCTTCATGTTACTAATACTAACCAAGTTATCAAAGTTAACATGAAATAACCTCTTGTGCCAAGCTATACATAATCAAATTTTACAAGATGACAAGTAGCATCCTCTATATCAAGATAGAATAGATTACTTCTAGTTTGATCACCTTTTCCAATCGATTTCCCATTTGTGTCATATATCTTAGCAATATTTTTTTCAAATTCAACCTTGCATCCCAAATTATTCAATTGTGACGCACTCAAAAAGTTATAGTTTAGTCCTTCAACATAGTAAGCATTGTCACATGATATCTTATCTGTGAGTTTGATAAAACCTTTTCCTTTTATCAAACATGGTGCATCATTACTAAATCGTACACTATTTACATCATAACAATTTAGGGTAATGAACTTACTTTTGTATCTAGTTATGTGATGTGAACATCCACTATCAATGATCCATCTATCATTCTTGTTCATACAAGTCACAAGTGTAATTGCCTCATCTTCATCAAATTTGTCCTTCATTGCAACATATACTACCTCATCATCTTGTTCATCAGAATCATTCTCTTTAGAAATGTAGCAAGACTTCTTACCTTTGTCTTTGTAATCCTTGTTGTCTTCATCTCTTCTACTCTTGTATTTGTCACCACCTCTCTAGTTCTTCTTCTCTGGACATCTAGCAACAATATGACCAACCTCAATGCAATCGAAATAAATGGTGGGTAACTTACCTTTGAACTTGCCTTTACCTTTATGGAATCTTCTTATCAATAGTGTTTCAGGTTGTCTAACATCCTCCTCATCTATATCACTATCACTGGACACATAATTCTTCTTTTTCTTCTTCTTCTTCCCATTAGGTTCCTTCAATGACACTTTAGCTTTGAAGCAAATTCAATATTTTTAGGATTGTAATTATCAAAGTTAGATAGCTCAATAAGTAATGATTCTACCTACTAGACCTTCAAGTGATAGCTTATTCCATGATATACATCGTAGTGCTTGAATTGTAGAAACTCTAATAGTATATATAGATAACAGTGTTCTCAAAAATTTTCTTAAAATAGTTTCATCATCTATATTACTAGTAGCTCATCTTATTGCATTAACAACTTCTTTTATCCTTTGAACATATTGAGCAATATTCTCACCTTCTTCCATTCTCATATCATCAAACTTACTTCTGAGGCTTTCAGCTTTGGCTCTAAGAACATTTGCATCTCCTTCATAGATGGTAGCTAGGGCATCCCACATTTTCTTTACACTGTCAAATCCTTTGATATCATCACGCTTAGCATAACTTAGGGTAGAGGAAATCTCTAGCATTGCCTGGTTGTGTTCTTTCTTCTTCCTCATATCTTTAGTAGTTGGGGGACCAACAGGATCAACATGATCAATAGAAATGGTAGGTTGTGCATGATCTCTAAGTCCTCCAAGGTGTAGCTTCATCAAACTTTACCATGCAGGAAAGTTATCTCTGTTGAGCTTAGGTACTTCTCTTTTAGACATCTCGATCTTTATGTTTCTAGTACCTTTAAATTAGTTCTCTTCAACTAGGTGGCTCTGATACCAATTGTTAGTTATCCAAGGTCCAAATGTATAAATAAAAAATTTCACAGCTTAGTGAACCCATAAAACATTCATACTCATGCATGCATCCATAAGATTATGCAATCACAAAAAACTTGTAGGTTACTTTCAAATCAACTTGTAGAAATGTAAATAATGAAACATAACAGATTCATCAACACACTTGACACAATGATTTACGTGGAAACCTAATTTGGAAAAAACCACCAATAACATGCTACTCATTTTCACTCTTCTGAAGTGATGCCCTATGAAAGGCCAACCCTATTAAAGGTTACAATACACACTGTTAAATGTGACCCGATTAAGAGATTTCAATCACCCTATTAGAAGTGAGCCTTGTTAGAGGACTTTAGGCCATTCACTTGGAATTCCACCCAGTTAAAGGATTTACAAATGAATATTAGGTCAACCTTAATCCAAAGGATTTACCCTAAACTAATACAATTGTTAGAGATTAATAGTAGAGCTTTGATCTGATACAACTTACAACTTCTCTTATAGATTATAGATCTCTATTCAGTCGTCAATTCTACTTGGCCTTCATACTTTGCAGTTCTTATAGCTTGTTCACCCTTCAAGCATTCATCTCCTTAAGCCTTCTTTGTTAACATGCCATTGCAAACTCTTCTCTTAGGTTACTTGATGAAGCAAAACCCTTGTCTCCTTGTCTCCCTTCGGCTCTCATACATGAAAACATTACTTCATGATCAAACATTCCTATATGTAGGAAATTAAGATATTTTCCTACTCATTTTGCATCTTCCAATTTTAAGGTTCGGATGGATTAGGTAGGATATAATGTATCTACCTCATATTTCATATCTCTTCTAGAAACTTCTCCTAGAATCCATTTGAATTCACCTAAAAATGGTTTACCTAAAATTCTCTACACTATCTCATCGACCTTATGTTCCACCTAGTTCACAAAATTCAAGAAAACAAAATTGTCGGCTTAGATTCAGTGAATCTTTGATCTTTTCAATAATGTAGCAGCTTGACATTATCAACCTTTTGACACTCAACACAAACTACATTGCTCGAAATCTACTATGAAATTACTTAGCACCTACTAAAGTTTACTGATGCTCACCATCAACTAAACTTTACTTGGCATCAACTGTTTTGCTTGGCATACACTAGAATGATCTTTTACTTAGCTCCATCTAATTTTCTACTCGACTTGCATTAAATTTGCTCAGCATCTACTATCCACTCAGTCAAGCTTGGCAAACAAACTTTGTGTAACTTTTTCTTCTAAACTTTCTAAGTGTAACTAGCCTTTGTAATATTAAGTAGATTATCAATACATCATGCCATCACTTTCTTAACTAATCCTTGTACTTTATTATATAATCATAACTCAACCTTTCCTTTAGGTGCTATTGTTACCTCTTATTGATCAAATCCTCTTCATCGATCAACTAAGTGATAGTACTTGAATCTTATAAGCAATTATCTTACCAGAAAATAGCAAGTTTGACATAAGTGAAAAAACAATGATTGAAACACATAGTCTTCTTCAACAATCTCCCTCTTTTAATAATCTCTCTCAACAATGATCTTTTCAATCAAATCTCAACATACGATTGCAGAATCACATTTTGGAGGTTGCAAGAACCATGTGAGATCATGAACTTTCTGTGATCACCCAAGTTCATTAGACATTCATTGATAAATATGGTTTTATTCCACCCATTCAACCTCAGTTGTAATGACATAAGTTTCAAAATAGGGGGGAATGTTTCTCATGTAGAGAAAGTAATAAAGGAGTAGTTGACATATGAATGGGAATGAAGTTCAAAGTTAACAAGGTATGACACTGAGATATCAGACCATTTAGAGTCATATGTATTTATACATTGTTTATTCATTATTCATTCAACATCAGTCATTGTTTTGAATTTTTATAGTGTACAGAGTCATAAGACTTAGGGTGAGTGCTCAGATCAGATTGTATTTTTAATGATGTAATCATGAAAAAGTGTATTTTTCACTAATGTCAAAGGGGGAGATTGTTGGTATCTATAACTATTGTTGTCTATTAGTGTCAAACACTGAGTCATTTACTAGGCAGAGTCTGACAGTCATCACTGTGACCGGGCTACTCTATATAGGTTGAGTCATGTACATAAGTATGTATGTAGTGAGATCTATAAGAGCCAAGAAAGTATGTGGATGTTGAGTATTATCTATACAAGTCAATTTCAACACTTATCGAGCAGTTCAAGAATGCAAGTGTCAAGCACATTACAGACTGAGCATTAGCAACAATGTCGAGTATCAGAGATAGTAAGTGTCAAGTAATGTAGAGTTTAAATATTAGTTAGAAATGATACAAACTTTGAGGTAAACCATTTTCAAGATGATATGGAAGATACATTTAATATTTGTAGAGGTTGTTAAAAACATTTTTTACACATTTATGATGTGGATCACAGATCCTTATGTTTTGTGATCAACGATTCAAATGAAGAGGAAAAAATATGAAAGAATCTAGAAAACTCTTTAAATAGAGAAGATTTTAACCTAGATGATATGGTGATAAAGAAAAAAGAGATGTGAATAGTTTGATAGATGAGGAGTAATATGTGAATGGTGAAGGATCAAGATCATATCAAAAGTCAAGTGGAAGTGTTATGTTATCTCTCAATAGAGAAAGTGACCTAATTAGTACAGCAAAGGGGAAGAAAAGATTTATTAGATCAGAGAGAGAATTAGTTAGTAAAGAGGAGACTCAAAATTAGCTTGTAAAGAAAACTAAGAGTTAGGTACTAATTCATCTCTACTCAACTTAAACCAAGGTAAATCTCTTAACAGAGTAGTCTTAACATATTTTTGTAAATCTCCTAATAGAATCCTTACTTTTTTGTAAGTGTTAAATCCTCTAACAAGGTGAGACCTAATAGTCTCAAACACTTTTAACATGTAAGACCCCTCATAGGGTAGATTATCTATTATGGTCAAAAATTGTAACCCAAGCAGGTTAACTTTATTATTGCAATAGTGAAGATTTGTGGGTGTCATCCCCACCCCAATTTTACCTTCTCCTTGGAGGGTTTCTAGGTAACAAATATTGTTTTATGTCTAATAGTCTCAAATGCTTTTAATAGGGTAGACCCCTTACAAGGTAGATCATATATTATGGTCAAACATTGTAACCATAATAGATTAAAATTATTACTGCAGTAATGAAGATTTGTGGGTGTCATCCCCACCCCATTTTTACCTTCTCCTTGGAGGGTTTCTAGGTAAAAAATATTGTGTTATGTGTTTATTTTCATGCATGTGATAGATTACATATGCATGTTAGAGAAAGTTTCCTTTTACAATTTTTGCATGTATAAGACAATTGGTGAATATGTGAATGAATTGTTGAAAAGTAAAAGTGTTTAATATTCTGATTCACCCCCCCCCCCAGTATCTTTGTATCAATTTATACTTCCATCGATCAACAAAGATCACCAATCAACATCGAACCAACCTTAGAAAATATCTCTTATGCCACCTTAAATAGGTAACTTTTATCTTTTTCCACTTAAACATCACCATAGATCTTAATGTTAGGTTAGATTCATCAAATCCTTCCATCATTTTTTCTCCTTCTCCTTTCTTGAAACTTCTAGAAACTTCTAATCAAATCCTTTCCTTTGATCACCTAAAAAAATTTCTCCATGCATTAAATATGCTAGCTTGTCAATCCTCATCACCCATGCATTTTGACTAATCCAAAAATTCAATTGTGTCAACTTCAAACTCAATTATTTCACAAACTATAACTTTTGTTGTCACTTGGCAATCACTAAGTTCTTATGTTCGGTCATCAGTATGTATCTTGGCATACATTTTTATGCTTGGTCATTACTAGCACTCAACCAATACTACAACTTTCTCGGTAATAACTATCACTTGGCTTAAATTGTTTGTTCGACTTCTACTTAAGTTCCTTAATCTTTAGTTCCATCTCCTTCATTGACCAACCAACACTAATACTTGGTCAAGCTTAGAGTTTAACTCAAATATTATCATTTCACTCGTACATCAATTCACTTGACTTCTTTACTTTATATAATGATTAAGAAAAATATTATCTTTTAAATGACTAAATTATCAAGTTCCCATTGTAATGCCATGATACTTAACTTCTCTCTTATCAACAGCTTGAATAGCTCACCTTGTTATCTCTTCTTTTCAAATCCTCTTCATAAATCGAATGATATGTCACTCTACATTATTAGTAAATGTCTCTCTAGTAGGTTTGACATCAATGGTGTAATATAATAATTGTTCCAATTGTAGTTTCCAATAATCTCCCTCTTTGGCATCAATGAAAACACCTCTAGTTACCATGCAATCTAAAATCTTCATTGTGTCTTCTCTGAGTTTGTACTCTCAAATCTCTCTCTGTGTGTAATCTCTTTAATAATTTCATTCTAATTCTTATATAAGAAATCTTTGGATGCTCCCTCTAACATCAACTATTGTAGCATCACTATAGGTTTCAAACTTCTCAATGGTATACTACTTTGCTAATAGCTTCTTATTCTTATCTCTAGATGACAACACATCTAGCAACATATTCTCCCTCTTTTGACAACAACCACTCCATATAGATTCTCCCTCAACTCATGATATCAACTCATGGTAACTGCATAACTTCTCCCTCTTTACATGTAGCTTGTATGGTAACTTGAACATATTCTCTCCCTCTTTGACCAGCAATGCCAAAGACATCAACCATTCATATACTTCTCTTCTCTTTACTCTAGCATACATCTTCATGTCACTACTCTAACTAATAAAAATTGCATTCCATCATCTTGATTCATAACTCCTTGCAGCTTCATCTACTCATAGTTTGGTTTCTTTGTTTTCACACCTTTAGATAGCTACTAAAGTATGACCTCTTGCATCAATATTTAAGATATTTTGATCATAAAAATTGATGGTCTTTTCTCAGTTTGGTTCAAGTAGGGGAACGACCCCTAAATTACCTCTTAAATACTCAAAACCATCCTTAGATAGAGGATTTGTGAATATGTTAGCTATCTATTCTTTTGTGTTCACATATTCCAATCTCACTTCTTTTTCATACACTAGTTCTCTCAAGTAATGATACTTGACCTCAATATATTAAGTTTTTGTGTACATCACAGGGATCCTTTATATGTTTATAGCACTTGTGATATGATAATAAATAACAATAGGTTCAATAATTTCTTGATCCATAAAATATTAGAACAATTGACTGTTGCAAAAATATATTCAGTCCCTATTATGGATTGAGAAATACAACTCTACTTCTTGCTTGTCCATGAAATCAGTCTCTTACCTAGAAAGAAAGCACCTCCACTTGTTTTGTTGTTATCATTAATATTTCCAGTCCAATCTGCATCAATGAAAACCTTCAACTCAAACTTATCATTGTTCTTGTACCATAATCCATAGTCATCTAATCCTTTCAAATATCTCAATATCTTTTTCATTGCAATCATATGATTTTCTCTACGATTAGCAGAGAATCTAGCAATAATTCCAACTACTAATGCAGTATCGTCTGCTATATACAACATATTGCAATTTTCCAATCATTAACTTTTATAATGTTTAGTTCACCTCAGCTGAATCATCATTCTTTGACAATTTATGTCCAATCACCACAGTGTTCCAACTAATCTTGAGTCTTCTATTCCAAATGTCTTTAATATCTCCTTTATATACTTTTATATGCCACCTTTCATTTGATAGACTTGTAATCCAACAAAGAATTTTATCTCTCCAAACATTGGCATCTCAAGTTCCTTCTTCATTTCATTAGAAAATGACTTGCATGTTGAATCTTTTCCGCCAAATATGATATCATTAACAAAAAATTCAGCTAGCAATATCTTACTTTCATATTTATTTTCAAGTAAAAATTGCTATTGTTATTGGTTCTTGCAAAACCAATTTTTACCAAATTAGTATGTAACCTTTCATACCATGCTGTAGGGGCTTTCTTCAAACCATATAATGATTTGTGTAACTTACATACCATATTCCTCTTGCTTGGATCAACAAAGCCTTTAGGTTGTTCAATATAGACTTGTCCTCTAGGATTCCATTTAGAAATGTAGATTTGGCATCCATTTGATATACTTTGAATCCTTTGTAAGAAGCATATGCAAGAAAAGTTCTCACTCCTTCCAACCTTACAACTAGGGGAAAATTATCACCATACTCAACTCCTTCTTGTGCATATCCCTTACAAACTAGTCTTTCCTTGTTCCTTGTAACTTCACCTTTCTCATTCAACTTGTTTCTGAAATCCAATCATATTCTTAGCCTTTGGTCTTGGTACCAATGTCCATTTCTTTTTTTTCTCTATCTGCTCAATTTCTTCATTCATTGCTCCTGTCCGATCTTCATTCTATAAAGATTCTTTAAATGATTAGGGTTTAATATCACTAACAAGCATGCATCATTCTTCAATCTTCTTCATGTCATGACTCCTAATGTTTTGTCTCAAATGATTTGATATGGTACATGATATCTTCTCACATACTTTTCCAAGATAGGTTCAGGTCTTCTTTCTTCTTCCTGTGGTTCACTCGGTTCTATTTGTTCATTTGCATCTGGTGTACTCTCCTAAAACTTAGCTTCCTCTATCTGATGATTGGTAGTCTTTGTCTATAACTTAGCTCCTATAGACTAATGCTTGACACTCTCCTGATGTTCGACAAAGCTCTTATGCTAACCCTTGATAGTGCTTAATTGTTAATACTCGATAGTCACCTTCTCTAGTTTAGGTAAGGTGTTAGGTTCATCTTCATACACATAGACAAAATTCATGTAGTCTTCAGGTTCTTTCTTGCATTTTTCTTCATTCTTTTATGCAAATTCATCAACTCTAACATTTGCACTTTCCATAATTTTGTTAGTGTTAGAATTCAAACACTTGTAAGCTTTTATTTTAGTGGAATATCCTAAGAAAATGCCTTCATCAATTTTTGCAATTTTTCTTTTCTTGCATCTTTCAATATGTAACACTTCCAAAAACTTTGAAATAATTCACATTAGGTGCATAGCCATACCATAGTTCAAAATGTGTTTTGTTTGTACCTTTCTTCACTTGAACTTAGTTTAGGGTATAGACTACAGTACTTACAGCTTCTCTCCAATACTTTTGTGAAATTTTCTTCTCCATCATCAATGTCCTTGCATAGTCCATGATTAATCTATTCCTTCTCTCAACTATACCATTTTTTGGTGGAGTCCTAGATGCACTCATTTGTCTCTTGATTCTTTTGTCAAACTAAAATATGTTGAGCTCATTTGATATGAATTCACCTCTTCTCTCTAATCTCAAGCACTTTAGATTCTTCCCTATTTCCTTTTCAACTCTAGCTAAATACCACTTAAAATTTTGAAATTCATCAAACTTTTCCTTAGAAAATATCACAATCATCATTCTACAAAAGTCATCAAGAAATAGAATGAAATGTTTGTCACCATAATAACTTTGCACTCTCTTAGGACCACATAAATTAGTATGAACCAATTCCAAAATATCATCAGAATAATAGGTCTTGCTCTTGAAACTTAACTTTTTCATTTTACTCATTTGATTTTTTTTGCACATCACCTTGTTAGGTTTTCTTAATCTTGGTAACCCTCTGACTCTTTTCATCTTACTAATGCTTACTAAATTATCAAAATTCACATGACATAGCCTCTTATGCCATAACCAAACATCCTCAACTTGTGTAGATAAATATGTATCTTTAGATAGGTCTAGGTAGAACAAGTTACCTCTTGTTTTCTCTCCACTGCCAATTAGTTCACCAACAGCATCATAGATCTTTGCCTTTTTGTTTTGGAATTCAACTTGATAGCTTAAACTGATCAGTTGTGCCACACTCAATAGATTATACTTCAAACCATCAACCCAATATGCATTGTCGCATCTAATCTTATCATTCACTATAATGACCCTTTACCCTTCACATAACATAATGCATCATTTCCAAACATAACACTACTTCTATTATAATGTTCTAACTTCTCAAACTTACTTGTATCACTAAACATATAATGTGAGCAACCACTATAAGTTATCCGTTTATCATTCTTACTCACATGTGAAATCAATGCAGTTTTCTCATCTTCAGAATTATAGCAAGATTTTTTACCTTTGCCTTTGTAGTCTTTGTTACCTCGGTTGTCTCCATTTTATCTCCTTCCTCAGCACTTGGAATCTTTCCTTTCATCCCTATGATTGCAATAATATGACCAACTTTGTTACATGTAAAAAAGATAGTAGGGAGTTTACCTTTGTATTTTCCTTTTCTCTTAGTAAGCTTCTAGCCAATAATGCTTCAAGTTCATCAAGATCACTGTCAAATTCATTGTCACTTTCTACATAGTTTCTCTTATTCTTTCTCTTGGACCCATCAAGGGTTAGTTGAGCCTTAAATGTAGATTCAACACTATCAGGGGTATAATTATCAAAACTTGACTGTTCAAATGCAGTGAGTCTACCAACTAGACTATCCAAGGTCTGATCATTACCAGGTGTACATATGAGTTCATTAATTGAAAATACTCTAATTACATAGTTAGGAAGTAAATTCCTCAATACCTTACTTATCATAGTCTCATCAGATATAATACCTCCAACTCCTTTGATAACATTCACCACCTCTTTGATTCAACCACAATACTGTGCAATGGTCTCACCTTTTTTCATTCACATACCATCAAACTTGCCTCTCAAGCTTTCTACCTTAGCCCTCAACACATTTTTTCCTCCTCCATGAATTTGTGCCAACTTGTGCCACATTTTCTTTGCAATTATGCAATCCTTCACATCATCAAATTTAGCATAACTTAGGACTATTGCCAGATTAATCATCATTTGGTTGTACTCTTGCTTATCTTTCATTTGTTAAACTATCATATGTATAGGCACCTCAATATATTCATTGTCTAGGTAGTATGATGTAGAATCTCCAATTCTAAATAACTGAAATATCATCAAGCATTTCCATTTTGGGAAGTTCTCCTTGTTAGCACCAAAGCTCTAATACCGATTGTTAGAATGATTTAGAATAATTGAGAGGAGGGTGAATAAGTTATCCTCAAGTCTAGATGTACCAATTGTAACTTTAACAAATTCAAGCAACCCAATCAATCTCATTAAACAACTCGGTCTATATAGCAACTTATCAACAATTTAACATTCTTTAACTCTCTGATTTGTGTATGTGTGTTGATTAACAGTAAAAAATAACTATAAAAATAACATGTATAAAGTAACATTCACACAAGTAAATGACACTTTGACACCAAGATTTAACGTGGAACCCAATTTGGGAAAAACCACCAAGTAATATGCTACCACTTTTCACTCTTCTAAAGTGAGCTCAATTAAGAACCAACCCTTTTAAAGGTAATAAAACCCATTTTTGAACATGACCTTGTTAAAAGATTTAATCACCATGTTAGGAGTGGCCTGGTTAGAGGACTTTGGTCATTCTATTAGAATGTCACCTTGATTAAAGGATTGACAAAATGATTATTAGGTCAACCTTGATTAAAGGATTTTGACTACGAAAATGGTTATAATGTAACAATACATTTGATATATAAAGTACAACTTGCTTTACAAATTTAGATCTTCATTTACTCATCTTTTGGCTCATTGACTAACCTCCATTATCATCTTCATCACTGATCTTCTTGGCATCCCTTCAAGAAATCACACTTCACTAATCTCCTCACACTTCTCCTCTAATACTTTTTTCTTCATAGGTTCTCCTTAATATCTCTAATCAATACTGAACCAACCTAAGAAAACATCTCTTATGCCACCTTAAATAGGTAATTTTGATCTTTTGTTGCTTAAAAATCAACGTAGATCTTGCAGTTAGGTAAGATTCATAAAATCCTTCCATCATTTTGTTCTCCTTCTCCTTTCTTGAAACTTGTAGAAACTTTTGATCAAATCCTTTCCTTTGATCACATAACAAACTCTCTTCGTGCATTAAATATGTCAACACATGAATCCTTATCACCCATGCATTTTGAATAATCCAAAAATTCAACTATGTCAACCTCAAACTTGATTCTTTCACAAACTATAACTTTTTTTGTCACTTGACAATCACTAAGTTCTTTATCTTGGTCATCATTGTGTATCTTGGCATACACTATTCTACTTGGTCATTACTAACACTTGACCAATACTCCAACTTGCTTGGAAATAACTATCACTTAGCTTAAATTGTTTGTTTAACTTCTACTTAAGTTCCTTAATATTTTGTTCCAACTCCTTCATTGACTAACCAACACTGATACTTGATCAAGATTAGAGTTTCACCCAACTCTTGTCATTTCACTCGTACATCAATTCACTTGACTTATTTACTTCATTTAATGATTGAACAATACATTATCTTTTCATTGACTAACTTATCAAGTGCCCATTATAATGTCATAATACTTAACTTCTCTCTTCTCAACAACTTGACTAGCCCACCTTGCTATCTCTTCTTTTCAAATCCTCTTCATCAATCAAATCATATGGAACTCTACATTATTAGTAAATGTCTCTCTAGTAGGTTTGACATCAATGAAAACATAACAATTGTTCAAATTGTAGTTCCCAACAACTATAAGAATTCATAAGCTGAGAGGGAAGCCTCACAAGCAAGCTCTTATTCAGGAAACCAGCTCTACTATGAGATAATCCTTCAAATCTATTAATGTGGGAAAGGATTTGAATGTGGATAGGGAGGTAGGAATTGCATGGTCAATACTAGATGAATATGATTATGAAAGAAATCTCCCCAAAGAGGACACTCTTCTTAAGAATGAAGATGGTTCATTGAAGGAGGATGTTACACAAAATGTTTCACATAATATTTCACAATATCTTCCTCAGAATGAGGGTGTTTCCATTGTATATGAGAAAATTATACACAATGAGTTTATTGATGTTGAAAAACAACATGGTCAAACATAAAATTTGGTTGTCTTGATCAATTAGATATTCTTTCACAACAATTAACATAAGCAAATACATAATTCACAATAATAGTGCGGACAAGAGGTTAAGTATATGAGCCACCACTATTGAATCCCTCTCTAGAAGATTAGGGACCAAATGCCCCACCTGACCTATCTACCACACTTGTTTTTTGGATAGTCATGCATAAGGATATGTTAATTTAGTGGTCTCTATGGAAATTGGAAATATGGAGACTATAAAGAACTATAAACAACCAAAAACTTGGGATACAATAGAAAGACGAGGATATTCACAAGCTTGAAGATAAAATAACTTAGATTACCACATTGGTCCATGAGTTAATGAAATGCAAGTTACAAGAAAGGGTCTTCACCTTTTACATCCTAAAGCAGTATTACAATATCAAGTTGATGAGAGTGGTCCAAGGGTTGAATCGCTCAACAAAAATATATAAAAAAATCTATGACATGTTCACTAATTCTCTTGCAAAAATTCAAAATTTATTGTGTGAATTGTACCTACATAACGTTGTCCCCAATGACACAAACTAGAATCCACTCTCTCATATAGGGGATATCTGGTTAAAATATTGCATGTCTTGTATCCAAAATGAAACCCACAAGGAACTTTAGGCTAGACCATATAGGCAAGAGGAACCAAATGCACCACTTGTCATTAGAGCTCAAAGTAAGGATGCACGGACAATGTATTATGACTAGATGTAGTTATTCACAAAGAATTCACATAGAAACATGATACAAGGCTTGAGAGAGGAGGTATTTTAGGAACATGAGTAGATGATCAAACAAGAAGGGCATGTGTTCCTAGGTTCTATAATTTAATGCTAGAATAATTTAACAAAGATCTTTAAATGGTGTGAGCCACATTGCTCACAAAATTATGTCATTAAAACCAGAAGAGCACCCTAGTACATGGTATTGGGTCAAGTGAGGCAAAAGCATTGGTTCCCCTCAAATTTTAACCACCACTTCTATTATGGCCACTTCTAAATTACCTCTAACCCAAAAAAACTATCGATAAAAAGCTATCAGTGGCTAGAAGAAAACCCCATGCCAAGAAAAAATCTTGGTGCCCAAGAAAGTCTCATTAACTTGTTTGAAAATAAACATGAAACCACCTTGAAGCTAGGTTACCAAATGAATTTTTTGAAAAACCACCTTAAATGACTAAAATACATGTGAAATTGCCTACTGGGGGCCATAAAAAGCTTTGATGAGAAAATAGAAACATAGCATGACAAGGTATAAACTTCAAAAAAAAGGTGCCAAAAAATATTGAATGGGGCCCAAAAAAATGAACAATGGCCTGCAAGAAGTAACTTAGATGGGACCCACAATCACATCTTGAGGGAGGTGCAAGAAATTTCATGTCATTGAAAGCTAAAGGGCCACTAGGGGCTTTGATGTGGAACAAGACCTATACTAACAAAACTTGATAAACATACTGTGTGGGTCAAGGAAAGAATGACAGAGCAATTGTGCTAAAGGCTCAGAAAGGCTACAGATGTGGCAGGGCCGACATGACTCGTGATGCCCTACATAGTGCATGGAAGAGCCATTGAGGTAGCATGCATTAAAAAAGGGCGTGACTACTAAAAAATATATATTCCTACTGAGGTAGATCACATGGCCCAAAAAGGTCATTGACTCTATCAGTGGAAGGAAGGTGAGGGCCTAAAGGTTAAAGCAAAAATCAGAACCAAAGTGGGCATGTCAAAAAAATTTGGTAGTGATATAGGGCTCAAACAAGGGTGCTCGTTATCTCCTACCTTGTTAGGCCTCTATATTGACAAGCTAGAGGAATGGCTAAACAAAGCCAATGGAGAGGGAATTTAGCTGGTTGAATATGTGATCAGATTGCTTTTGTATGTTGATGACCTCATTCTCATTGCTAAAACAACATAGGGGCTGAGGGTCAAACATTTGAAGAACTTAGAGACCTTTTGCATGGAAGTATGGATGGAGGTCAACACTTCTAAGACCAAAGTTATGGTCTTTTCCTTGAGGAAGAGAAAACAACAATGCACTTTGACAAAGCATTAGAAATTGTAGAAGAATACAAGTATCTGGGGATAGATTTCCATTATCGGCTTAGTTAGGAAACATGCAGATCAAAAAGGATATAGGGACGATGGAAGAATTTTTATCTTCTTCAAAACAAGTGTAGGATAGCAGGGTTATGGGATTGGAAGACTAAGAAAACCTTCTTTGGGTTGCTAGTGATACTAATTATTTTATATAGCAGCAAGGTATGGGGGAGCAGTGTATCAAACCATAAATGGTGACAAATTGAAAAAATTAAGAAGCACTTCATTGCAACAAATCTTAAAATCAAATCCATAGTTCCATACGAGATTAGCTTAGCAAAGGCGAGCATGTTCCCAATGGAGGCCTTGGCAATTGTTAGATTGTTGAACTATCTAAAAAAAGTGAGTAAAATGGATGCACAACATTGGCTTAGTAGGGTGGTTGACAGAGAACTGGCTCATCAGAAGAAGACATGGAAGAAACAAAATGATAAATGGTTCAACAAGTGGAACATTGACTACCAAGAGTGCCTAGAAAACAATTCTGAAATAAAAAATGGGTGGTAGGAAAAATTAGATTAGTCATGTGGGAAAACTAGTTAGGTAGAAAAAAAGCCTATTATGTCAAAGAATTTAATCTCACATGCGAACATGATGAAAAAGAATATTTAGGAGCCAAGATCAAAGGAAAGACAAAAATCCTAATCACTCAATTGAGATTTAGTTCCACCTTTTGAAATGTGAAACTGGTAGATGGAAGATCCCTAAGGAAGAGTGGGAGGACATAATTTGTAGATTTTGCAATGAGGGTGTGGTGGAAATAGAGTGGCACTATCTAAAGGATTGTACATTATATGAAGACATTCACAGCCAACACAAAGAAATGTTAAAAGTGAACAACACAATAGACCTTTTCAAAGGACCATGACTCCTCAAGGGGTCATTTTACTTATGCAAATTCACAACAAAATAAACAAGCTAGAGAAATTGCATCAGACTAACTAGGAGTTTTTGTGGGTCCCTTAGGCTTATGGCCTTGTGGATGTCATTAAAAATCTTTCATTCATTCATTGTGGGTACCTTAATTGAATGCACCCCCTACAACAACAAAATCATCTACTTACAATTTTTTGAATAAAAGTCATACACTTGCTTCTAAAAAAGCATGCGCTAATGATTTTAGCAAAATCTCATTTGGTTTTTTAATAAATCAATTTTTTTTGACAAAAAACTGAAAATTCTCAACTCATTGTGTGTCCAAGGTCATAAGACCTTGGGCTTAAATTATTTTGCTTTGAATTTCAATAGTATCCCAGATATGCATTATAAGAAAACATAAATTTTGAGGTGCTATGAATTCAACTATGAGGTCCGTATGGGCTCGAAGTGCTCTAAAAAATGGCTCACCTCCATATCCAAATAAAAAAACCTCTAAAACGATTAAATCCTTGAAGCTCCAAAATTCTTCAAAGAAAGAACAGGTTGCAGCAGGTCAAAGCTTTTATACCATGTAGAAGTTGAGAAATACAACTTCATAAAAATTGAAGAACACCTACATACAAAACAACCTATCACAAGGAAACAACCTATCACAATGAAGAATGAAGTAAAAAGAAACAAGATGACTTTGAAAATAGGAAATATCTATTTCATAGATAATGGAATTAAATTGCAAAATACAAAGGATCAAGACCTAAAAGAAATATCCTAAAAGGTAAACATTTAATATAAATATAATTATTAAATGTGACAATGCACAAAGTGAAATCTTAAGAAGGCATAAAAGGTGACTTAATGAAACAATTAAGCTAAAATCTTTTACTCTAACATTGGCTACATGGAAATGAGTAGCCATTATAAGGTGAAAAAGGAAAAATCATTTTGCAAGGTATTGCATGACAAACAATTGAATCCCATGTTTCATAGATAACACTTTTAGGAGGAACCCTCCCAAAATAATATCCAATAAGTGTGAACATGCTTCATCAATTTGAAGAATTGTTAGAACAACATGAAGTAGAGGTTCTCGAGACTTACCTCATAGAACACTTTTGAAACAAATTTTCAAGGTCATTTGGATTAGGGAACCAATATATGGTGTCATCAATCTTTCAACTTTAAAGTAGAAACTTTGAAAGAATGAAAAATTAAGATCATTCAAAAGAACAACAAAAAAAACAATTATAAGTTGGTTAATGATAGATTAGATCATATAGTTATGATTACCTTGTTTGTAATGGACAAGTTAGGGTTTTTTTAAAAAAATTGATATAAAGTTTTTCTATCTAATGTGTTGTTGATCTAGCTGCTGGTAGCATGCCTAGAAATTGATGGTCATATTTACTATTTTTCTATTTTTTAACCATATATGAGACTAATTTATTTAAAGACCGTGCACATTAATCGACTAAAATTGTATAAAATCGTAAATTTGACAATTAATTACTTAATAAACCATCAAAATTTATTATAAGACAATGTACTATTTTACTTGGTAATATATATTTTTTATTATATAAAATACATGATAAATATAACATATTTTAATACTATATCAATATATGTTTGTGAATTGTGTCTATTAGTAGTAATTTAGAATATAAAATATATGAAATTTAGAAAAATATTTTACTAATAAATAATAATATTATATCACTATTAACATACATTTAATATTGGGATTTCTAGATAACTTTTTCTATGAAAAGATATGGGCGCTCTTTCAAAATTTGAATTAGTCGGTTCGCATGCAGGCGAGAAACTGGTCAGGGAGAATCTGGCTGTAGGTACAGACCCTAGAGGAATAGTAGGGGCTACTGAGAAGTTTGCAGGGTCAGAATCTTTCGTTGATGTGGACAATGGAACGTCTTTGGGTGATTCTAAACCTTTGTGTGGGGTTCGTATCTCACCATTGGATTCCCTGTCTACTTTTCATGTGTCGGGACAAGATCTAGAGAAGGAGAAAGATAACATTGATTCTTTCAAGGAAAAGTCCTCTGAAGGGCTGAAGCAAGGGGTCTCAGAACGAAAAACTTGGTCATCCCTATTTGGCAAGAAACCCACTAGAAAGTCTCTTTTCCCACCGGTGGCTACTAAGTCCTGCTGGGAGAAATGTGAGTTTCAAGTTTTTATTCCAAACCCTTTAGTTGATTTTTCTATGTCTTCCATGGATTTCACCCTAGTGGGAAAATTTTTAGGCGTAAGACCAGATCTTGAATCTCTTAGAAAAATGGTTAAAAGGAAATGGGTTATTAGAGGAGAGGTCGATATTGCTTCGATGTTGAATGGCTTCTTTTTGTTTATCTTCAACTATAAAGAAGACATGGATAGGGTTCTTTTTGGAGGATCGTGGTCTTTTGGTAAAAGTTCTCTCACCATTAAAAAATAGGAAGCTAACATGGATCTTTCAAACTCTTTTTTCTTAACCACTCCCATCTGGGTCAGACTTCCTGGGCTCCCTTTAGAATTCTGGCATGAAGACATTTTTAAAGGTATTGCCAGTTCTTTTGGTGAACTTGTGGCATTGGATAATCCTACGACTTCTAGAACCAAACTTCATTGTGCCAGACTTTTTGTTAATGTGGTAGACCTGAATCATCTCCCAGCAAAGGTGGACCTGATTTCCAAGCTAGGTAAAAAAACTCAAGAAATATTTTTTGAAGATCTTCCTAATTCCTACTATGTTTGTAAGAAGTAGGGGCATTTGGTTAAAAACTATCCTTCCAAAAGTAAAAATCAGTCTAGTAATGGTTTGGATGGGAAAAAGAACAAGGTTCAGCAAGAGAAAGTATGGAAACCCAAGGAAGGCCATCACCAATAACAAAAGATTAATGAAGAACTTCAAGCTCCACAAGCTGAGGTAGATAAAGAGCCTACTTCTGAGAAAGCTAACTCTGAGAAAGAAGGCCTTTATGTACATTTTGTAACCAGTTTACCTGAACAAAGATTAGAAGATCAGGTAGATTCATCAAAACAAATCGTTATTTATCAGAGGATAGAAGAACGATGGAGAGATTTTGATGATAAAATTGTGCTTGAGGAAGGTGAAATTTTGGTTGATACCAAAAATTTACTTGAGGAGGGAGATCCTCTTTTTTCTCAATCCAGGGAGATCCAAGTGCTATCCTAGGTTGATAATGACCTTTCTATGGATGAGCCTCCTCCCCTAGATGATGTGAAAGAAAATGGCTCAATTCATAAACAAAACCAAAGAAAAAGGGCTGAAAAAAAGAACAATATTAAGGGGGTAGAGACTAGAAGCAGAAAAATAGATCAACATATCAAGGTGAAACCTCTTGCTTCTAACCCGGATAAAACTGGGAAAGAGCATAACAACACTCTAAGGTGAAACCGGGTGTTGGTTCCTCGGACAAACCTGGAAGAAGATCTACTAAGAAAACTAGAGAGTTAGAAAGTATGCAAAATATTACTAATGGTAGGCAAACAACTATTCTGGATTTTACCCCTAAAAAATAGATATGAAGATCATAACTTGGAATAATAGGGGGTTGAACAATACTCATAAACTGGAAATATTAGGAATTTTGTTAGAGAACAAAAGCCTGATTTTCTCCTGCTTCAAGAAACTAAGATGAATAAAGAGAAAGTAGAATAGATTAAAGCTTTTAAAAATTGTTCAATAAATGCCAGCAGTTCAGAAGGGGCATCAGGGGGAACTCTGATGTTATGGAAGAAGAAGTATTTCTCTGGAACAATTTTGATTGCTAGTAAACATCTTATGATAGCCAAAATTACTAGTATAGACCAGAAGGAGGGTTGGTATATTGTGAATATTTATGCTCCAAACATAAAGCATCTAAGGAAAAAGGTCTGGGATTCTGTTTCTAATTTTAAAAGTAAAGACTATTCTGGATGATGGATTATAATGGGAGATTTTAATGTCCCTCTTTATGATCATGAGAAAATGGGAGGCAATGCTACTCAGTTGGAAGGAAGATTGGATTTAATGGAATTTATAAATAATGAGGGCTTAATGGATATGAACCTCCATGGTATTCAGTTCACTTGGAGTAATAAGAGAGTTGGTAATGACTGTATTCAGGCTAGGCTTGACCGTGTTCTTATTTCTCCTGATTGAACTAAAGACTTCATTTGTAAGCTGGAAGCCTGTCTGAAAATTGGATCGGATCATTTCCCCCTTATCTTCATACTGTGAAGATTAATTTTAAGAAGAATTTTCCTTTTAGATTTGAGAAGATGTGGATGCAGCACCCATAGTTTGAAAGTAAAATGAAAGAATGGTGGAATATTGATTTTGAAGGCATTGCCCTCTTTAGAGTTTCTTCCAAGCTTTAAAATGTTAAAAGGGAAGTCAAAAGATGGAACAAGAACAGTTTTGGGAACATTTTTTAGAGCAAAATAGCTGTTAAGGAGGATATTCTAAAAATTCAGGAAAAAATCCAGAAGGGAGGATATACTTCTGACCTCCTCCTTGAAGAAAATGAAAAGCTTGCTCAATACCATGACATCATCACTAAAGAAGAAATCTATTGGAGACAAAGATCAAGGTTGATATGGTTGAGGGAAGGAGATAAAAATACAAAGTTTTTCCATCTCTCCACTCTGAAGCATAGGGCCAAAACTCACATATCATACCTAAAAAAGGGAGATGTGAAGATTGTTGAGGACAAGGCCATCATGGATGAGATGGTGACTTTTTTCTCTTCTCTAATGATGGCTAATCCCAACATCAATGTGAATAGTCAGGCTGAATTCCTCAGAGTGATTCCTTCACTGGTTTCAAAGGAACAAAATAAAATGTTATGTTCAATTCCTAACGATGATGAGATCTTCAAAGTTGTTTTCTCTCTGGGAGGAGATAAAGCTCCTAGTCCTGATGGTTTCCCCATGTTTTTCTTCCAAAAGCTTTGGAAAGTTGTGGGTAAAGATGTTTGTGATGTTGTTAAGTAATTCTATGGGGCAAAACAGATGCTTAAGGAAGTCAATTCCACCTTTCTATGCCTTATTCCTAAGAAAATTAGTGTTGACTCTCCAGATCAGTTTAGACCGATTAGCCTCTGTAATTCTTTCTACAAAATTATTTCCAAAGTTCTCACCTCCATACTTATTAAGGTGATCCCATTGATTATTGTTGATCAACAAAATGGATTTGTCCCAGGTAGACAAATCCTTAATTCTATCTTCTCTGCTCATGAGAATTTTCATTCCTTGTCTTGTTCTAACAATCAGGGTTTCATTATAAAAGTGGACATTGCAAAGGCCTATGATAGAGTTGATTGGTCTTTCCTCTGTAATATTTTGCTTGCTTTTGGCTTTGGCCATAAGGTTGTTGGTCTGATCCATCAATTGATTTCTACCTCTTCTATCACTGTCTTGGTTAATGGTAGATCCTCTCATTTCTTTTTTCCCTCTCGAGGGCTAAGACAAGGTGATCCTTTATCCCCTATCCTTTTTGTTATTATGGTTGATTTCTTGGGGAGATTTATTGGGGACTTGGTCCAAAAAGGTTTGATTAAGGGCTTACAACCATCTTCCCATCCTTTAATTTGTTCTCATGGACAATTTGTTGATGATACCATCTTCATGGGTAAGGATGAAGTGAAGGAAGCTAGAATTTTAAAGCAAGCTATTAACTTATATTCTTTTGCATCAGGACAATTGGTTAACTGGAGTAAAAGTGTTGTGTTCTTTATTAACACCCCTATCCACAAAAAAAAAAAAAAATTGCTAAAATCTTGGGATGTTCTATAGGATCTCTCTCATCCTCTTACTTGGGGCTTCCCCTAGGCTTGAATGTCCCTGATGCTTTCTGGGAAGATCTTATAAACAAATTCAACAAGAAACTGGCGGGATGGAAAGGAAATCTTTTAAGCCAGGCTGGTAAGTTAACTCTTCTCAAAGCCTGTCTCCAAAGCATACCTACTTATGCTCTAAGTCTTTTTAGAATTCCTTTTAAATTTTCTAATTCAATTGAAAAAATTCAAAGAAATTTCTTATGGACTAGCTTTGAGGAAAAAAGGAGAATGCCTTTAATTTCTTGGGATCAAGTTTGTAAACCCCGCAGTGAAGGGGGATTGGGAATCTAAAAAATTAGAAGTATGAATAAAGCCCTTTTAGCCAAACAGGGGTGGAGAGTTTACCATGACAAAAAAGACTGGAGTACCATATGGAAACATAAGTACCTCTTCAATGCTAAATCCCTTATTGATTTCTTCGCCTCTCCTAATGTTATTCATTCTTCCTCCATATGGGGAGCTGTTCAGGGGACCAAGAAAACTTTAGAAAAAGGATGCTCCTAGAAAATTGGTAATGGGCTAAAGGTGAAATTTTGGGAGGATATCTGGCTTAAGGACCATCTGTTGATTGGAGAATTTCATGACAAGGCTTTAGTTGACTGATGCAAGCAGAGATTTGGCTTTCTAGTAAGTCATTATTGGCAGAATGATTCATGGGTGAATTTGACTAATGTTGATCAAGGTTTCAGTAATATCCAACTATCCCTAAATGTTGTCTCTCTTTACCCTTATCTTTAGGATGAGATTATCTGGCATGCTGATCCTAGTGGTCAATTTAAAGTCTCTTCTATCTTTGCTTCAAAGGATAAGGGTAATCAACCTTTCTAGTCACATGCTTGGATTAAGGGTCTCATACCCAAAATTAACATATTCTTTTAAATTCTTCTCCAAAACAAAATTCTAACCCTTGACAACTTGCAAAAAAGAGGTATAAATGTGGTTAATAGTTGTACTTTATGCAGAAATAGACTTGAAGATAGAGATCATATGTTTTTGAGTTGCTCTTATACCCAAGAAGTCTAGACTAAGATTTTGAATTTTTGGGGCATGACATGGGTCCATCAAAACAATGTGGATCTTTCTTTCAGAAGTTGGAGTTGCCCCTCAAAGGATCTTGATGCTTAATTTATTTGGAAATTAACCCTCCCTCACCTTTGCTGGGGCATCTGGAAAGAAATAAATAATAGAATATTCAGAAATAAAGATCTTCCAGGAGGGGTGCTTGGTCAGAAAATCATCAGAGCCTTCAAGGAGAATTTTAAATCCTAGAGGAAGTCTAGTCAAACCTTCCAACTTTATAACCCTTTACAATCTCAAGGATCTAAGTTGAAAATTGATAATCCTAGATCGATCATAAAATGGTTTGTTTCTCCTAATGGATGGATCAAAGGGAACTTTGATGGAGCTACTAAGGGAAACCCAGGAAGAGCAGGATGTGGAGGTGTTCTTAGAGATCATGTGGGAAATGTTATTGATGCTATATAAATCCCTATTGGTCACTCAAATAGCCATATTGTTGAAGCTACTATAGCCCTCTATACCATTAAATTAGCTGTTGATTTGGGGTATTCCAAATTATGGTTGGAAGGTGATTCTCTGAATATTATTAATACCCTAAATAGTAAAAATTCTATCTCATGGTCGATAGAGGATACAGTTATGGAAATTAAAACCTTATTTCAAAAATTTGAAAAAGTGGTCATTTCCCATACATATAGAGAAGCCAATGAGGCCGTTGACTGGATAGCCAATCATGCAGTTCAAACAGGGCATAAGGTGAGGTGGCTTGATGAATTAAACAAGCATGTGGATCTTAAAGCGATTATTAATCATGATGCTATTCATTCCAAAGTGGGAAATATTTTCTTGGATTAGAAATCTAATGATTTTGGGGAGTGGTAGTATGACTATCAAATTACCTTCCTCAAGGAGGTACATTCATATGATGGTTATGTGCTCTTTGCACATATCATCGAAAATGTGACCTCGATCTCAAGTTACAAAAAATTGGTCTCATTTCAACCTCTCTGCTATCGGTATCTAGGTATCTCTAGTTTTTTGTTTGCTCTATAAAATGGGGGGTGAACTGAGCAAGTAGGAGCCCAAAAAATATAATGACTTGAAGGCTAGGCAGGACGTTTGGAAGATTCTCTAGAAAGGGAAGGTAGTCAGTTTTCTGGAGCATTTGCATGGATTCAAACCCCATGTCACCACCACCTTCTTCAAAAATTGGGTCGATGACAAAGTTACTCTCCACAGAGTAATTGTGAAGCTTACTAAGGAATTCATAGTCGAGATTACTGGGCTCCCCATGGAAGGTATTAAATTCTCAAAACATACCAGCATTTCCAATGCGGCCTACAAAAAATTCTCGAAGACAGATGCTGAGGAGAAGCAATTAGAGAAGAATGGAAACTTCTTTGATGTGCAACAAATTAAAGGTATTTGGCATAATGTGCTTGGTTGTATCTGTGAGTACTTTATCCTTGATGGTAGGAATAAAAGAGTGCACAAATTCCACTTTGTCTTTCTTAACCATTTTAGGTATAAGGACAGAATTTCCTTCCCTTTCTATTTGCATTTCTCTTTGCTTCAAAGCTTGTATGCCCATAGAAAGAAAGAGTCATGATCCATTTTACATGAAGCTCTGATATTTCTCATAGAGGGTTTTTGTAAAAATAAATCCATTGCTTCATCTCTCTCCACTAGAAAACATAAGGATTCTCAGTCCACAAAATGTAAAATTGATGAGAATGTTACAGAGAAAGATAAGGCAAAACTGAAACCCTCTAGCTCTCGAAGAAAAATTGTTGAAGAGGATTTTGAGGCAGAGAGTACTGAATGTTCAGATAAGGATGTCCCAAAGGAAGAGGAAGGGACAGATGTTGGGGAGTTTATCTCTAACCTGGAAGGTTATCTGAAAATGAAAGGCAAAAATGAGAAAGGGAAAGAGGAAGAAACAACTGAGGATAACTCGGAATAGAGCAAGTCTGATAATGAGGGTACTCAAACTGTGTCCGGGGGAGGTGATAAAGATAAAGACAATTTAATTGAAGATACAACCATTATGAGTGAGGAGGAAAACATGGGGAAGGCTTCCACTCTTGCAAAGGAGACTAAGGGACAAGATAAGGAGGTCCCTAGTCAACATGACCCTGTGGAGACTGGAGAGGAGGAATCATTGGATGGGGAGGAACAAATTGATAAAGTTGTGTCCCTAACACATGCCATTGTTGAAGACACGGGTGACTCCCCGAAGAGGGAAACCAAGCTTTACTTCCTGCATTCTGCCAAACTTAAAGTTGATTCTTTCCTCCAAGTCGATTCTTGGATTTATAATGAAATAATGGGGTTGAAGAAGAAAGTGGAAACTTTGCAACATAACCAAGAGGCTGACCGGGCTATTATCAAACACTTGGAGGTGCAAATGGGAGACATCCCAAAAAAACTTAAGGATTATGAGCAGAATATTAGAATGCTTATCAAGGAAAGTGGAACAAAAATGGAGCAAGTTACTTCAAGCATTTGTGCTACTGTGGCAAGCCTGGGAAAAAGAGCTAATGAAGGAACCATATCTTCAGAGGGTCCTAGCAAGAGGACAAGATAGAGTTCAAGGAAGAAAGCCTTGATTGTTGCTACTTCTTCGGTTGCCAACTCCATCTAGGATATGGCTAAGATTGGTAAGGAGGTAGTTAAGATGATCATGGAACTACAATAGTTTCTTTGGGTCCTCTTTTTTTATTGGGTTTCTGTTCAGGTCTTTTTTGTTGGTTTTTACATCTGGTTCTTGTGTTTGGTCTTGTTTTCTGGTTTTTAGTTTAAAATTGTATTGGAGGTTCCAGGTCCTTGTAAAACCTGGGTACTTTAATTGGACTATGTAAGTGGTTTTAGGTCCCTATAAAACCTGATTTTGGTGCTGCTTCTAGTAGGTTTAAGAACTCTTTTCCTGATGGTTGTCTTGCTTTTTCCCTTTTGAGGATGTGAAAGGGTTTCGAGGTCCCTTCAAAAATTGTTTTTACCATAATCTAAAACATGTATTTAATATTATTTATTCTGTATATTTATACTTATATTTTTTAGCATGATTCATTTTAATTATTATTTTAGAATCCTTTTTATATAAAGCATATGGTTTTAGATACTTGTTTATATTTTTATTGATTTACCATTTAAAAAATAAAATATATGAATTTTAGAAAGTTGTCTATTTAATTTGATATTTTTATGATATTTTTATTAAAAATTTGTATGATTTAAAATTTTCTTATATTATTGATTTAGAAATATTTGTGATTTTAACATATGACTAATCTATACTTATTTTTATTGTTATTTGGACCCTACTTAGACTCAGAAGTTAATTCTTCCCTACTCCATTGGGTGTGGTTTTTCTCCATATTTTTTCTATGAAGGTTTGGGGCAGCAACCCCAAAATGGGGTCAACGGGTAGTGCCCCTAGCGAGGTCCTTGGGAAGAGCCCCAAGTGATATAATAATGAGTTTATTATTGTAAAAGGCATCGAGAGCTATTTTTCTATTGGTCAGAATATTCTTACCTTAATTTTGTAAGTGACAAAAAGATTGCTTGGAAAAAGAGGGGTAAAAAATTATTAAGATAGAAAGAGATACAACAAGGAGCTCTATCCTGAGCAACAAGTTCATCAAATTCTTGCACCATCTCAAAGAGAAGTTGCCCCCTATCCATAATATTCTAGCCTAGAGCGTGACTAGAAGCCCATTTGGCTAAACAATCAATAGCTCTGTTCCATTCATGAGGAATGTAAGTAAACCTAATGAACTCAAAAGAGGTACAAAAGAGAATAATCTGATTAACAATAGTAGCCAACTGCCAACTAACATCCTCAAGCTCTTGCGAGGAAAGAAAGTTCACCACCACTTGGGAATTAGACTCACAAATAATCTTGCTCCATCCCAGCTAGCACTATTGTTCCACAGCATATAAAATAGTCTGAGCCTCCATGAGATTGTTAGTGTAATCACCCTTATGTACTAAGAAAAAGAATTTAACATGACCAGAATTGTAATGAGTCACTCTCCCAATACCAGTAGGGCCTAGATTCCCTCAAGAAGAACCATCAGTGTTAATTTTCATAACTCCATGGGGAGGAGGAGTTCAATGCCCATCCTGATTCACCCGACCTTTCCTCTGATGTCGAGGCTACCTAGTCACTCTTGGATACCTTTGAGCTACAACCCCATCCTGAAAATGAAAATTGAGTCAATTGCATATAGCAAGATCAACTGAATCCATACCCCCATCTAGTGCACACTTCACTTGAATAGTTTCCTGAAGAGAATGTGAGATCTTCCACTAAAGATGCATAACACCAAGCTGAACATCTTGGAAGATTCCATGATTCCTCTCTAGCCAAGTATGCCAGAGCATGAACAATGGGCCAGCAATCCAAGCAACATGGAGAGGAGAATACTTGGAGGGAGTACTGCCTAAGCGGGCCCAAAACTCAAGCAAAGAGGAAGCATGCCTACAAGAGAAACCCTAAGCACTCCATCAAAGGTGCTAGAGCTGAGTAGAAAAGGAGCAATGGAAGAACATATGGGAGACAGACTCCTCCCCATTACCACACAAAACACAATAAGAGGGGCCCTAAAATCCAGATTTACAAAGATTATCCCACGTAAGAAAACGGTTGTGAGCCACTAGCCACATGAAAAAATTGCACTTGGACCAAGAAACTTTATTCCAAACTTGCTTCCACCAAGGGACCTCAACATCCCCAAATAATTGTCTAGTTATCTCCTAGTACCCATTAGAGACATGATATTTACTAGACAAGGTACCTCCCCAAGCCAAAACATCTGGACCTAACAAAGAGGAACACTCTCTAGAGGCCAAATTCTGAGAAAGCTCCTAATGATCCATGTTTGTGCCTCTAGGAGGCTAATCAGAGGAGTGCTTCCATATATAACCAACAATAGGTCCCAATTGATAAGGAGTCTTCTAATGAGCCACTTTATCCCATCCAACAGTATGAAAAGAATCACAAAGAGTCTAAAGATGAAGCTACATGGATAATACGGATGGGAAACCATCCCAAGCATCAAACCAAAACAAAGCCTCGAAACCTCCCTTACATGTCCAAAATAGACCTCAGACCTCTCTTGATTAACATAGCACCAGTCTTCAAAAAAGCTTGTTTAAATTGGCTTAGGATTAGGGACTTTATGCATGATGAGATAGTAGCTTTTTGTGACGGTATTGAGTCACAAGGGATTTCCTATTGTAATCAACTTGTAATCACTAGATAATAAGAATGTTGGACTTGCTTTTTTGTGGACATAGCCCAGTGAGTCATATTAAATCTTTGTGTCTTGTGTTCTCTTTCGTGTGCATTATTATTTTTTAATATTAGTTATATTTGCATGTATCTCTTTAATCATAATTTTTTTATTATTATTCTTAGAATTATATTCAAATAAAATATGAAAATATTAGAAACTTTGTGTAAATATGAGATTTTGAATTTTTTGCTAATTTATACTTATTTGTATCTATATAAAATAATCACATCACAAAAATATATTTCTTATCAAATAATTGATTTTACTGTACCTTAATATTTTTTGTTTCTCATTATATTGAATCACATAAGATAAATTTTATGAATAACTATATTCACAAATAGTTACTAATAGTATATTCATTTTTGTAAATACTTTTAAAATGCCTTCAAAGAAAGGGAAACAAGCAACTTTTTGAGGAATGTATAGAGGTATGGAAAGAAAGATCCAGGATCTTCAATTTCAAATAAGTTTTCTTTCTTTCTTCTCGATTATAATATTAAATGTTTTAATTTTGTATTTTTTAATAATTAATATATATTACAAGTTTAAAAAATATATATTGAATTAAATTATTCATATATTAAGAACAATGACAATCAATATTTTTCTTAAAACGTAAAATGAAAGACACTAAAATGGCTAAATCATCATAAAAAAATCCATATGATAGGCATGGGTGATTGTCAAATTTCAAGTCCGGCTAATAGACTACCATTGTTTATTTTATAGGCGAACCCCCTAATTTTAACTACTTTAATATCAAAATCAAAAAAAAGTTCACAATCTTAGTAAAATAATAATAATAATAATAAATACAAACAAAGAAATATAAAAAAAATCTTGTAATTATTAAAAAATCACAATTGCTAAATCCCCAAGGAAAACCTTAACAAAACCAACTCCTTTAATCTAAATTATTAGTTTTTAAGTTATCAATTCCCTAATCCACTAAAATGGAGAATCTATTGCAATCTAATTCGATTGTGAAGAGGTGCTTCATTTTTTGAAAGGTAGGCATCAATTTCCTAATTGAACAAGGCTAGAAAAAAAAATTAATAAATATTAAAAAAATAAGACAAAACTCAACATATGCAAAGGCATGTCTACTAAATGTTACCATTCAAAATACAGAAGCATAAGTAAGACACGTGGAACATTTTAAGAATAAAATGATACCACTTGTTCTAACATGCCAGGAATTTTGTTCTCAGAAATTAATAAATGGTTAAAAAAGTGAGGACAATTTAAGTAGAATGAAACATGCATTTCAACCCATCATCATGCCAGTTAAAATTGAGTGCTCCTTTAAGAAGACACCTCGAGAGTCAAGAAACAATTCCTCAAATTAGAGAATGTGCCCCAAAAAATGAACACCACCAATATTGATGCAACCAGTTGTAAGGTAGAGATTATTTGATTTTCAAAAAAAATTAAAGAAAAGCATAAGATAAATGATGACTTGAGAGATAAATTAATTAAAAGAAACGAAGTAAAAAGATTAGTCTCATCCATAAATGCAGTAACTAACTTTCCAACTATTGGCTAACATAGATCATGGAAATGTGCTCAACTTTGTTTATCATCTTAAAAACTCATTTATCTCCTATTGACATCTTATTAGTACTTGTCGATAGGCTAAGTACTATTGTGACATTTTTTGAATTACTCATTTTAACATGTGATTAAATGAATTTTCATATACTAATTAAAATTCATTTTGTTTCATTTTTGAAAGAGATATTAATTTTTTCATAAATTTACATGACAAATTTTTAACTTTAGAATTTTTCTAAGTTAGTTTTCTAGGGTTTGATTGGTTCAATGAATTGGAGTCTTATATGTCAATTCTGTTTTATTTTCTTATTGATATTATTTTCTAAATTGATTTTATATGTAAGTGTACAAAATTTAAGTGTGGTTTATTAAATTGTGCAAACATTATTTAAAATGTCATATCACAAATAGTAATATAATAGGATATAAATGATAAAATATTATAATATAATATATCATATATATACTCTTATTGATCATATATAATTAAATAATATATTAATAAAATAATATAAAGATTAAAACCTAATAAAAATACAATTAAAATAGCAATTAAAATAATTATAATTTATAAATTAAAATTATTTAAATAATTATAACCAAACAAATCTTTCTATTGCCACAACTATATTAAAATAGGTAAATTATATAATTTATTAATTATTTATATTGTATTTTATTATTATTTATATATTATTTCTAGACTACTATATAACTATAAGGTAAGTACTTGGCCAATCTATGGCATTTGATGCGCTCAACTTCATTTATCATCTTAAAAACACATTCTCTCTTTTTGGCATCTTATTATTGGTGACCAATCATTTCCAACATAGTTCATATTGTATTCCAACCATATGCATCCACTCTCAGTGAATTAGTGATGCAAAAATATCAATTCCATCCTCTTAACACACCTATTGGCGAGGATTGTAACTGCCACAACACTTGTTATTAAGAATTAGTAGTCATTAGAAAGTGATATTTGACTATTTCATAGAGGATGATAGAAGACAATATCGATTTGGAAAATAAAGCATATATCAAAAGATATTATATTCAGATGCAAATACAAAAAAGTCATAGATATAGAGTAATCAATTTTACAACCCATTTGAAGAATCAAGCCTAAAGACATGCCTTTGAAACACCAAAATATTGGTATTTCATAATGCTAATACCAATTGTAGATTGTAATTGAATTGAAAGGAACTAGCCTTAAAGATTATCGATATCATGGAAACATAATTTATGAGCATCTCCCAAAATGTAGTGATTAAGGAACTTTTCCAGTCATTATAATTGAGGAGGTAGAGTGTCTTAGAATATTTAGAATAACTAAGGGGGGGTGGGGGAGTGGTGAATCAGTTACTCAAGGTCCATAAGTACCATTTGAACAATCAAACATTTAAACATTATCTATTCTTCTTAACCTGTTGTAACTTAGTCTCTACTATAATTTGAATACCAATGTTAACTAGTAGTTCATTGTCCTAAGATAACATACTTTGTTGAATGTAAACATATAAATGTAAAACACCATAAAACATTCAACACAAATTTGACACTAGGATTTAACATGGAAACCCAATTTGGGAAAAGCCACCAGCAACACGTCACCACTTTTTCACTCTTTTGAATTGAGCCCTATTAGGGGCCAAATCTATTAAAGGTTACAATACACATTGTTAAACGTGAACTAGTTAGAGGAATTAATCACCCTACTAGGAGTGGCCTTCTTAGAGGTATTTAGATCATTCAATTAGAATTTCACCTTGTTAAAGGCTTTACATAGACTATTAGGTCCTTGAATGATTATTAGGTCAACCTTTGATTAAAATGATTTCAATACAAATGGTTTACAATAATTAGAAAGAAAATAGTAACTTTATAGTTTTAGATCTTAGTTCAATTCATGTGTTAATTCCCTGATAAGCCTTCCTCATCACCTTTGTCCTTGATTTTCTTGGCAACCCTTCAAGCATTCACCCTTCTCTTCACAACAAACTTAATCTTTCTGGTTAGATTCACTTATTAATTTCAATAGTTTTGTTCTATCTTACTAGAAACACACACAACTTCTCTATCTTATTCTCTTCTTTGTATATCTCATTCAAGCTCATACTAAAGTTCATCTAATTATGGTCCTTTTTCATTTTTGCAAACACCATAGATCTTAGGGTTTGTGATTCAATTCATCAGGTTCATTGTATTTGTACATCTCCTTCTTTTCTAGAAACTTCTTGTCTAATTTATCTCTTAGATCATTTACATAATCCTCTCGAAATAAATGATCCAACTCATCAATCCTTATCTTCAACACACTTTCCATATCCCAAGAAATCAATTGAGTCAACTAGAAATCACAATTTCTCATATGCATTCAAAATACCATCACTCGGCCTTTACTAAGCTCTAACACTTGGTCATCACTGAATCACTTGGTCGCTATAGAACTTCTATCTCAGCATCAACATTGTATGCTTAGTCGATATCATTACTTGGTCAACACTAAATTTTCTTGACACTTACTATGGCTCAATTGACACTAGCATCACTCGACATGAATTTCAAGTTCCTTGATCTTCTACTATATTGCTCGATCAAGCCTAACATAAGTGATCTATCTTGGCTTGCACTGTCAAGACTCGAACATCAACATGATTTA
Organism: Cupressus sempervirens; assembly: GCA_028749045.1. Taxonomy (NCBI): domain Eukaryota; kingdom Viridiplantae; phylum Streptophyta; class Pinopsida; order Cupressales; family Cupressaceae; genus Cupressus; species Cupressus sempervirens. The sequence goes on along the minus strand of CM053788.1, from coordinate 54,975,450 downwards.
AACAATCACTTTATTTTGTCAAAGTCTAACTAATCAAATGTATATTTTAGCTTTCTCTTCATAACTCAACATTTCCTCTAGGTGCTATTGTTATGAGTAATTTCCCAAATCCTATTCATCAATCAAATAGATATGACATTTAGATCAGATAGCAACATGTCTCATCAGTAGATTTGACATCAATGACAATATAAAAATTGTTCCAATTTTAGTTTCCAACAATCTCCCTCTTTGGCATTAATGGAAATACCTTAAAATATTTTTCTTTAGGAAATATCCCTCCTTTTTACCATGAAATCCAAAAGAGTTCACTTCTAATATCCTTAGTTTCATTCTAATTCTCATTCATGCAATCTCATAAACTCCCTCTAAGTTCTGAGTTCAAACATCCTCTTGTATACATACTCTCCATTTCTATTCAAATCTCTCCCTCTTACATTATGTATCTTTTAAATCCTTTTACGTATCTCTCCGTCTTTGGTAATTCTCTCCCTCTTTAACAACAATGCCAATAACACTATCTCTTCTAACTTCATTTATTTCATACATATTGACTATGTAGATGTTTGCATGTCTGGTTGAATTATGTCATATGTTTCTCCATCTTCTTCTTTACTTAACTACCTTAGGCACCTCCTAAATTAAAATTGTTTGCATCAATGTGTAAGATATTCTAATGAGCACATTTGATACAATGCACCATTTATCCTTAAGTTGCTTTGCTTAGAGGAATCACCCCCAATTTACCTCTAAGATATTCATAAGCATCTTTAGGTAAGGCTTTAGTGAATATGTCAACAATTTGTTCTTTGGTGTGTTCATATTCTAACTTCACTTCTTTGCCTTGAACTAGTTCTCTAAAGTTGTGATACTTGATAGCAATGTGCTTTGTTTTTGTGTGCATCACATGATTCTTTGATATGTTGATAGAACTTATGTTATCACAATAGATAACCACTGGATCTATAATTTCTTCCTTGATTCCTTTCAATAATTGTTTGATCCACATAATTTTTGAATAGCTCGCTATAGCTTTTGCATACTCGGCATAGTTATGTTTCTTTCTTTTCCATGACACCAATCTCTTTCCTAGAAAGACTGCACTTCCACTAGTGCTTTTTATATCATCAATATTGATTTCCCAAACAGAGTCAGTGAATACCTTCAGTTCAAATCTATCTCTTCTCTTGTAATACAATCCATAATCTTATGTACCTTTCTAATATATCTCAATATTCTTTTCACTGCCATCATATGGTTCTCTTTAGGATTTGCTAAAAATCTAGCAACTATCCCAACAACTAATTTAATATCAGGTCTCCTATGATCAACATATTCTAATTTTTCAATAATGAATCTATATAGTGTTTGGTTCACATCAACATGTTCATCATTTTTAGATAACTTATGTCCTATAGACATAAGTGTGCTCACTGGTCTTGATTCCTACATTCCAAAAGTTTTTAGTATCTCCTTGATATATTTGGACTAAGTAATGAAAATACCAAACTTCATTTGATATACTTGCAAACCAACAAAGGATTTTATTTCACCAAACATTGAAATTTCAAATGCTTCTTCATTTCATCAGCAAATGATTTGCATAATGCTTCTTTTCCTCCAAATATAATGTCATCAACAAAAAATTTAGATAATAGTACCTCATTGTTCTTTCCAATCTTCAAGTATAGATTACCATTATCATTTGTGCTTTCAAAACCAATATTCACTAAGTAATTGTAAAGTCTTTAATACCATTCTCTTCGGGCTTGTTTTAATCCATATAGAGCTTTGTTCAGTTTACATACCATATTCTTCTTATCTAGGTCCACAAATCCTTAAGGTTATTCTATGTGAACTTCTTCATCAAGTATAGCATTCAGAAATGCGGACTTGATATATCTTAAATTTTTTGTAGGTTGAATATGCAACTAGAGTTCTAACTCCTTCCAGTCTTGCCACATGAGAAAAAATTTCTCCATAGTCAACTCCTTATTCTTGAGCATATCCTTTTCATACCAATCTTGCTTTCTTCCTTGTAACTTCACCTTTTTCATTTATCTTATTCCTAAAAACCCATTTTGTTCCAATTGCATTTTTGTCCTTTGGTTTAGGTACTAGGGTCCAAGTGTTATTCTTCTCAATCTATTCAATTTCTTCATTCATTGCCTAGATCCAATCTTCATTGTCTAGAGCATCTTTCACTGATTTGGGCTCAAATTTACAAAGTAAGCATGTATCATTTCTTAATCTCTTTCTTGTCATAACACCAGATTCTGCATCTCCAATGATTTGTTTATATTTATAATATCTTCTTACATAGTTGGTTAGCACAAGTGGTCTCCTTATTTTTTCTTTAATAGGTTCATCTTGAAAAAGAATCTCAAGCTCATTATCTCTTTCTTATTTAGGTTCAGGTTCAAGTTCTACATGCTCGGCAGTATTTATTTGATGGTCAACATTGCTTATTTATGACTCAACATCTTATGCCTATTGCTCGGCAACCACTGTTTGTTGCTCGATAACCTATTATTGCACTTTTTCATTCCTGTCTGCTGGAAAACTATAGGTTGGTTTTCTTGTTTAGTATGAGTGTTGGGAGCACAATCATCCCCATTTATGAATATATTGTAATCTTCAAGTTCTTTCTTACATTCAACATCATTTATTTATATAAACTCATCAACTTTCACACTTGCACTTTCCACAACTTTGTTAGTGTTAGAGTTTAAACACTTGTAAGCTTTACTCTTGGTGGAATATCTTAGGAATATACCTTCATCACTGTACGGTTTCATAATAGATGAAGATAATCACAGCATTACCTTTCTCAAGTATACTATATCTATTCTAAAGACTACCTATTCCATCATGAAATATACTTGAATTGTCAACCCAAGGACGTAAGACTTGAAATGGGTCAGCACAGTATGTCCACTAAGTTCCTTTAAGAGTCTTAACACCTATGCTATAGGAAAGTAAAATGCATGAAAGGAATCTATACTATTGTGACAAAATAGTAAACACGTTTGGACTAACAACAGATAACTATAGAAAGCTTTGGAAAATGAATCTAAACTAGTTAACAACTCAAAACATCCACCATGATCATTTTCCATAACTATTGCAGGAACTTCCATAGTAACAATGTTGCAAGACTAATACAGTAAATCTATCTTGGAAACAAGAAATTGCAAGGAATGAATCTACTCTACCTAAATCTATTCCACCTCCCAAGTGGGCCCCCTTGGTTGGTTTCAAATAACTACAAACACAACAAGTATTCCAAAATCACTCTTTCATTAAAATCCTTCTTTGACTACATCCACTGAATAATCCATGAAGAATAGAAAAAGAGTAACTTTTGAATCTTAAACCAACATTGTCTATTTTCTCATTACTAACTTACTAAGATGATATAAATCCATTATATAGAGGATTGGATACTTATTAAAAACATGACATAAAAGTCTTGAAAAAAACATCACCAAAAAAGAAGGCGAAAGATCAACCATGACATAGTACATTCATTACTAAGCAACAGAATAACAACTTGTAGGAAATATAGCAAGTCAGGTCTTCCTAGATTTCCTAGAATAGTAACTCCTCTACAAGTGTGGCTTATCCATAGGAACTGAACTGCACTTTCCTTGCCATGATCAATCTCCATCATTCCTCTTCCTTTAATGCAATAATCACCACAAAGTTAGAAACATCTAAAACACATATGTTGTTGGTTCCTGATTTAACAGTGTTTGAACAACCAAGTATGCAAGGCAAGAATGCGTCTGTGGGCAGCTATCTCCAATAATGGACACACTTCACCAAGAACCTGGGCCAACTATAAGGCTATACTCCTTCTGCACTTTAGGCTCTACAAGACCTAGGCGGGTGAACCTATAGATTCTTTATATGGTACCAGTTATCAAAGCATACATTGAATCTAATGTGAAGCAGATAAAAACCCCTAAATCTTCTATACTTGACCAGGAATCACAAGCATGAAATAGCTAAGAACATAACTCATGAAACTGGCAAGCTAAGTGCGGGTTAACATTGAATAGCTTTCAACATAAAAGGGAAAATTGATTTAATATGTTGATAACAGCAAGACTCAAGTATGAGCAACAGAACTTAATGATCCTATCTCTGACCAGTGCCTTATCTATTGGGCAATTAAATGAATAATGACCATACATATTCTGGAAATCTATGACATAATTCCTACATCAAGATTCTTGATCTATCTTTCACTTTGTGAACAGACATCTGCCACAGAATGAATCTCATACTCAGAACATCCTATCACGAAATCTACAAACCCTATGAAAAACATCAAGCAATTACATGGTTCTTTGCCCCACTAGCAAGACATTTTAATCACATACATTCCTAAATGAAATGCAACCTAATCTATGCTCTTTGATCACAAATTAGAAGAAATAACAGATCCATAATCAGGAGACAAGATTCAGACTAAACTTAAAACCTTTGCTGCTCTTTATTTGCTTTCCTTGAAACCAAATATATGAAATGTACAAAAGATAACTCATGAAATCACCTAACCAGTAAGGACTATCTACATACAACTCAAAATATTGTTCAATACAAGAGAGAAATGCTGGGTGTGTGGTTTTCACGGCCTAAGAAGAGCTCCAAGAACTGGAAAATAGAAAACCAACCAACAACTTCGGAGAAGAAGAAAGAATATGTATGGAGAAGGCAATTCCCAGATTCAATTTGCAATTGACACTTGTCCCTTTGGAAATCCTTCCCTAGAAGAATCAAAGCTTCTTTCTAACTTCTCTCTATAACTGTATATCAGATCCTCTTCATTCCACCTCTCAAAGGCATCAAAATATCTCAAAATCTGATGATGAGAAAAGTAACTAATTTTGGTGTAAAAACAAACTCGGGGAAAAGTAACAAATCAGTTAAAATGGTCTTGAGAAGACAAGAAAACAACCCCAAGTTAATTTTCTTCACTTTCAAATTGCAACAGACCTTTAAAATTGTCCTCTAACCAATCTTAATCATCAATGAAGAACTTAGCCTGTTCTGTCGCCAATGCCCTAGATTTTACAAATTGACCTGTAGCTCAAACTAGTGAGCACCTGTGCAAGAACAGACCTCGAATTTGGAAAATTTAGGTTCTCCCAGTTCCAATGGTATATTGGAGAGCTAGTTTTTTATAAAAATCGCCCCTGTTATGTCTCTTTGAAGTTCAGACTTTTGCTCACAGGTTTGCCATTATTTTTTGTAAAAAATTTAACTTTCATATAGTTTAAACTATATAAAGTTCAAACATGATTTTAAAGATCTCTAGACTGCACATTTGGAGAAATTTTTTAAAGAAAAACCCTTTTTTAAGCCTTTGAAATTTTCCCTCTCATGTTTCATTTCGGGTCAACTCTGTTTGACCACTGATGACACGTGGTGCATTCTGATTGGCTTAGACCTAAGCAATGCCACATGTCACTTTGTGATTCACCCTTGATAACCGAGCAGGACCTGCCTTACAACTTTGTTGAATTCTTCAACTTTCTCGATGACTCGCTAAGTCGCTAGCCGAATTTCTGAGATTTTTCGGCTAGCACCATATCAACTAGCCAGATTTTTCAACTTTCTATCGACCTCATGTTATTGTTGATGTCATCATCAATCTCACTCACTGCCACTTGGCATTACATGATTTGTCGATAACATTTGAAGCGAGACCCACGATGCTTATTAGCTCTTCGCCAGACTTTGAAATTTTTTAGCGACTCGCTAAGTCGCTAGCCAGATTTCTAGGATTTTTCGGCTAGCGCCATAGTGACTAGCCAAATTTTTTCTTTTTCGATGCCTTTCTTGCTGACGTCATTCCCTTTATGCGTTTTGGTTCAAAATTTAATGTTTGGCTGCCGCCTGTTGTCCAATCACACAGGCCCTTCTTCATAACTCATGTGCCTTTGAAAAGGTGTGTCTTTAAAGAAAACATCTAGGTTGTGTGTTAGAATATTTAAACTAATTATATCTTTAGCACCCACTCAATGTGGGATAAACTCCTCAACATTTTCCTTCTCTACGCTGGATTTTGTGATCTTCTTTGATCTCGCCTCCTTCCATGGTTGTTTATATTATATCTGCTCCTTTAAGCATGAGTTGACTCCTTAGAACATGGGGGAAACTCTTTCTTTAACGCCCCTCTTCCATTCTCCAGGTCGGCTATCTCTTTTACTTGGTTGCTACCTGGGCGTTGGAGCTGCTGTGCTGTCCAAAAATGTGAACTACACTCTCTAAATCGTGGGGACACCTATTCAGTGTGTGTGGGGTCTTTGATTGTGTGTGGCATCCATTTAAGTTGCCTGTCACCACTTCTCCTCATTGCCACATTTGCAATTTTTAACACGCTACAGGCTATGAGCTGTGGCTTTACCTCTTTAATATGGCAGCTTTCCTCATTAGGCGTGGATGCCTGGGTTCTCTAAATGCGTGGGGTTCTTTTAGCATCTTCAAGGCATTTTCTCTGTCTGTGTGAGGCTCCTTCCTCCTTCTTTCATGCAAGTGGATGGCTCCATGCACAGGCTGCAGCTTTAATATTGATACTACCCACTTAAAACGTGGATGCATATTTTTTTCAAAGGTTATTCTCCCTTTTGTGTGGACTTCTTGAAACTACAGCATCTCCTGCCAACTACCTCTGAATGGTTTTTAACACAAATTAGTCAGATATGATGTTTCCTGACGTGTAAGGAGCAAATCCATTCATGTTCACCTCCCCTTACAAATCAACTGACAGGAATATTGAGGTTTGATGCAGCCATCCCATAATACATATATATATTTGTTTTATTATAAACTTCAAGGAGTTTCAAAGTTGCGTGAAGAGGACAACTTTAGGCAAAACAAAATAAGGAATTATTATGCCTTTGACTTGGAAAAAAACCCAAGAACATCATTCCCCACAATTTAGAATGAACACTTATGCTTTATCATGTAAAATTGATTCCAAAACATGTATCATATGGTTTGTAATTTCATGCTTCCTGGTGTTGGATATTAAAATGTTGCTTGCAAAATGGAAAACTTTCAATGCACTCCATTTGTTTCCACATGTTATTCACAATACATCTAATCCTTAGTCAGTCTGATGGAATTAGTCAAACCCCAAAGTGGGTCCGGCTAAAAAAAAATTTGTTTTCAAACAAGTGATTCTCTAAACTGATCCACCGACCGTCTTGAACTAACTGGAATCAAATGTGATCACTGATTTACCATTAAAACTCATTTTAAATCATTTCCACAACACTTGTGAAACTTGTGTCCGGAGGCCTGTTGCCTGGCTTTAAAAACTAACCCAAACCTCTAATCAGGCCCTGAAAATTGGCACATTGAATCTCTATTCTATATTCCTGCACCCTGCTAGATTTCATCTCATGACGAGTTCGAGGTCAAAAGATATTGACCAAAAAAGTTGACTTCTCAGAACTGCCTGCATAAAAACATGTTAAAAAACAACAACCTGGGTCCGGAATTGGCTTCAAAAAATGGGCAAACTGACACTTAGAAAGACAAAAACTGGGGCATTGGTTCTCTGTCATGAGGACATTATGGATCTGTGATTTAGGTTCATGTAAAATCACAAGGCGCAAATGGAAATCAATCAAAGTGGGCAACTTGGATTTTGTAAACTAGAAACATTGACAGAAAACATTTTTTGCGAATGGAATTGACCTGGAAAAGCATGCAAATGGATTCGTCAAGATGTGCAAACTGGCACACTAAAAATATTTTTGGATTAAAACATAGGGGTACAATCCATTCAATCTCATCTATGACAGATTTGGAGTTATAACGCCACAAACAGGGAACCTGACAAATCTGCAAATGCTGACACCAGTAAAAAGATAAAAATTGCATTTGGAATCGCATTTGAAAATTGATCAAACGGATTCATCATAAGGTAAAACTTGAAACATAACAAATCTCTGATGTTTACAATGCAATGCAACAAGAATTTCAACATTTGGGTCAACTGGGTCAAAGTTATAGCATGTCAAATAGGGCTTCTCAGAAAAAATGCAAAGTGCAAGTGCAAGAAACTAGTGAATGACCAAGTTTGAGTGATTCAAAACCTAAATAGACGGAATTGAAATGCCTCAAAATCTAAAACATAGGTTCTTGGGTATGGACACTAGACACTCCCAAAGCAAAAAGCCACAAAAAATTTATGGGTGCAAGATATTCAAATGCAAACTGGGCCTTTGGTCATTATTTGACACTTGGGCAGAATTGCAAATTTTTACACTAGCTCAAAATGGGACTTCACAAAATGGCTCGGAATGACATTTTAACTTCATGGAACACTTAAACAGGCTGAATATAGGGTGTTAGAAACATTAAACACCTTAGGGGGCTCAAATGGACAGCCGGGTACATAGGCACTTAAAAGTGTTTATAGGGCTCAAATTCTTCAATGATGCTGAAAATTGACCATGCAATTTTTAGCGCCAACATATGCAACATAACATTCCTACTCTTATTTAGATATTAGAACATAGCTTAAAATATTTATATGAAATACTACATTCTATGTATAATATTAAGAAAATTATGTCATACACACTACCCATAGGTTTAGTAAGTTCTAGCTGTCTCTGGCATAAGTTCACAAGATATCTACACAAATGTTTTGGAAATGTTTTTGAAAATGTTTTTGACAAAGCACAAAGAGTAAGTCCAAAATATAAAAACTTTATCAAAATTAAGACATTAATATGCCTCATCATCTCCCCCCATTATTCAAATGCTTGTCCTCAAGCATTATACTTCTTTGTCATAGCTCTGAAGTCTCCCACTATAGTTTTCCCTTGCTTCCCACTTCTGAGAGTGTAGAAGAATCCTTTGGTGTGCTTCCAATGTTCACCCAGGTATTCCTCAACCAATGGATCTAGTCTTGTAGCATCATTATCATAAAGAGGCCAAAGAAGGGTAGGAGGCTAAAAAGTCAATGGCACCCATAGTTTCTTTCTTATTTTTCTTCCCAGTTGTATATACTTGGCCACCCTATTAAAATAGTTGCCTCATAATTGACAGGGTTATGTGGTTTTGCCTTTTTGAAAGCTTCTGGCAATCAGTTCGATCAGTTCCTAACCCTTGTAATAGCTCTTTGCTATGTAAAGTTTGGAAGTGTTTTGTACTCTCTATAAACTTTTTCTCTTTTTGCAAACACTTTCTCCCTAATCTTTGGTTTCAATCTTCCATAGCTTAGTCTGAACCAGTCTCTTAAAAGGTCATCGGGCTTGCATGATTCAACCCGTAGTGGTAATGGTTCAAATTTCTCAAGATCTCTATAGGCATTTAACTACCTATCATAGTTTGTCTCATTGTGCATCTTGGACATTAAAGCTCTGAGGTGAATATCCCCAATGTAAAGTAGAGGGTTTCATTCTATCTCATGTTTAATTATGAAATTATGTAAATAGAGTTCACACAACAAATTCTTCTACTGTGAAAGCAAAGTCTGATACACATTGTAGAGATCTTGAGCATTTTTAAATTCACAATCAACATCCCTTATTGTCATCATTAGTTGAAATAGAAGAAACTACTCCTTTAGACAAAGGGAATACACCCTAGGTGGTGGTCTACAAGCCATTACCTGGTCAGCTAACTTTAAAGTCTTATTCATTTGTTGTTTCTATTTCTCAAGTTGCTCTTTCAGTGACTCAATTTCCTTATCTTTGTCAAATATTACTTTTTGCATTTGGTCTCTTTCTTTCCTCCACAAGGCCTTTTAAAAAATGAAGTGATTATACAGACCAAATAATATAGATTGAATTGTAGATGAAGGGAATTCGTGAGCCATAGATTTTTTCTTTTGTTCCTTAGCAACTTCTTGGAAGTAATGGGTATACTAGGAGGATTTATAAGGCATGATAGAAAGATTAGAATATAGGGACTGGAGGTGAAGTAAGTTGATCATTTTTAGGAGCTTTTTCTAAGAGAATAGCAGGGTTTGACTCATACATTTCCTAATTTCCCTGTGGTATTTCATTAATAGACTCATTTTCATTTGTTTCCACATTTTGGGGTTCCAACTGTATAGGAAAATCATCTATAATATTCTCAACCATTGATTCTGTATGAGATTTTGAAATTGAATCATTTAGGTTTTTAGTGCAAACTGGGGATACTCAACCCCACATGCGAGGGGTTTGATGCATAGGAACTTCTTTAACTTCTACTGTTTTGTGGGTCCACTTTGGTTTAGGTGCAACTGGGGTAGACATTGCAGGAGTGGTTGCTACAGGAACAAACCTTTTTCTCTTTGTCACTTTAACAGAAGGGTTTTGAGCTTCCTTTTCAAGATTAGGGCTCTCTTTACCAACCTTATGCTTGCCTTTGTCTCTAGAAGACTAGGTATATCACCCTCTGAAATAGGTTCAACAGGTTTATCAAGAGAGGATAATGTTGGTCTTTTTCTATTTCAGCTAGATTCTGACTAGGCTCTGCAATTTCTTCTTTAGTCCCTAAATTTTGTGGAATAGGGTTGGCTTAAGGCTGCAAGGTTTTAAATTCAACAAATTCTTCCCACGATACAGGGGAGGAATCCCTAAGAGACCTTTCAACTAAAATTTTGATGAGGGCATGATGAGAAATAGAATTTGCATTTCCTTTCTGAGTTTCTTAAAGAAATTGGGGACATTAACTTGAATGTTATGTCTTATAAAACTGAGCAACTTAAGATGGTGAGCATGCAAGTTTGAAAACCTACCTTCGCAAGTCAAATACCTAATGATATGGGTTTCCAATTCTGGATACGGATTTGGAAGAGAGAGTCTTTTATACCCTTGGTTTGAAATGTCTAGTAGAGGGTCACCCAACTGAGAGAACTATGTCCGCGATGACCTAGCATCATGTTCATTCAGATAATACTCCCCATTAACTGGTAGTCTTGTGACACCTACTATATGCTCCTCAGTAGCAATTACTTTTAATCCCCATATTGTGGCTTCCCCTTCATCAAATGCTCTCATAAATTCCATTACTACTTCTTCATTGAGCTCAGTTAACTGTAGGAAGTAGCTAAGCCATCCATAGGCATGAAATCATTGGACTGCTTCCACATCCGCAAGTAGAATACTATGAACAACTAACTCATGTCTCTGCAACTGTCCTCTCATCTTCATGTTGAAAATAGATTGAAAAGATCATTGGTGAAAGAGATTATTGAAAGAGGGAGATTGTTGAAGAAGACTATATATTTCAATCATTGTTTTTTCACTGATGTCAAACCTGCTATTTGCTAATAAGACAACTGCTTATAAGATTCAAGTACTGTCACTTATTTGATTGATGAAGAGGATTTGATCAAAAGATGTAACAATAGCACCTAGAGGAAAGGTTGAGTTATGATTATGTAATGAAGTACAAGGATCAGTTGAGATAATGATGATATGATGTATTGATAATCTACTTAAGGTTACAAAAGGCTAGTCACACTAAGAAAGAGTAGAAGAACAAGTTACACAATGTTTGTCTGCCAAGCTTGACTGAGTGGATAGTAGGTGTCGAGCAAAGTCAGTACAAGTTGAGCAGAAAATTAGTTGGAGCTGAGTAAAAGTTCATTCTAGTGTATGCGGAGAAGAACAGTGGATGCCAAGTAAATTTTAGTTGATGTTGAGCACCAGTAAACTTTACTTTGTGTCGAGTAATTTCATAATGGATGTCGAGCAACGCAATATGTGTCGAGCATTAGAAGGTTGATAATGTCAAGCTACTGCATTATTTAAAAGATCATGGATTCGATGAATCTAAGCTGGCAAGTTTATTGTCTTGATTGTGTGAATTAGGTGAAAGATAAGGTTGATGAGTTGGTGGCACAAAACTCAAGGTAAACCATTTTTAGGTGAAATCAAAGTGGATTCTAGGAGAAGTTTCTAGAATAGATATGAGATATGGGGTAGATACATTATATCCTAACTAATCCATCCAAACTCTAAATTGGATGATGGAGAATGAGCGGCAAAATATCTTAATTTCCGATTTATAGGGATGGTTGGTCATGAAGCAAGGTTGTCATGTGCAAGAACCTAAGGGAGACAAGAAGTCAAAGATTTTACTTCATTTAGTGACCTAAGAGAAGAGTTTGCAATGGCATGTTAAGTAAAAAGACTTAAGGAGATAAATGCTTGAAGGATAAAAAAGTTGTCAAAGCTGCAAAGTATGAAGGCTAAGCAAAATTGAGGACTGAAAAGAAATCTATAATCTACAAATGAAGTTGTAAGTTGTATCAGATCAAAGCCTTACTATTACTGTCTGACAATTGTATCATTCTAGGGCAAATCCTTTGGATTAAGGTTGACCTAACAGTCATTTGTAAATCCTTGAACTAGGTGACATTCTAAGTGAATGGTCTAAAGTCCTCTAACAAGGCTCACTCTTAACACAATGATTGAAATCTTTTAACTGGGTCACATTTAACAGTGTGTATTGTAACCTTTAACAAGGTTGGCCTTTCACAAGGCATCACTTCAAAAGAGTGAAAAGAGTAGCATGTTACTAGTGGTTTTTCCCAAATTGGGTTTCCACATAAATCATTATGTCAAGTGTGTTGATGAATCTGTTATGTTTCATGCTTTACATTTTTGCAAGTTGATTTGATAGTAACCTACAAGTTTTAAGTGATTACATAATCTTATGGATGCATGCATAAGTATAAATTTTTTATTGGTTCACTAATCTATGAAAAGTTTTATTTATTCATCTAGACCTTGAGTAACTGATTCACCCCCCCCCCAGTTATTCTAAAGTATTCCAACACTTCAAAATGCCTAGCCTCAATTTTTTTATTCTCACCACCCTAATAAGTTTTACCCCTTTAAACACTTATATAAATACCCTCTTCTTAGAATTTCAAATTGATCTTTTTGAGAAATGCCAATACCACATTCTCTTAACAAGACTTCATTATGTTTGGCATTTAAAATAATAATGCAATTAATTATGAAAGACATCAAGGTTTAACTGAAAGTTTTCTCATAATAAATAATAGTCCTTTTCAATTATGTCAAACATAGGAGATCTTTCCCAAAATCTCAATGAAAAGGTACGACAGATACGAAAATATTTTAAAATTAAAATCAGACCAATACAACCTATAATGTGGACATGACTAGGGTAACATGGAGATGTTACTTGGAAATTAATACACTTTCTTGGCCCCTCACTAAATTTTGACAAGTGTCCACACTTAAAAATTTTGGCATCGAAATGAGAAATTGGCTTAAGGCTTATACAATACATTTAATGTAGTATTATATGTATATATATATGTGTGTGTGTGTGTGTGTGTGTGTGTGTGTGTGTGTGTGTGTGTGTGTGTGTGTGTGTGTGTGTGTGTGTGTGTGTGTGTGTGTGTGTCAAAACCTATGCACTAAAAATGAATAAAGAGTAAAAATGTTGTACCTATTTAGAGCATACTTTTGCATGCATATTGATAAGGTGGAAAAGTCTAATGACTGCATAAAAGGTACTGATGGTATGGTTTATTGAAAGTAGTAAAAATAGAATTTGTGGGTGATGTGGAGTGTGAGTGGATGATAGATAAAGAAATGAGATAAGTTGATATGAAGAAAAAGAAAAATGAATGAAAGAATGGACCTCACATTAAATGAGGTTTTATTATGAGTGCTCATTGAAGGTTTGTCATGGTATGGTTGCAGGAAGAAGGTTTGCACCCTCTGTTGCACGAACTATGTCTGTAGGAGCTGGTAAATTGTTTGTTGGAACTACTACAAGAACTCATCTTTGGTTTGTGGTTTATGATAGAGGTACAATCTATGGAAATTTACAAGCAATTTGAACTAAATAGGATCAATGATTGTTAGTTGGACTACTCCATTGTTGAAAACATATTGAATTTCATAAAGCCCTAGCCACTAAGTCTATAACTTTCCTAGCTCCTCTTTGAAATGAGAATTGTTTATTATGGATATGTGTATCATGCCACTTCTTTTGCTACTATTGAATGATCTCTATTCTTTCCAAAGTTTTCTTTCTCATTTCATCCAATGAGTTCAAGTGGAGAAGTCTCTATTCTTGTGTTGCAGGAAGACTAATGTTTAATTCCAAAGCCATGTGTAGTGTTTTATGTTTAAATTCAATAGGCAACATTATTGCTTTTCCATACACAAGTTCAAAAGGAGTGAATCCAGTTATTGTCTTCCATGTAGTTCGGTATGCCCAAACAGCTTCAGTTAAACTATTGCTCCAATCTTTCCTATGTATTTGCACTTTCTTGGTCAGAATGGCCTCAATTTCTCTATTGGTGACTTCTGCCTGCCCATTTCCTTGAGGGTGATAAGGACTGGATTTCCGATGCCTTATGTTATATTCTTTCATAACTTTAGTGATCAAGTTTGATGTGAACTAGGTGCCTTGATCTGTGACAATTTCTCTGGGAACTATGTAGCATGTGAATATTTCCTCATATAAGAATTTAGCTACTTTCTCATCTCTTTCATTTTTCATTACCCTAACTTCCACCCATTTAGTTAAATAATCTGTGCATACTAAGATGTAGGATTTTCCATTTGATGGTGGGTCAATTGGACCTATGAATTCCATAACCCACTTGTTAAAGGGTGTTACAATAATCTATGGATTGAGTGGCATCTCATATGACTTGGTTGGTCGGCCCATCCTCTGGCATTTGTCACATTTAGTTGTATAATTTGTTGCATCTTTATGTAAAGTTGGCCAATAATATCCAATTGAAAGTAACTTCAGTGCTATTATTTTTCCTACCAAATGGCCTCCACATGATTCATCATGATAGGCATTTAGTATGTCATATATCTCATCCTCCTTGACACATCTCCTCATGACCTGATATGGTCCAGTGTAGAAGAGATTGTTATCTATCCATGAATAATGAAAACTTTTCTCTGCTAACTTCTTCTTGTCTTTGTGAGAGAAGTGGGGGGGGCATTCTATTTGTAGCTAGATAGTTTTCTATGTCTACATACCATGGTGTGTGAGTTGCTATGTGGAACAAGTGCTCATCTGGAAATGTATCTTCAATTGGGGTCAGATCTTCATCAGCAATGTGTAGTCTAGACAAATAATCAACAACTATGTTAGACTTTCCTGGCTTATCAAAAATGGTAATATAAAATTCCTACAACAACAAGAGCCAACGTGCCAATCTACCATTTACAACAGGTTTGTTCATTAAGTACCTTATAGATGAGTGGTTAGTATGAACAAAAATAGGATATCCAATTACATTATGTTTGAATTTGTTCAATGCATAAACTATAGCTAAAATTTCTTTCTTAGTTACTATGTAGTTTAGTTCAGCATCATGGAGGCTTTTACTAATATAGTAGATTGCATTTTCAAGGTTAGTAGGCTTTTGTCCTAATACAACACCTATAGCATAGTCTAATGCATTAGTATGGATATGAAATGGAATTGACCAATCTGGTCCCTTCAGAACTAGAGTTGTAGTGAGGAGTTTTTTAAGCTACATGAACACTTCATTACATTTGGGTGTCCAAATCAATTTAGCTTCTTTAGTCAATAGTGTATATAAAGGACTGGCTATTTTACTAAAATCTTTTATGAAACATCTATAATAGCTAGCATGACCTAAAAAAGATCTTACATCCTTTAATTTTGTAGGTATGGGAAATGTTAGAATTACCTCTATCTTAGCTAGGTCCACTTGTATCCTTGCAACTGATATAAAATGACCAAGCACCACTCCTTCCTACATGAGCATGAAACATTTCTCACTATTGAGTGATAGATTATGTTCTTTGCATTGGACAAGAACCTTTTCAAGATTCATCAAGGCTTCCTCAAAGGTGACTCCAAATGTTGTGAAATCATCCATGTATATTTCCATGTAGCCATGCAATATATTAACAAAAATGTTGATTATAGCTCTTTGAAATGTTGTGGGAGCATTACAGAGGCCAAATGACAAGACAAAATATGGAAAAGTACCCCATGGGCATGTAAATGTGGTTTTATCCTAATCTTTTGGAGCTATACTTATCTAATTATAACCACTGTACCCATCAAGAAAAGAAAAATATTTCTTGCTAGCCAGACTATCCAGAACTTGATCAATAAAGGGTAAAGGAAAATGATCCTTCTTGGTTGCCTTATTCAATTCTCTGTAATCTATACAAATTTTCCATTTCCCTCCCTTTTTAGATACTATAACCAAAGGTGAGACCTATCTACTATCAGATATACGGTATATAAAACTAGTAATAAGAAACTTTTATAGATCAGTTTTAACTATTTCTCTGAGTGTTGGATTAATCCTCCTCTGGGGTTGATGGAGTGGTAGGCACCCTTCATTGATATATATTCTATGAGTGCATAATGTAGGACTTAACCCTTACATATCCCCATAGTCCTATGCAAAAGCCTTTTCATGTTTTTAAAGAAGCTCTATTAACTGTTTCATCTATTTGGGAGGCAACTTGTGATTGACATGCAGATTATGACCTCTTGAAAACTCAACAATAGTTGTGAGATCAAACATAGTAGCTTCAGAAATTGGACTTGTGTCTAGTTCACATGGTAAAAGATGATGGATAATGTCTGGCTCCTTGAGTAGAAAATAATTCTTATTAAATTCCTCATATGTAGTTATTTCCAACATAGAACTGTCAAATACATCCTTTTCTACCACACAATTATTATTAAGAATACTCTAAATTACTGAATCCTCCTCCTACAGCTTTAGAAAAGACTATCTATGTAACATCATAAGCTGTGCTATAGAGTTTAACTCTTCCTCTCCATCCCCTAAATCTGGCCATATTGATGTGCTTAAATTTGGTTGGGGTTGTGTTGGAGGATACAGGCCAAATTTCTGTGTTCCCTATCTATCTTAAATGGTCATATTTCGTGACCTAAAACTTATACTTGTATCAGCTATAGCTAATCATGGTCATCCTAAAATGACAGGGCAACTAGATAAGTTGACTTTTGGGGACAAAATCATGAAATCTACAAGGTACTCTAAAGAGTCTAGGGTTACTACTGTGTCTTCTATTATCTCATCAGGAGTGATAGTAAAACTATCTGCAAGTTGTAGAATTGTTGGGGTAGCCCTTAATCCTTCCATATTCAGCTTTTTCATAGTATTCTTAATCATAATATTTATAACAGCACCAAGACCAATCAAAGCATTTTTAACAAACTAGCCATTTATAATCACATTCACAATTGGACTTCCTGGATCATAACATTTAAGAATAACCAATTTTCCTAACATAATATCAGTCAATTGTCCTATAACATAGACTATGGTTGGGTCCTTTTTCTTTCTCCCAAATGTTTTCAGATAGGCTTCTCTAATGGCTTTGCCATAAATAGGAACATCTTCAATAGCTTGGAATAAAGGAATTTGGACATGGATGTTCTTTAGCTAATCAATGATGTCAAAGGATTGTTCCTCTGTTTGTGTCAATTTATTTTTTGTGAGCTTTTGTGGAAAAATAGGTTCAATTGTTGTTTGGGTTTGAGCTGAGCGAGTTACATTGGTTGGGTCAACCATTTGTGGTAGAGAAGTTGCTAGTACTGATGTTGCAGGAGTATCTAGTATTTCAGTTATGAGAGGTAGTTTAGGTGCTGGTAGGGTTGTACCAGATCTCAAATGTATATTTGCAACATTTAGAGCATACGAAGGGTATTGATGAGCATCAACAAAATACATGGGTTGTTGTGGTTGTTAGTTATTTGGATTTGGCTGAGCTTGTGCAAGCAACTAGATCTGCTTTTGAGGTCCAAAACTTGTAGGTGGTGGCATTAGTGTAGATTGTTGGACTGGAGGCAATAGTTGTGGATTACTAGAATTTTGGTTAGGCCATTGTTGAGGTCCTCTCCATTGGTTTGTAGACTACTAATTCCCTTGGGGTGGTTGCCATTGGTTCTGTTGATTTTTTCATTGACTATTTTGCTAGTTAGACCACTAGTTGTTTTGTTGGTTTGGCAGGGAAGGTTGGGAGTACTGAGGCCATTAAAGTTGTTGTGGATAATTTTTCCAAGCATTATTCCAATTAGGTTGACTATATTGTGGAGGACCTTGGACATTACAATTTCTCCATTGATTACCATATGGATTTAAATTTTGTAAAGGGTCTTGAAGCATATCTTGGCATAAGGCCCATGGTCGACATTGAGAAACAAAGAATACTTGCTCATCCTCTCCTTCTATCTTGATGTACTCAGTTGGAAGATGTTGGTTCTCTACACTAGCAACCAATTTGCATTGATAATCTTTCTTTTGCTTTTGGCAATGTGGACTTAACTAACTGCACCTTAGCCTCTACATGCTTCTTTTTTGCAATCATTATTTTGAGATGTGTAGTGACATCATTTATGATTTCCTATGTGAATCTGAGAGTAGATTAGATATCTTGGGCTTTGAAATACCCTGACTGGTCCCTTTAGCAATTGTGGACCAGTGTCCTGTGCCTTTCTTCATAGTTAACCTTGACTAGTTAAGATAGATTTTCTTGAGTTCAGCTCAAGAAGATTGATATACATCACCACCAACCATCAAGTCTCATGCTTCCAAACAATTATCGTTCACCCCTCTCAAGAAGACTAGTTTCTACGAATACTCCACCAATACATGTTGGGGGTTCTTCTGTAGTGTCTACAAGAAACATGAAACATAGTCTTCCAATGTTTCATCCTCCTTTTGTGATATTCTAAAGATATCATCTCCTCTTGGATCATTCCCCTTGCAATACTCTTTGTATTTCTCCAGAAATAGAGTTTGCATTTCATCCCAGGTACCTACTACATTGGCTCCTAAGCCCATGAACCATCGTAAGGTTAATTCTTTCAATGTTGTTAGAAACAACTTGAGCTTATGGACATTAGTGTTATAGTCAAAGTTATGATAGAGTATGCCAAACTCAAACAAGAAAGTATTAGGAACCTCAATTACAAGGCCATAGAACTCTGGAAGAATAGTTGTGGGTATATTTTTGAGATTAGCATTGGTTATGAGGATTAGGAGAGAAAATGGATAAGTAGGTTGTGCCATTATTGGAGGTATTTGATTATGGGGTTGTTGTTGAAGAGGAATGGTTGCTACGAGATTGTTAACAACGGGTGGATTCAGACCAAAACTATCAAGAAAGCTAGCCAAAATTTCAGCAAAAGGCTGAAGACCACTTGTGTCCAAGGGTTATGTTCTATAGGAAGATCCTACAGGAAAATTAGGGCTTGTGTCCTCAAAAGGAAACTCAACTTCTTCTTCAATTTCTTCATTCAAATTAACAGACTCCCATGGAAGAAATCTGGCATATTCATCTTGTTGTCTTCCTCTTCGATGCATGCAATTGAATTGGTGACTTGTTAATCAAGCCCACAACTTTGGGATTATTAGCTAACAAACTAATCTGAAAATAAAGGACTCATGAAGGTTCCTAGTTTGACTCCATCCCCAGCAATGGCACCAAAAATGTACGGTTTCATAATAGATGAAGATAATCACACCATTTTCTTTCTCAAGGATATTATATCTATTCTAAAAGCTACCTATTCCACCATGAAATACACTTGAATTTTCAACCCAAGGATGTAGGACTTGAAATGGGTCAGCACAGTATGTGCACTAAGTTCCTTTAAGAGTCTTAACACCTATGTTGCAGGAAAGTAAAATGCATGAAAGGAATCTATAATACTGTGACAAAACGGTAAACTTGGACTAACAAAAGATAACTATGGAAATCTTTGGAAAGTGAATCTAAACTAGTTAACAACTCAAAACATCCACCATGATCATTTTCTGCAAGTGCTGCAGGAACTTTCACAATAATAATGTTGCAGGACTAATATAGTAAATCTATCTTGAAAATAAGAAATTGCAAGGAATGAATCTACTCTACGTAAATCTATTCCACCTCCCAAGTGGGCCCCCTTGGTTGGTTTCAAATAATTACAAACAAAACAAGTATTCCAAAAATCACTCTTTCATTAAAATCCTTCTCTAACTACATCCACTGAATAATCCATGAAGAATAGAAAAAGAGTAACTTCTGAGTCTTAAACTAGCATTGTCTATTTTCTCATTACTAACTTACTGAGATGATTAAAATCCATTATATAGAGGATTGGATAATTATTAAAAACATGACATAAAAGTATTGAACAAACATCACTAGAAAAGAAGGCAGAAGATCAACCATGACATAGGACATTCATTACTAAGCAACAGAATAACAACTTGCAGGAAATATAGCAAGTCGAGTCTTCCTGGATTTTTTGGAAAAGTAACTCCTTTGTAGGCATGGCTTATCCATAGAAACTGAACTACACTTCCTTTGCCATGATAGGTCTCCATCATTTCTCTTCCTTTAATGCAGTAATCACCACCCTTTGTGTCACTCTTCATTTCTTAAAAGTTAGAAACATTCATAACTCATATGCAAGATAACATTCCTACTCTTATTCAAATATTAGAATATAGGTTAAAATATTTATATCAAATATTGCATTCTATGTATAATATTAAGCAAAGTATGTCATACACACTACCCATAGGTTTAGTAAGTTCTAGTTGTTTCTAGAATAAGTTCACAAGATATTTACACAAATATTTTGGAAATGTTTTTAACAAAGCACAAAGAGTAAGTCCAAACTATAAAAACTATATCAAAATTAAGACATTAATATGCCTCATCAATCGCTCTTGGTATCAAGTTTTCCATCCTTATTACCTTTAAATATATAACACTTTTCTTCCAAATATTTTTAAATATTTCACATTAGGAGTGTTGGGACTCAAAATTGCCTTCTCGATTTGAGTACCATTCCAAGCTTTTGAGCCCTTTTAAGCACATTTAATGCATGTGTACCTAGCTATTCGTTTGAGGTCTAAGATGTGTTTACTATTTCTAATACCTTGCATTCAGTATATCCACTTTTCCCATGAAGATAAATTACCATTCTGAGTCATTCTGTAAAGTTTCATTTTGAGCAATGTCCAAATCTGCATTTTTGCCTTAGTGTCAAATTGTGATAGGAGGCCTAGTTTGCATTTGAATATCTTGCACCCAGTAATGTTTCATGACTCATTTCCTTTGGAGTGTTTATTATTCCTATCAAAGAACCTATGTTTCATATTTCAAGTCATTTCAGCATGTTTTGACTAGGTTTTGAACCCCTCAAAATTGGTTGTTTACTGTTGTCATGCTGATGTAAATTGTTCAAAATTTTGGGAGGCCCTATTTGACCAGTTATAACTTTGATCTAGTTGACTGAAATAAGAAAATTCCCTTTACATTGCATTTTAGAGGTTAGATACTTGTTATGTTTCAATTCTGAGCTTATGACAAATCTGTTTGATTAGTTTTCGGACGCAATTCCATTTGTAATTCGTAAAGTTTTACTAGTGTCATAAAGTAAAAATTAGTTGGTACCCCTATTCGGGATGTCATAACTCAAAATCCATGAGAGATCAAATATATTGTATCATTGTGTTCTACTCTAAAAATTCTTTAAGTGTGCCAATTTGCAACTCTTGACGAATTTGTTTGCACACTTTCCCAGGTCCATTCCATTTGCAAAAATCACTTTTATGCCAGTGTTCCTAGTTCTGCAAATCTAAGTAGCCCAATTTGATTGCTCGCCAAATTACCCAATTATTTGTCATGAGTCCAAATCCTAGATTTATATTATACTATTGATAGTGAACCAATGCCCCAATTTTTGTGCCCCCAAGTGCCAGTTTGACCTATTTCTAGCGCCAAAACTGAATGTGATTTATGGTTTTCTAACATTTTTGCTTGCAGGCAATTTTGAAAAGGAAACTTTGACGGTCAATAACTTTTGACTCCAAATTCATCACGGCATTAGATTTGACAAGGTAAGAGTATGCAAAACAAAGAATTAGTAGGTTTGATTTCAAAGCTCGGTCAAGTGTTTTGGTCAATTTTTAAGGCCAGTCAAAGGACCTCTAGGCACGAAGTTGACAATATGCAAATATAGGTGAAAATGAGTTTTAAAAGTTGAAGTGATGATGTAGATTGATTTTAGTTAGAGTCAAGTGTTTAGTAGATTAGTTTAAGATGTCAGTTGTTCGAAAATGAAATTTTTTTTAGCCAGACCCACTTGGGGCTCGACTGATTCCATCATATTGATAAAATGTGTACAAAATGGAGATTTTGAAAGGGAGATTGTAATGATTCTAATTGTTACAATGTTTCACCATGTGCATATCACCAATTGAAGGTCAAATGGCTATGTTGGACCATATATGCATGATCAATAATAAGAAAGGAATTTGGAGGACATTCTTAGGTTGTTAATGCTCATAAATTGTGTCACGCTTGCAACAAAATTTCAATGTCACCTTCAATGATATGAAACATTGGCAGTTCTCATATGTCTTAAAGGTGTCATAGAAGTGGACATTTCATTAGGGAATTAAATCATTCTAAAGCAAGTTGAGTGGTAATTATGCTAATATGTTCTCCTGCTAAAAAAGGAATGGCCTCCAATTGATTTTATAAGAATGTGTGATGAAGTACAAGTGAAAATAAATTTTCCTAAAGCCACAAAAAGATAAGATTAACTCCAAACGATAGATATAATGAGTATAATCCCCAAGCACGTTGCTTCAACTAGCATCCCAAAGGTCATAAGTTGTACCTGCTTGAAATTATTAGATGAGTATTCTTCTAAGGCTCGTGCTCAAGTAAAGTCATTCAATTCTTATTCTAAACATAGTTAGTTGGCTATGTAATGGAGAGGCCATGAATGAGGAGGAAGGGTGTCACCATTGATGGTTATAAAGAAATTGAGGACAATCCATAGAGAGAGAGACTAAGAATGATTGGATAGGTTGTGTTTCGGCTATTCGTGCCAATTATTGTTAGAAATGCTTTAGAATAACTGAGAGGAGGGGTGAATCAGTTACTCAAGGTCCAAATGTCCTAATAAAACCTTTTTTTTCACTAAGTATGGTGAGCCCATTAAACTAACCATGCATCCAATCTAAACATTTTTCTAAGCTAAACTATGTTACTCAGCACCTACTGTGGATTCACTCGGCATCAACTAAGTTTTATAATGCTTGGCACCTAGCTAAACTTGCTCAGTACCTTCTATTTAAGTTGGCACACACTAGATTTTGTATTTACTCGGCACTTACTGATAATTTTCTCGGCATGAACTAGCTTGCTCAAAACCCACTAATAAATTTAGTCAAGCTTTGCAAATAGCTTTGTTATAACTTATTCTTCTAGAGTTCCTAAGTGTAGCCAACCTCTGTATCTTCAAGTGTATTGTCAATACATCATTTTACCATTGTCTTAATTGATCCTTGTACTTCATTACAAAAGCATAACTCAACCCTTCCCTTAGGTTCTTTTGTTACATCTTATTGATTAAATCCTCTTCATCAATCAACTAAGTGATAGTACTTGGATCTTATAAGCAATTGTCATTCCAGCAAATAGCAGGTTTGACATCAATGACAAAAAAATGATTGAAATCATTCTTTACCAACAATGTCCCTTCTTCAATAATGATCTTTTCAATCAGATTTCAACAATCTCCCTGTTTGGCATTGATGACAAACCAAAATAATCAACCAGGTTATCCAAAATGCTAACTAGGTTAGAATAGTAAGTCAAATGCCAAAAAGAAAACTTTGTATCCAAAAATTATTCATTCTATTAGCAACTCTAAATTTCTTATGACTCCTTTTGAATTTTGTAAGTATCTCCCTCTTTCAAAGGATTAGGGATATCTCTTTTGTTGATACATTGTCTTCTCCTTTTTGCTCTACTCCCTCTCTAATCTTGTCATCTTGATTGATTTTTGTTTGTGTTTTTTTCTCTCTCTTAGCTACTATTTCCTTTCTCCTTATTTTCTACTATTTCTTCCTTTACACATTTGATCCTGTAGATTTGATCAATTTCTGTTATTTCTCCCTCTTTGACAACAATGCCAAAGACATATTATTTTAGCATTTGTAGGAACTCTTGTTTCTCCCTCTATCACCTTGCCTATGACTTATTTGGAATTTTAGTATTTTAATTACTTTAGGCAAAACCTAAAGTAAGTATCCTTTGCATCAATTTATATCATTTCAGCAATCAACTCATTTGATGTAAGGCACTCTTACTATTACTCAATTAGCCTTATATAGGGGTATTACCCCTAACTTACCTCTAAGATACTCAAATGCATCTTTAGGTAGTGGTTTTGTGAGGATGTCAGCAATTTGTTCCTTTGAGTTGACATATTCCATCTTTACTTGTTTGTCTTCCACCAGTTCTCTTACATAGTGATAATTGCAATGTGTTTTGTTTTGGCATGCATCACAGGGTTCTTTGATATGTTGATGGCACTTGTGTTATCACAATAGAGCATCACAGGTTCCGTTATCTCTTCCTTCATACCTTTCAATAGGTGCTTGATCCATACAATATTTGTATAGTTTATGACAGTAGCAACATACTCAGATTTGGCTATGGACTATGAGGTACAACTTTGTTTTTTACTTGTCCAAGTGAGCAATCCTCTACCTAAGAAGAGTGCTCCTCTACTAGTGTTTTTTCTGTCATCTATAATACCTCCCCAATCTGCATCAGTGTAGGCATTCAATTCAAACTTTTCAGTCATCTTGTAGTATAAGCCAAAGTCATTTGTTCCTTTTAGGTACCTCATTATTATTTTTACTGCCATAAGATGATTTTCTCTTGGATTTGCAAAAAATCTTGCCATTATTCCAAAAAATAATGCAATGTCTAGTCTACTGTGTACAACATACTATAACTTTCCAATCATTGATCTGTACATTGTCTGATTTACTTCAGTTGATTCATCATTCTTGGATAACTTATGTCCTATTATCTTTGGTGTACTAACTGGTTTTGAATCCTCTAAGCCAAATGTTTTGAGTATCTTCTTGATATATTTTGATTGGGTCACAAATATGCCATGTTTTAGTTGATATACTTGCAATCCAATAAAGAATTTGATTTCTCCAAACATTGACATCTCAAACTCATGTTTCATCTAATCAGCAAAATCTTTGCATAGTGCATCTTTTCCTCCAAATATTATATCATCAACAAAGATTTTAGATATCAAAATTTCTTTACCTTTTTCTATCTTGATATACAGGTTGTTGTTGTCATCTATTCTCTCAAATCCTATCTTCACAAGATATTTGTGAAGTCTCTCATACCAAGCTCTAGGTGCTTGTTTCAAACCATAGAGTGCTTTATGTAGTTTACAAACCATATCCTTGTTTTTGTCATCTACAAATCCCTTTGGTTGTTCTATGTAGACTTCCTCTTCCAATATACCATTCAAAAAAGAAAACTTTACATCCATTTGGTAGACTTTAAAACCTTTGTAAGTAGCATATGCAAGTAGAGTTCTTAATCCTTCCATTCTTGCAATAGGGGCAAATGTTTCCCCATAGTTCAGTCCTTCTTCTTGAGCATAACCTTTACAAACTAGTCTGGCCTTATTTCTTGTGATCTCACCATTCTCACCTAGCTTGTTCCTAAATACTCACTTGGTACCAATCACATTCTTATCATCTAGTCTTGGAACTAGGGTCCAAGTTTTGTTCTTCTCTATCTGCTCAATCTCCTCTTCCATAGCTTTACACCAATCATCATCTTGTAGTGCATCTTTCACTGTTTTGGGTTCAATCTTGCTTAGCAGACATGAGTCATTTCTTAGTTTGTTCCTTGTCATTGGTTTGGCTTCCTTATCACCAATGATTTTTTTAGCAAGGTGATGTCTTCTCACATACTTGGATAGCCTTGTTTCTTTCCTTACTTCCATGTCTATTCTTTTAGCTTCAGAGTCACTATGCATATCTCTTTTAGGTAGCTCATCATCTCTTTCATGTGTACTAATTTTAGAGTCAAAATGTGCATTACTTTCATTCTGCAACTCGAGTTCTGAATGCAACTCGACATTCACTAGTTGTAACTCGGCTGATACTAAAACTTGTTATTGATTACTAACTTGATTGGCAACTTCTTCTTTAGTAGGCATTCCTTCATAGAAGTATACAAAGGATCTATACTCTTCTAGTTTCTTGATGGATTCATCAACTTGAACTACTGTATGCTCATCAAAGTTTACATTTGCACTCTCCACAATTTTTTTAGTGTTAGTATTTAAACACTTATATGCTTTACTTCTAGTGGAGTATCCAAAGAATATACCTTCATCACTCTTTGCATTAAACTTTCCATTTCTAAAATCTTTAAGAATATAGCACTTACAACCAAACACTTTGAAATGTTTTACATTGGGTAAGTGACCATAACATAATTCAAAAGGTGTTGCATTTGTACCTTTCTTGATTTAAACTCGATTCAGGGTGTAGACAGTTGTACTTATAGCTTCTCTCTAGTACTTTAGAGAAACATTCTTCTCCATCATTAATGTTCTGGTGCAATCCATCACAAATCTATTCCTCCTCTCTATAATTCCATTTTGTGGGAGAGTTCTAGGTGTTGATGTTTGATCCAGGAGGATCTTCAGGACCTGAAATTGAAGTGTTCTAGTTTCTCTCAGAAGTAATGCCATTGCATAGAGCACAGAATTCTGAACCCGGTGTAACTTGAACGAGTGAAAAAGGAGTCTGTACACTTAAGTTACAGCCAGTCAAAGTTAGGTCAACCTCGGGTATAGAGGCCATCAGAAAGGTGAAAATCCAAACTCCTTGAAACTGGTCAACAATGGATTTCAAATTGAAGAGCTCTCCGAGAGCTTTCTAATGATGGTCGTTTCATTGAAAACGGAGTCCAGATGTGGAAGATATCATCATTTGTAGTTACGAAAAAAAAGAGGGAAATGATGACATCAGCATTGTGATGTGACACCTACATGGCGGATGGTGTAATGTATTTCACCAAAATACTTGTATAGATTTGAACCTCTAACCTAGGGGCTCCAAGACACGGCTAGTGGCAATTGAGCCACCACTTGACTTTGATATTAAACAGGTGGATTTTCTATTTAACGTTTACTACACTAGAAATTGGCTTTAGAAAGACCGCCGGCGGGGTTTGAACCCCCGATCGGCGGCCTGCTCAAAATGTCACAAGTCGTTGCGCTATCTTAGCACTTTGAGATATTATCGCCGCTAATTTTAATTAAGCCTTATCAACTGCCGATCACCTATTTAAAAATAGGTTTATTTGTTAAATTTTTAAACAACTCGCCCCAAATTTGTGATAAGGCTAATCCCCAAAAATGGCCAAAGGAGGATTTCAGATATGGGATAATAAATAAGCCCTTTATCCATTTTAGCCTAATTTTGGCATATTTTCTTGTATATAAAGGGTGGAATGTAGGCTTAGAAGGGGGGCTCATTTTTCCAATCCTTGGTTTTCCCACTCATTCTTGCATCCTGGATTTCTCGTTCTTTCTTATTCGAAAGACATTCTAGGAAGAAGGAGAGGATTTTAGAGGAAATTGTTGGAGAGCCACTCTATGATGCAGTTGTTCTGAGTCTATAGTCAGACCTTGTTTTAGGCAAAGTCATTCTAACTCTTCAGAAATTGGTCTTGCGCCTTGGTGCTTGTTACAAGACAATTTTGAGTCTGAATTTTGTATGACTTTGTGGATGGACTGTAGCGTGTTTTAATAAACTTTCAGAACATGATTTATGCATCAGTCACCCAGTTGAGGTAGACTCGGAGACGTAGTTTGTTCAGACGGACGAACTCTGAGATCAAACTGATTCTCTCTCTCTTACTTTATTTTATGTGCTTTAATGTTCTTTTAAGTTTAATTAACTTTTATTTGTATATTGCACTAGCACATCAGGGGTATTTCTGAATATTCAAATTCTCTGTAGTTATCTTCCATATGATTTAGGTCATACTTAATGTTTAAGGTATTTCCAGACATTAAGCTTCTGTATACTTGTTCTGCAATTTTACACTTAGTATAACATTGCCTTGGTCCTAATCAGATCAATGTTTGTCTCTTAATTCCTTTATCATTGCAAAATGTCTCAAATTCTTTTGATGTGAATTCTCCTCCTCTGTCTAATCTTAGGCACTTCAGACTTTTCTCTTTCTTTCTCAACCCTGGCCAAATACCACTTGAACATTTGAAATGCATTAGATTTTTGCTTTAAGAACATGACAGTCATCATCCTAGAGTAGTCATCAACAAACATCATTATATATGTGTCTCCTTTGTAGCTTTGCACTTCTATTGTGCCACATAAATCAGTATGGACTAACTCTAGTACTTCTTTGGAAGTATAGGTTTTGCTCTTGAAACTTGACTTGGTCATCTTTCCTAGCTAACATTGTTTGCACATTGTATTGTCAGGCTTCTTTAGTTTAGGCAATCCTTTGACTTTCTTCATTCTGTTGATGCTAATCAGATTATCAAATTTGACATGACATAGTAATTTATGCCCTAGCCACACATCATCAAATCTTACAATAAGATAGGCAACATCCTTCATATCTAGGTAAAATAGATTGCTCCTAATTTGGTCTCCTTTTCCTATCAGATTTCTATCAGCGTCATAGATTTTGGCAGTTTTATTTCTAAATTCTACTTTGCATCCTACATTGCCTAATTGTGACACACTCAGTAGATTATAGTTCAATCCTTCAACATAATATGCATTATCACATGAAATTTTCTCTGTAAGCTTAATGGAACCTTTTCCTTTGATTAGAAATGGAGCATCATTTCCAAATCTAACATTATTTACATCATATTATGTTAAGGTAACAAACTTATTTTTGTCTCCTGATATGTGATGTGAACATCCACTATCTATGATCCACCTGTCATTCTTGTTCACACAAGTTACCAATGTTGTTGCCTCATCTTCATCTGACTCATCCTTCATAGCTACATAGACTACCTCATCATCATTTTCATTAGAATTCTCTTCTTCAACAATGTGGCACTTTTTGCCTTTGTCTTTGCTATCATCTTCTCTTCTGCTATTGTACTTATTGCCTTCTCTATAGTTCTTTTTCTATGTGCACCTTGTAGCAATATGTCCTACTTCATTGCAATTAAAACAAATGATATGCAACTTACCTTTGAATTTGCCTTTACCTCTATGAAATCTTCTAGCCAGCAATGCTTGCAATTGTTCTGCATCTTCTTCATATGTGTTGTTGTCACTAGATGCATATTTCATCTTACTTTTCTTCTTATTTGGTTTCACTTCTTTAGTGTCTTTCAACAACAACTTGGCCTTGAAAGTAGATTCAAGATTCTCAGGTCTGTAGCTATCAAAATTGGATAACTCAAATGCAATAAGTCTTCCCACTATTCTTTCAAGATTTAGTTGTTTCCTGGTATGCATCTCAACTCTTGGATGGCTGATACTCTAATAGCATAGTTGGGGAGCAAGGTTCTTAAAACTTTGCTAATAACAGTTTCATCTTCTAAATGACCAGTCACACTTCTTATTGCACTTACTACTTTCTTTATTCTAGAGGCATATTGAGCAATGTTCTCACCTTCCTCCATTCTCATGTCATCAATCTTTCCTCTTAGGCTTTATGCTTTAGCTCTTTGGATGTTACGATCTCCTCCATAAATATTTGTCAAGGCTTTCCACATCTTGAATGCAGAGGTACATCCCTTGATGTCATCAAATTTAGCATAGTTGAGGATAGAGGCAATCTCCAACATTGCTTGATTGTGCTCCTTCTTTTTATTCATATCTTCTACAATAGGGACACCAACTAGATGAACATGTTCCACTTCAATTGGGGTTTGTGCATGATCACCTATTGATCTAAGGTGCAACTTCATTAAACTTTTCCATGCAACGAAGTTATCTCTGTTGAGCTTGGGAACTTCTCTCTTAGACATCTTGATCTTTCTGCTTCTAGTACCTTTAAACCAAATCAGTAGATGGTTCTAGTACCAATTGTTAGAAATTATTTAGAATAACTAAGAGTGGGGGTGATTCAATTATTCAAGGTCCAAATGTCCTAATAAAACCTTCTTTTTTTCACTAAGTACGGTGAGCCCATTAAACTAACTATGCATCCAAGCTAAACATTTTTCTTAGCAAATTACTGATAAATCAACATGAAGGAATAAGATATGAAAACTTGACACAACACAGTGATTTATGTGGAAACCTAATTTGGGAAAAACCACCAGTAACATGCTACTCGTTTCTCACTCTTCTGAAGTGATTCCCTGTGAAAGGCCTACCCTGTTAAAGGCTACAAAACACTGTTAAATGTGACTTGATTAAGGGATTTCAACCACCTTGTTAGGAGTGAGCCTAGTTAAAAGACTTTAGAAAATTCATTTGGAATGTCACCCTATTAAAGGATTTCTTAATGGTTGTTAAACCAACCTAAGTCCATAGGATTTTTCCCTAACAGATACAATTGCTAGAGAGTAACAATAAGGGCTTTTGATCTAATATAACTCACAACATAACTTGTAGATTTTAGATCTCAATTCAATTCACAAATTTTCCTGGCTTTTAGTCTTTGTAGCTCTAACAGTTTGTCCTCCTTTCAAGCTTTGTCTCCTTGAGTCTCCATGCTCGTTATGCCAATGCAATCACCTCTGTGGTCACTTATCAAAGTAGAGTCTCTATACTCTGTTCTTTCCTCTCAATGCCTTCTCCTTGACACCACACACTCTCTCCCATCTCACTTTGCTTCTTGACCTATAACTCCTTAAGTAGGAGTTTGGAATACTTTTCCCGCTCTAATCTTCCTGCTCTTATTTTGGGTTTGAATGGATTGGGTAAGATACGATGTATCTTCCCCTTATCTTGTTTCTTCTAGAAACATCATGTGGAATCCACCTATATTTGCCTAAAAATGGTTAATCTAGAATTCTATACCACTAGCTCAACATCCTTATCTTCCTTCTGGTTCACAAATTCAAGGTAACAAACTTATCAGCTCACATCTAGCGAATCTTTAACTTTTCAAATAATGCAGCAGCTCGGCACCATTAGCTTTCTGATGCTCGGCACATACTATGTTACTCGACACCTATTGTAGATTCACTCGGCATCAACTAAGTTTTACTGATGCTCAGCACCTATTAAATTTTGTCTAGCTTGGCACCTAAACTTTCTTGGCACCTTCTATTTCACTTGGCACACACTAGATTTTGCATTTGCTCAGCACTTACTGATAATCTGCTCGGCATGAACTAGCTCGCTTGGCACCCACTAATAAATTTAGTCAAGCTTTGCAAATAGCTTTGTTATAACTTATTCTTCTAGAGTTTCTAAGTGTAGCCAGCCTCTGTATCTTCAAGTGTATTATCAATACATCATTTTACCATTGTCTTAACTGATCTTTGTACTTCATTACAAAACCATAACTTAACCTTTCCCTTAGGAGCTTTTGTTACATCTTATTGATTAAATCCTCTTCATCAATCAACTAAGTGATAATACTTGGATCTTATAAGCAATTGTCATTCCATAAAATAGCAAGTTTGACATCAGTGACAAAACAATGATTAAAAATATTCTTTACCAACAATCTCCCTTCTTCAATAATGATCTTTTCAATCAAAATTCAACAATTGCGACTAAAGCCAAAGTCCCCCTCAAATGATCTCTTTCCCTGATCCACTCACACAAAGAAAGAATGTATCAAAGAAATTAGATTGACTCTCTAATTTTGAATTCATGACATTGTGTTGGAGAGTGTTACGATGTGTATGAGGAGGCCAAATGAGTGCAGTCCCTCCTTGGTGGTTGCATTAGATCAAAATTAACCCAATCCTCCCCTTGACTTGGTTGTTGATTGTCTGACACCAATTACTATTGGGGAAGCTGAAGGCCCTAATAAGTTTTGATTTGTGGCTTTCCATATTGAGTAGAACTATAACTATGGGAGTCATTGGAATCTTTTGGGCCATGCCAAGGATTTGTTTTTATTAAAATAGAAACAATGGCAGTTTGAATGGTTATGGGTCTTATGTCTGCCAGGATCTAGTGTGATAGATATTGCATGTGTTGCCATAAATGGATTTTGAGTGGGATATAATACTTTGAATATTTTTTGGGCCATGCCAAGGATTTGTTTTTATTAAAATAGAAACAATGGCAGTTTGAATGGTTATGGGTCTTATGTCTGCCAGGATCTAGTGTGATAGATATTGCATGTGTTGCCATAAATGGATTTTGAGTGGGATATAATACTTTGAATATTTTTCATGTTACATCCAACAGTGGTCAGCCAAAATGGACCAAGAGAATGTCTTAGCATAGGTGGTATCACTAGATGAACTAAGGGAAGTCCTCATCTACATTATCATTCAAATGAATTTCACAGTTGCACACCCCCAATTTCAAACTAGCATGAGGCTGATGGGAGAAATCCATTGAATTGATCAAAGGAGGGCAGCATATTAAAGGATGGAATATAATCCATGTGATGTCTTAGCCCTGTATTAATCATATGCTCACTTTGAGTGAGGAATGGAATGGATCGGTGCATGCATAGGGCCCTGCGATTTTTTCTTTAAAAACATGGAAATGCTTTAAAGTTTCTCCCACATTGCTCCTATTATAATATTTTAGATTATTTAAGTACCCCATAACACAATATGAAGTTATCTTAAAGGCATCACCCCTTTTGAAGACGTGTGGCTAATGTTGAAGGCCCCACCCATGGATGAACGCCTAGCTTGAAGACAAGGAAAATTTTTGGACCAAACATGTCAACTAAGTGATGATATCAACTGATAACATGGAACCAGTAGCCAATAAAAATGTGACATGTGGCAGAGGATTCTTGATGTGGCATGCAAAATGAGGCAATGATGTGGCCAACAACAACACATGGCACAAGGTTGCTATGTCGCTAGTAACATGGCGGTGTAAAGATGGCATAGCAACAAGCCACCACATGGCGGGGCTAGTGACGTAGTAGTGGTGATGTGACATGCTGATGAGGAAGATGACTAGATGGTGACATGGAAAAAGGTGCTACATGTTGTGACATCACTATGTCACAATGACATGGTGACCATACTAACAAGGATAGCTACATGGCGACCCAATCAGAGGCCACCATGTGGCATAGGATCAAGGCAGATGTGTCAGGACAAGGACCAATCTGGTGGCACCATGTGGCACCCGAGTGGTGGAGGTACTGGTAGAATATGTGATAGGGTAGGTGATGGGAAAATCAAAAAGTGACATGTGTCACAAGTGGTCAAACTGAGATTGACCCAAATTCAGAATAAGAGGGAAATTTCAAAAGTGCAAAAAGTTAATATTTTATTATTTATCCCTTTTGAAATCACATATAGTCTTTTAAATAAATAAGGATTATAACCTATAGTTTAAACTTTAGGATGAATTTAAATATTTGTCATAAAAATGGAGTCTGAAGCCCATAACAGGAGCCTATTTTTCATTATGAGATTCTGGGCATTTCTAGTAAACAGATATAACACTATTATATATTGCCAAAACTGGGAGAGAATGAACTTTCCATTTTTGGAGTTTTTTTTCACACAAGAAGTCATGGGTTCAAGTTATGCAAGGTTTTGTCTCGAATACCCATTTTTTAGTTTCATTCAGTTACGGCAGTTCATATTTGATCTTTGATGGAATGGTGAACTGGATGAACATCAAAGGTAGTAAGAATGTAATTAGGGGCAGATCTTGTCACCTCTAAGTTAGTTTGATAAAGGTATTATCAACATTTTAGATGCATTTCAAATATTTTGGCAAAACAGGGGTTTTCATCATTTAGAAGAGATATTTCCAAGTTTGTTATATATAATGATGAGAATCATTTTAGATTTCAGTTGTAGAAAGATGAGAGATGCATTGCAACAACAGGGAATGAAGATTCAAGTGGACACATGTTACTTCCAAATCAGATTTGGGATTACATTCCTTTCATATATCTCTCTCTTTCTCATCCAATGGAGAGGTTCTAGTCTTGAGTTTTTTCTCAGTATTGTGAGATCAGGGTTCCAATTTTGATATTTTTCACTACTATGAAACCATTCTCTTCACCATATTTCTCTTTTATGAACAACAATGGTTGAGCTAATATAGATAGTTCTGATCTATTTAGTGGTTTTATGAATTGTTTGCATGCATCTTGAATGTATAGTTTCAAAGAAATGAATACAGTGAGCAAGAATCTTCTTAGTTTCATTCTGATTCTCATCTCCTATCTATGTAATCTTCAATGTTATGTGGTTTAGGGACAAAGAACTTAGACCTATTTTCATCCCCTTAAGGTTGAATGTCTAGTATGTTTTGTTGGAACGAAGAGATAAGTAAATTTTGATAGGGTTGTTAGTTATTTGAGAAGGATATTTTATGAGAATGAGGTCTTTATGAACACCGATGTTTGATTCACAAAGTGATAAGATAGATCTAATATCTTGATGTATGAAATATGTCACTGGTATCATAGATGTATGTGTGTGATTTGTGAAACTGCCTAATAGATAAGGCACTAATCAAGTACAAGAACAACTTCTTCTTACTATCGCATATTTGGGGATTTGTTGAAATCAAAATTATAATCATCCATTTCCCTTTTTGTTTAAGAGTTGAAAGGATGCCCTCACTTAGCTTATCAATTTCTTAGGTCATCTCATTAGTTACTTCATGTCTATGATATTTGCATAAGTACAGAAGATATAAGGGTTCTTTCTACTTTATTTTAGATTCAATGTATGCTTTGAATACTAGTACCATATGAAGAATCTATAGGTCCACCTACCTAGATTTTGCAGAGCGTGAAGTAGAAGAAGGGTCTAGCCTTATAGTTGGCTCAATTTCTAAAAGGGTATGTTGAAGATGGGAAGTAGCTACCCTTAGATGTATTATGTTCTCATCAAGGTAATTTGAAACCATGATGTTTCAAAACACCAACAAGGAGCATATCCATACCACAATTCAAAAGGTGTAGCATTTGTACCTTTCTTGACTTGTATTCTATTTAAGGTATAAACAATAGTACTAGCAACTTCTCTCCAGTATTTCTGTGATACATTTTTCTCCATCATCAATGTTCAAGCACATTCCATTATTTATATGTTTCTCCTTTCAATTATCCCATTCTGAGGAGGGGTCCTTGGTGCTAAGATCTATCTTTTAATTCCTCTATCATTGTTGAATGTGTTGAACTCATTGGAAATGAATTCACCACTTTTGTTAGATCTCAAATATTTCAGACTCTTCCTTGTTTCTTTTTCTACTATGCTCAAATAGCACTTAAATAATTGAAAAAACATTAGATTTAGCTTTGAGAAACATCACAGTCATCATCATAAAGTAGTCATCAACAAATAGAATGAAATATGTATCTCCATAGTAGATTTGAATATCAATAGGTCCACATAGGTCAGTATTGTAAGAATTTTCCTTAGGGCAAAATTACCCAAGATCAAGGAACTCAAGCACAAGCATAGAATAGAATAGAGTATGATTAGAGTAACAATATAGTATTCAATTGATGTACAAGTACACTAGGAGTGCATGTATATAAAGGCCTCTAGAATGCTTCTAGAATATCTAAGAGTCAGCACAATGATAAGTCTTACAACCAAGCACATGTCCATCAGGAGTGGATTATCCTCCATTAAGCACATGAGTAAGTGTGATGATGAGAGGATAAGCCTACAAAGGTGTAGCATGAAAAATAATGTTGTAGACACCATGTGCTTAATTAAGAGTGCAAATAATTATGTTCTCTACATGACAACTCAGTTAATTATGCAAACTCCAATGTTGTAGACACCATGTGTTAAATTAGAGTTGCTTACTTCTGTGTTGTCAATGTGACAACTCATAAAAGTACACAAACTCCTAAGTGTCAACATAATAAATAATAAAATAATGCATTGACCTAAGTAAACTTAAGTAAAGTGTAAATAGTGAATACTTATTTACACCAACACCCCCACTTAAGTGCAACTTAGGGGAATGCACTTAAGCTCACAAATGCATAATGGGTCTCAACTATGAAGCCATGTTAGGTACCCATGTACAAAAGCAATGCTCTACATAGAATTTGATGCAATGCAATCTCTCATAAAGCAAAGAAAGAGGGAAAACTTCATGGGAAAAACCCTCCTCCAAAAAGAGAGATAAGTACAATAAAGAAGATGAGAGAGAAGAAGACCTCAGATGAGGAAAAGATCCCTCCCAAAAGAAAGAAAAGAGAAGTTAAGGACTCACCTTTCTGCAATATCTCGCACCCCCAAGAGATCTCACAAATGAATATACTTGACCTTAGTGAAGGGTTTGGTGAAGACATCTGCGACCTACTCTGTTGTAGAACAATATTGTAATGCAATGATATGCTCATGTATTAGCTTCTAATGTAGTGCATATGAACCTCAATGTGTTTAGTCTATTGATGCTGAAGTAGATGTTTAGAGATCTCAATAGCACTTTGATTGTGATAATGTATGACTATAGGTTTAGGTAGATCAAATCCAAACTCCTCCAGGATATGTTCTAACCAAAGAGCCTATGTAATTGCATTGATAGCTCCTCAATACTTAGCCTCAGTTGAAGAAAGAGCAATATTAATTTGCTTCTTACTCTGCCTACAAATAGGGCCAAAACCAAGGTGAAACATATAACCTGAAGTAGACTTGCGAGAATCAAGA
Source organism: Cupressus sempervirens (assembly GCA_028749045.1). Classification (NCBI taxonomy): domain Eukaryota; kingdom Viridiplantae; phylum Streptophyta; class Pinopsida; order Cupressales; family Cupressaceae; genus Cupressus; species Cupressus sempervirens. The sequence continues at coordinate 54,938,805 of CM053788.1, read as the reverse complement.
TCCCCTACATAGTCTGAGTCTGTATATCCAACTAGTTGAAGTCCTGTACTTGCTACATAGTGTATCCCATGCATATGTGTACCCTATATGTAGTACAAGATATGCTTAGCAGCCTTCCAATAAAGCTCATGTGGCTCTTGCATGAAGTGAGAAACCATCCCAGCTACAAAAGCTATATTAGGGTGTGTATGTGTCAAGTAGATGAGAATCCCAACTAATTGTCTATACAATGTAGCATCAACAAGTGGATTGGTACATTTGGCCTCTAACTTGACACCTGAAAGAAAGGGAGTAGAAGTAGGCTTGTAGTCACTAATGTGAAATCGAGAAAGCAAGTCAAGAGCATACTTGGGTTGAGAAAGTGTGATCCCTGCTAAAGACTGTGTGATCTCAATACCAAGGAAATAATGTTGTAGGCCCAATTCTATCATAGCAAATATGTCTTGCAAAGAGGTCTTGACACTAGCAATGATGGATGAAGTACTTCCTATAATGATCAAGTCATCTACATAAAGCATGAGTATCAAGTGTAAGCCATCTTTCTAAAGAATGTAGACATTTGAATCAGAATGACACTTAGTGAATCCTGTTGAGACTAGGAAGGAATCCATCTTGGCATACCAAGCCCAAGGAGCCCGCTTAAGACCATAGATAGACTTCTTCAATTTGCAAACCATAATAGAATCCTATATGAACCCCTTTGGTTGCTCCATATAAATCTCCTCATGAAGATCACCATTCAAAAAGGCACTCTTCACATCCATTTGATGTACAATCCAACCATGAGCTACAACAATAGCTAGTGTCAAGCGAATGGAGTTCATCTTGGTGACTGGTGCGAAAGTTTTTGTATAGTCAATACTGGGAACCTTGTGAGAAACCTTTGGCAACTAGTCTAGCCTTATGCTTATCCACACTTCCATCCGCTATAAATTTGGTTTGATAGATCCACTTACATTGAACCAAATTTCTTCCTTTAGGAAGGGGAACTAAGTCCCAAGTGTTGTTTTTCATCAAAGAGTTATATTCTTCCTCCATAGCCTTGTCCCATTCTGGAATCCTTGATGCTTCCTTAAATGACTATGGATCTGAAGCAATAGCAATATAAGCATGTGGAAATGATTTGTGTTGTGACCTTGTCGTCTGAGTATCTGAAGGATCCCCCACCAATGAACCTGTTGAATCAAGGGTTTTATGTGCCTAACGAGGTTTAGTGGAAGAAGAAGGAATATCCTCAACTATTTGTGGACCCTATGAAGGTGGTGTTTTGCGATTCAAAGTTGAAGGAATCTCATATTTCGAGTCACTATCATCATTATGATCACTTTCCACGAAGGAGGAAGAAGGAGGAGTTGAAGCCAAACTTGGAAAAGTTTCTTCAAAGTGAACACTCCTCTCAAAAAAGATTTCATGTGTCTCTAGATCCATGAATTTGTATGCCTTAAGATGGTTAGGATATCCAACAAATATACAAGGTTTTCTTTAAGGTTCTAATGCCTTTCGCTTTTGTGGAGGTATCCTTGCCCATGCTGGACAACCAAAAACTTTAAAGTGCTTTACACTTGGTTTTCTTCCACACCAAACCTCAAAAGGTGTAATTCCATCTAAGGCCTTATGGGGACTTCTATTTTCGATGTAATTTGCACAACACATGGCTTCTACCCAAAATACTTGATCTAGAGACTTATGTTGAAGCATACAAGTGGTCATCTCCCTAAGGGTTCTATTCTTCCTTTCAACAACACCATTCTGTTGTGGCATGTATGCAACTAATGTTGAAGATCAATTTCCTCATGAGTGCAAAAGTCTATAATTTTGGAGTTGACATATTCCCTGCCATTATCTGTTCATAGAATCTTGATGACTTTCCCTGATTTTTTCTTAACTCGAGCTTTGAAGGTGATAAACTTATCAAATACTTCACTCTTATGAGCAAGAAAGAAGACCTAAGTGTAGTGTGAAAAGTCATCAATAAAGGTGAGAACATAGCAAGCCTTACCAAATGATGGTACTGGAAATGAGCTAGCTACATCACTATGAACCAATTCAAGAATAGTAGTAGCCTTCTAAGACTTCCCCTTGTCATATTTCTCTTCGAGATGCTTGCCTGCTTCACAACCTAGACATATACCCTCTAAAAACTTGACTTGAGCTAGACCTATGACCATATCCTTGCTGCTAAGTTGTTGAAGGTAGCAATAATTGAGATGTCCAAATCTCTCATTCCATAGTTTACTTTGTGAATTTGAATGAGTTAACAAGGAAAGGGAAGTGGACTTGGGCACAAAATGAGAAAAAGAGTAAAATCTTGTCTCATGATTAAACCACCACCATAGAATCATCCTTGAGATTTTTCACCACAACTGTATCAGGAAGGAACTCCACTTTGTTGCCACATCCATAGTGATTTATTTGGTAGATGGAAAGAAGGTTGGTGCTAAGGTTAGGAACAAACATCCTTGAAGATGTCATTGTGCAACTCAACATTCCATTTCCCTTCAACTTCCACTTAAGTGTAATTGCCCACATAGATGTAAGGTACATTTGATGGTTTCAAAGAGGAAAAATGCTCCCTTGAAGCACCCATATGATGTGTAGCTCTTGAATCAAGAACCCATTCCTCAGCATTGTTTGTGCTTGCTACCAAAGCTTGTCTCTTACCCTTTCAAGTGGTTGAAGATCCCTTATCCTTATAGGCATTTGGTACATCAATTTTGTGTTTCCTCATTAAGTTTACCAATTCATCAATCTGCTTATCATTACACTCATGTTCATCATGACCATTCTTCTTATAATAGGCACAAGTTTTCTTCTCCCTTTTGTTGGAGTTGTTCCCCTTCTGATTAGTTTTGGACAAAGACTTGCCTTGTTGTGAGGAAGATTGTTGAGTGGAAGAAGATTGATGCGAGGAAGATTTTTGTTTGGAGGAGGATTTTTGTGTGTCATCTTGTGGCTTAGCCTTCCACTACTTATGCTTCTTGTTGGAGTTTTTATCTCTTGAATTCCCTTCATTAGCTACCAAGGCTTTGGCCTTGGAAGATTAGAGAATTCCCATACTCACTAAATTTTCATGTTCTAAGACCAACATTTCTGAAAAATTCTCAAATTAAGGCTTAGTGTAGGCACTACCCATCATTAGTTTATGAGTATTATAATTGGAAACAAAAGGAGCATATTCAGGTGGAAGATGAGTTATTATACATTTGATCATCTTTCCATCCTTGATGGGTTCACCACAATCCTTAAGTTGTGTCCTGTACATGTCTACTTGGGTAAGATCATCTTTGATGGTGTCAAAATTCCTAGGATCCAAATTGAGAAGTTTGTCCTTAATGGTGTAGACCATGTCTTCATCTATAGTCCCATACAATGCTTCAAGTTTAGCCCAGACTTCTATTGGATTGGTAAGTTTCCTAACATGATATTTGATGGGATCTAAGATATTCTTAAGCAAGGTTCCTAGGGCCATTTTTTGTTTGGATTCCCAGTCTTCTTTTCAAGCCTCATCGGCATTAGCAAGAGGTTTCTTTGCTGCACCAGTTACATAATGTAGTAGACCTTTTTCAACCAATGGTTCCTTTATGTTTTCTTTCCAAGTAGCATAATCATGTGGAGTTAACTTTGAAAAAGAACCCATAAAGCAAGAACACAATATGAAGGAGACACAAAACACAATACACACCCCCCACACCCCCCCAAAATGAAAGATTTTGGCACTTTATACTTAGTGCGTTTACAATAGGCCACTTGTCAAAATGGATAAAATGGGCTTCTGATTTTGTTGTTTACAACCTCCTTTTGAAGTTCAAATCTGGAACTTTACAATGTAGCTTAGAAATACAACTATTTTGAAGCAATATAATGCAAAATAGGACCTATTTCTAAAAGTGGTATATTTGTCCACACAAGCCTATAATCTGATTGCAAATCTAAAAAGTAGACGAAAAAATATGCACTTTCAAAAAAAAACAAAAACCTAAAAATGTGTCTAGATGAGCTTGTAAGGAGTGTTTGAAGTTGCAAAATGTAGGATTGGATAGGTACAGTCACCAAAAAATGCAATTTCTAACAAATCCATGCACCAAAACTAGAAAAGAATAGTACCACTGAAAAGTTTAGGAAATTCTACCCAAAATCAAAAAAAAAAAGCACTTGATTTGGAGTCTAGATGACTGAGTTATGGCCTCTCAAAGTTAGATTGTCAAATCAAAACTAAATCTAGAGAGGGGTATACAGATTAAACACTATGTCAAATTTGATGTCCAAATGACTATTGCAGTAGTTCTATTTGGCCTAGAAATGATGGTTAAATGACCATCAATTTGAACTCCATGAAATGATGATGTCAGCAGAAAATTGACTCCTTTGGTGATGTGGTAGTAGGAATTGTTAACTGTGTAGTACTATCATACGGATGGTATGGAAAAATATGATGTGTCAGCTGACATGGAGGGTTGACATGTCAAAGGTATGAAGTCCTTGTAGCGCAAGCTAGCCCTGACGTGGCCTTCGATAATGAGTTGGATTCGATGTTGACCTATTGTTGAAATGTGTGTGAAGGAGGTGATGTGGATGCCAAGATTTGTATGTCGTGTGTCTGCATGGTGAATGCGAGAGTGTTTGAAGGTGCAGCGCTGGGAAAAATTGGGAGCAGTCGGCAGTGGAAAAACACGGTGTCAGCGAGTATATTTTGGGAATTCCCTTGTGTCACTAGAGAGAATAACACGGGTGTTGGAGGTCTTTGAATGTCCACCAAAGTGTTAATTTCTAGTAGTGGGATTAAAATCATTTACTGTGAAATGTGGAGCGTATTCTTTTAAAAGTAAAGGTTGCCGGAGATAAAATAAAGAAGCCGATGTGTTATGTTGTCGGCCGATGTGATGTGTGCCTGCCAATTATAAACAGTCAGAGCTTGTGGCTAGTTTGTGATGGTCAAACTGTATTGTTGAAAGAATATTCTAAAAATATTCTCTGTAGGGGCCAGGGTTTCACCATTCAGTTCCTACAAAAAAAAATTCTCTGCAGGCTTGACGGCCTAAATTTTTTTTGAACAAATTGCTTTGAAAAGACAAATTTGAAAGTAGATAAAATTAAAATGATAGATCTGAAACTCAAATGAAATCGATAATGACCATACTGAATTTGCAAATCAGGCCTTCGGGTGCCGGTTTGAATTTTTTTTTGCCTCAAAATTGACTATGGCCCAATATAGGCATATTTATAGTCAATTTTCATTGAATCAATGCTCCAAACGCAATGACGAGGTCCACTTTGGCTCTAGATGCTCCCAATGACTGCAAATGCTTCAGATCTAAATCGGGTCCCTTTGAGAAGTTAAGCAACAAGGTCTCTAATGGAAATGTGAAGAGAATCTCTCTCAGCTCTGATACCATGTAAGAATTTTCCTTAGCGCAAAATCACCCAAGATTAAGGGACTCAAGCACAAGCATAGAATGGACTAGAGTATGATTAGAATAACAATATAGTATTCAATTGATGTACAAGTACACTAGGAGTTCCTATATATAAAGGCCTCTGAGATGCTTCTAGAATGTCTAGGAGTCAGCACACTAATAAGTCTTACAACCAAGCATATGCCCACCAAGAGTGGATTATCCTCCATTAAGCATAGGAGTAAGTGCGATGATGAGAGGATAAGCATACAAAGGTGTAGCATGAAAAATAATATTGTAGACACCATTTACTTAATTAAGAGTGCAAATAAGTATGTTGTCTACATGACAACTCAGTTAATTATGCAAACTTTAGTGTTGTAGACACCATTTGCTAAATTAGAGTTGCTTACTTCTATGTTGTCAACATGACAACTCATAAAAGTACGCAAACTCCTAAGTGCCAACCTAATAAATAATAAAATAATGCATTGACCTAAGTAAACTTAAGTATAAAGTGTAAATAGTGAATACTTATTTACACCAACAAGTATGAACCAATTCCAAAATATCACTAGATGGGTATATTTTGCTCTTGAAGCTAGACTTTGTCATTTTTCCCAATTGACATTATTTACACATATCATTGTTAGGCTTCTTTAGTTTTGGCAACCCTCTTACTTTCTTCATTTTACTAATGTTCACCAAATTGTCAAAATTTACATGACGTAACCTTTTGTGTCATAACCAAACATCTTCTTATTGTGCAAACAAACATGCAGTCTCATTAGATAAATATAGATAGAACAAGTTACCTCTTGTCTGATCACCACTTCCAATCAGCTTACCATCAACATCATATATATTGGCCTTTTTGAGATGTAATTCAACTTTGTATCCTGATTTGTTTAACTGTGAAATGTTCAATAGACTATAGTTAAGTCCTTCCACCTAGTAAACATTGTCACATTTCATTTTGCTAGTCAATTGAATTGTACCTTTACCTTTTACAACACATGGAATATCATTACCAAATTTAACACAGAAACTTATTTCTATCACCAGTCATATGTTTAGAGCATCCACTATCAATTATACATCTGTCACTTTTGTTAACATAAGAAATTTAAGTAGTTTTCTCATCTTCATCATAATCTTCTTTTATAGCAACATAGATAACTTCATCATTATTGCTTTTAGATTTAGTGTTAGTTTCTTCTTCAACAATATAACAAGATTTCTTACCTTTGTCATCCTTGTTTTTCTTGTAGGCTCAGTCATCTCTCCTTCCTTTATTAGTTTCTTCTTCAACACTATAACAAGATTTCTTACCTTTGTCATCCTTGTTTTTCTTGTAGGCTCAGTCATCTCTCCTTCCTTTATACTTGCTTTCATTTCTCTCATCCTTGTCTTCTCTATCAAGTCACCTTGTAGCTATATGACCAACCTTGTTGCATGAAAAACAAATTATAGGTAATTTACCTTTGTATTTACCTCTGCTTCTTCCAAATCTTTTTGCAATAAGTGCTCCAAGTTCATCAAGCTCATCATCAAAAGTGTCATTTTCACTCTTCACATGTTTGCCTTTTCTCTTGCTAAGAACCAATTGTGACTTAAAAGCATATTCAACAATAGCAGGTGTGTAGTTATCAAAATTAGACATCTCAAAAGCACTAAATTTACCAATTACACCTTCCAAAGTCAAATTGTTACCTGGAGTACATCTCGATTCTTGTATTGCAGAAACCTTAATGACATATATAGGAATTAGAGTTCTCAATACCTTGCTTATCATTGTTTCATCTTTAATCTCTCCATTTACACCTTGAATAGCATTGACAACTTCCTCGATTCTTGTAGAATACTGCACTATGTTCTCACCTTCCATCATTCTCATTTCATCAAATTTTCCTCTCAGGCTCTCTAATTTGGCTCTCAAAACATTGTCATCTCCTCCATATATGGTCTTCAATTTATCCCACATCTATTTTGCACTTTCATAATCTTTTATATCATCAAACTCAACATAGCTTAGGGATGAAGCAATCTCCAACATTGCCTGATTGTGTTCTTTCTTTTCTTTTAGTTGTTGAGTAGTCAGAGCAACAATTGTTATCTTCACATATTCATTGTCCACAAAGTTTATTGCAACATCACTAATACTAGATATGTGTAGCCTTAACAGTGTTTTCCATGTAGGAACATTTTCCTTGTTCAACTTTAGTATCTTCCTTTTGTGAGTCATGATCTTTAGCTTTAAGTACCTTCAAACTTCTCTTTATAAGCATTGGTGCTCTAATAACAATTGTTAGAATGTTTAGAACAACTGAGAGGAAGGGGTGAGTCAGTTACTCAAGGTCCATAAGTACCATTTGAACAATCAAACATTTAAACATTATTTGTTCTTCTTAATTTGATGTAGCTCGCTCTGTACTATAATTTGAATAACAATGTTAATTAGTAGTTCACTATCCTGAGATAACAAACTTTGCTAAATGTAAAAAATGTAAATGTAAAATGACATAAAACATTTGACACTAGGATTTAACGTGGAAACTCGATTTGGGAAAAACCACTAGCAACATGTCACCACTTTTTCACTCTTATAAAGTGAGCCCTAATAGGAGCAAACCCTATTACAATACACACTATTAAATGTGACCTCGTTAGAGGATTTATTCACCCTGTTAGGAGTGACATTGTTAGAGGTCTTTAGATCATTTCATTAGAATTTCACCTTGTTAAAGGATTTGCATAGACTATTAAGTCCTTGAATGACTATTGGGTCAACCTTTAATTAAAAGGATTTCGATACAAATTTTTTACAATGATTAGAAAGAAAGCAGTAGGGTTTGATCTATATGTTTACAACCCACTTTGCAGTTACAAATCTCTATTCAGTTCATGTGTTGATTCCTAATAAGCCTTCCTTGTCACCTTTTTCCTTGATTTTCTCAGCAACCCTTTAAAGAATCACCCTTCTCTTCACAATAAACTCAAGCTTTTTGCTTAGATTCGCTTATCAATCTCAGCAATTTTGTTCCATTTTACTGGAAACATGCACAACTTATCTATCTTGTTCTCTTCTTTGTATATCTCATTCACTTTCATACTAAAGTTCATCTCTATACCTCCTTAAATAGATAATTCTAGTCCTTTTCCATTTTCACAATCACCGTAGATCTTAGGGTTCATGATTCGATTCATCAGGTTCATTATATCTGTACATCTCCTTCTTTTCTAGAAACATCTCATCAAATTTTTCTCTTAGATTGTTTACCTAATCCTCTCCTTGAATTACATGATCCAACTCATCAATCCTTATCTTCAACATGCTTTCCATATCCCAAGAAATCAATTGAGCCAGATGGAAATCATGATTTCTCATACACATTCAAAATACCATCACTCGGCCATTACTAAGTTTTGACACTCGATCATCACTAAATTGCTCAGTCACTATAAAACTTCTAGCTTGGCATCAACACTATATGCTTAGTCAATATTGATGCTCGGTCAACACTAAATTTGCTTTGCACTTAACGTGGCTCGGTTGATACTAGCATCACTTTGCATGAACTTCAAACTTCCTTGATCTTCTACTCTTATGCTTGATCAAGCCTTACATAAGTGATCTATCTTGGCTTACAATGTTGAGACTTGAACATCAACATGATTTAAACAATCACTTTATTTTGTCTAAGTCTAACTAATCAAATCTCCATTGTATATTTATCTTCATAAATCAACCTTTCCTCTAGGTACTATTTTTACAAGCGATTTCTCAAACTCTCTTCATCATCCAAATAGATATGACATTTAGATTAGATAACAACATGTCTCATTAGTAGATTTGAGATCAATGACAACACAACAATTGTTCCAATTGTAGTTTCCAACAGAGAGATACATGCATGCAAAATATACAAAAGGGACATGTCAATAGTTGAACATATCACATTTCATTGAAACATGGTCACATAGTTTCTAACTGTAAGGAAAGGGTTGAAACCCTCGTGTGGCCAGAAAGGGTTGTCACAGGGTCAAAAATTCTCACTGGTGGTCGAAATTTAATCCCAGATTTGCAGTGTATGGGCGCTTAGCACTATTTTTAAATAGAAATCCGCAGACATCTTAACAAAGACAAGCCTGTCGTTGGGAGTCCACCGGTCAGTGGGTTTAGCCGCCGAAAATTGCAGAGCTTGCCTATGTGAAGTTAGAGGGATTGCCAAAATGGTAGATACGTCCTCCTTTGCAGTCTGCAAAAATTTGCAGATGTACGGGCGGGTTGGGATTTAAGAAGTTCGTCGATAACAAAACCTTGCAATAAATAAAAATACCCTCCAAATAACAGATCCGAGGTGTCACTGCCCAGGTTTGGTAAAAAAAAATTCTCTATCGGTACCCAAAAGGGCAAAAATTTCCAAAAATTTGACAAAAATTCAAATAAAATAAAAATTACAGATCTGAAAATAATCAATGAGATCTACAAGAGATCATACCCATACCACAAATAGGGGTCTCCGGGTTTTGATTTGCAAAATTTTTTTGCCTCATGGTCGACTTTGGGCCAAGGTAGCCGAGTTTATAGTCGATTTTCACTAGTTCAGCATTCCAGACGTAATGGCGAGGTCAAATCTGGCTCTGGACACTCCCAATTTCTGCAGTACTTCGGATTCAAGCTGAGGTGATGAAGCAAACAAGAGGTCTCGAACGACTTGTGATGAGAAAATCTCCAAGTTGCTCTGATACCATGTAAGAATTTGCTTAAGGAAAAAATTCACCCAGGAACTAAGAACTCAAACACAAGCACACAGTACACCAAAAGAGAGAGAGAGTATGATCAGAATAACGATGTATTCAATAACTGGTCCATGAGTACACTAGGAGTGCCTGTATATAAAGGCCTTTGAGATTCATCTAGAATGCCTCATAATCGACACCATGATGTGTCATACAACCAAACACATGTCCACCAGATATGGGTTATCCTCCATTAAGCACAAAAGTAAGTGTGGTGATGTGAGGATAAGCCTACAAGGGTGTGACACGCAAAACAGTGTTGTAGACACCATGTGCTTAAATAGAGTTGTATACTCCTGTGTTGTCTACATGACAACTCAAAAAGGTGTGCAAACTCCTAAGTGTCTCACAAATAAAAATAATTAAATAATGTAAAATAATTAAATAATGCATTAACCTAAGTAAACTTAAGTAAGTGTAATAAGTAAAGTATGTATTTACACCAACACTAACAATTGAAGAACAAGCCCAACATGGATTCGTGGAAAAGGCTTTAGAAACATTCAAGTAAGTTTAACTAGAAAAATATCCCTTGTGCCTATGGAAAAGTAGGATTTCTTTGGATTAAGTTATGGACATCCATAATGCTTGCATCAAATGTTCCACCTCAAAGATCATAAACAAGAATGTTCTTCTTGCCTCCTTTCTTGTCTAATCCATGTACAATTGCTGCAACTATTGGCTCATTTATTATACAAGCAACATTTAAGAGAACAATTACACCAGCATCTTTAGTCATCTACCTTTAGGCATTATTGAAATATGCTGAGGATAAAAATAAATGTAATTAACTTTTGTAAGAATCTGGCAAAAATGATGCCAAGATAAAGAAGCTCAAGAACAAAGCACAATATGGACCAAATGATGTATGATCATAATAAAAATATGAGAATGAATTGATGTATATGTACACTAGAAGTTCCTATATCTAAAGGCCTCTAGAATGACTAGGAGTTAGCAAAATGATAAGCCTTGCAACTTAGCACATGTCCACCAAGAGTCGGTTATCCTCCATTGAGCATAGGAGTTTGTACGACGATGAGAAGATAAGCTTACATAAGTGTGTCATGTAAAAATATGTTGTAGATACCATGTGCTTAATTAGAGTGTGAACAACTGCATTGTCTACATAACAACTCAGTTGAATATGCAAACTCTTGTGTTGTAGACACCATGTGCTAAAATTAGTTGCTAACTCTTGTGTTGTCAACAAGACAACTCATATGAATATGCATACTCCTAGGTGTCTACATGAAAACTAATAAAATAATGCATTTAACCTAAGTAAACTTAAGTAAAGTGTAAATAATAATTAATTATTTACACTAACACCCAACTTAAGTGCAACTTAGGGGAATGCACTTAAGCTCACAAAAGTTATGATGAAAATGCATAATGGATCCCGGCTACTAGGCCATTTTAGTTACCCATGTACAAATGCAATGCAACCTCTCTAAAAATGGAGAAAGAGGGAAAACCTCATGGGAAAAACCCTCCCCCAAAAAGAGAGATAAGTACAATAACTAAAGATGCATGTGTGGATGGAGTAAGCAAGACCCCCCCATTATGACAAACATCATGCATATACAATAGAAAATTCCTCCATGAAATCCCCCCCTTAGTGAAGGATCTCCTGATGATGAGTTCTTGAAGACAAAAGAGAATCCAATGACTACAAATAACATTTCTCCCTTTAGGAAGAAGATACACCAAGTATAGGTGCAAATATGCTTCCCATTGTGGATAGGAAGATGGAAGAGGGATCCAAATGTAGTATGTTGTGGATGTTGCCTCTTAAGTCTACTCATATGTTGACAAGTCCTTGATGAATGTAGATGCCACAAACCAATCTAGTGGATGCCAAAAAGAAGGTGGAAAACAAGGTAGCATGTCCATGTATGAAAGTGAATCAACCTCCAAAGAAGCATCCTGATAGGAAGATATGGAAAGATAAGCAATGTAGCCTCCCCTCAATGATGAATGCACACCCATGAAAGCAGCTCATTGATGACTAAAGAAGCTACACCATGAAAGATGAATGATGCTCCTCCTTGTAGGAAGAAATGGTGCCATAGGTGCAGTAGAGAATGCTCCCCAACTAGTAGGAAGAATCCTCAAAAGATATGATGTTTGAGGAAACATTGAATACAATCTCTAAAGACTGATGTGTCTCCTCTGAAGTAAAAGAGTCCTTCTCCAACTGTTGTAAAGAAGTGTCCACAATCATGTCAGTCTCAAAAGAAAGATCAAGTGGTTGAGGTTCAGAGTGTTCCCTCGCAACAAGTGAAGAAGAAGTCTCCTCAACAAAGAGAAGATGGATGTCATCAATGATGTCTCCCACATCTGCAATGTAAGACTCCACAAACAACACTGCAATGTCTAGAAGAAAGTCATCCCATAAAGCTGAAATAGGAAGACATGGTGTTTCCTACTATACTAAATTAGTAGCATCTGTGGCTGGAACTGGATCAGTAGAAGCAACATGAGCATCAGGAGGTAGGATCTCAACTGGAGTTGAAGGTACCATAACTGGAGTGACTAGAGGTAGAATGTCCTCTGGGAATGGAGGAACTATTGGATGTCCATATGCTTTCCAAAGGGTGATCCAAAGATCATAAGGTTCACTAAACTTTCTAAGGACATCAAAATAATCATAATTGATATTGAAATAAATGGCTTGCACAATTATGCGAATAGGCATTAGATTAGTGTTAGAGGGCAGTTCTTTGGAACATAGAAAATGAAATACTTCCTTATGCTCTCTTAGATTATCAATCATCAAAGCACTCCATTTCTAATAGTTCCTTTTTGTCAACTTGAATTTTAAACCAAACTGACACTTGTGACATGACTCCATGAGATCAATAAATATATGCACCCCCCAAAAAGCAAAAACAATCAAAGAAACCCTCCCCAAATGAATGCTTTGGGTACTTTATACTTAGTGTGATTACAATGGCCACTTGCCAGTTTAGGGTGTAAGTGAACTTCTGATTTTGATGGTTACAACAAAAAATATGAAGCTATATCAAACTCAATAAGATAAGACACAAGACCTCTCAAGGATCTAATTAATTACAAGTGCTCTTAGGCCAAAATGAGACCAAAATTTGAAAGTACTATCTCTACTCAAAATTACTCCAAACTGATAATAGATCTGGAAAGTAGACAAAAAATTATGCACTCTCAAATAAAATAGCACTTGAATATGTGTCCAAATGAGCCCAAACTAAGTCGTTGAAGTTGCAAAAATTGGGATTTGCAATTTGTAGAAAAATTTAGGAACAAATATCTCAAACAACTTACACCAATGTGTAGATCACAAAATTCTACCCCAAAACAAAACAAAAAATTGCTCGAAAAAAGGAGTCCATATGAGGGAGATAGTGTTGTTTGAAAATCACTTCTGTAATTATTTTTCCTGAATCACCGCCGCCACACCTCCAAAAATCAATTGACTCTAGAGTTCACCTCAGATGTCTAATTTTGATGAAACAAAAGTAGATTTGGGGTCTTTTTGACCTTTTGAATATGATGTCAATATCTTATTGTACATCTGAAAATCAATTGCATAGATCTGAAGAGATAATACCAATTTTGAAAATTGGGCCTTCGAGTTTTGGTTTGCAATTTTTTTTGCCTCAATTTTGACTATGGCTTAGGGTAGGGTAGGCAAATTTATAGTCAAAATTCATTAAATCAATGCTCTAGACACAATGATGAGATCTACTTTGGTTCTAGATGCTCTCAATAGTTGCAGATACTCTAGATCTAAATCGTGGTCCTCTGAGAGGTGAAACAAAAATGGTCTCAAATGACTATGAGATGACACTCCCTTAGCTCTGATACCATGTAAGAATTTTCCTTAGGGAAAACTGATGCCAAGATCAAGAAGCTCAAGAACAAAGCACAATATAGACCAAATGATGTATGATCATAATAACAATATGAGAATGAATTGGTGTACATGTACACTAGAAGTTCCTGTATACAAAAGCCTCTAGAATGACTAGGAGTTGGAAAAATGATAAGCCTCACAACTAAGCACATGTCCACCAAGAGTGGGTTATCCTCCATTGAGCACATGAGTTTGTGTGATGATGAGAGGATAAGTTTACATAGGTGTGTCACATAAAAAGATGTTGTAGACACCATGTGATTAATTAGAGTGCGAACAACTATGTTGTATACATGACAACTCAGTTGAATATGCAAACTCTTGTGTTGTAGACACCATGTGCTAAAATGACTTGCTAACTCTTGTGTTGTCAACAAGACAACTCATATGAGTACGCATACTCCTAGGTGTCTACATGAAAACTAATAAAATAATGCCTTTAACCTAAGTAAACTTAAGTAAAGTGTAAATAATAATTAATTATTTACACTAACAATTTTTAACCTGAAATAAAAATTTAAATAATTATGAAGTAAACCTTCACATGGCTCAAAAAATGTGTAATTTTTTCCTCTAGTAGATCCGAAAGGCCTCCTATTTAACCAAGCTAATACCTAGAATAGTCACAACTGCATCCTTAATTTTGTTCTCAAGAAAAGACTCAGTTATCTCCTTCATTTTAGTCAAGATGATGATGTTGATCTCCTCAAGATTGAAAAACTTTGATTTCCCCATCCTTAATCTTTACCCAAATATAAGGTTTTCCATCCTTGTTTATAATTTTACATGGTAAAAGTTTGATAACTCTTTGTACTTCATTATCGTCATACTTGAATAAAATTTTGATCAAGTTTTTGTAATCAAATTGAGCAATAAAGGGTTTCCCCTCATCATTGCACAATGCAACACTTCTAATTTAACTACTAATTATCAAAATAAAGCCCCAAAAATAGAACCTAAACACAATATTACACCATGAGAAATTCAGGAAATATAACTTTTGACACATGGCTTCAAGTACTAGAATTGGGTATCATTAACTTTGGTAACATGAGTATCAGAAGTAGGGGTAACATGTAAAGAAATGACAGAAGTTGTTGGCAAAAATCCTCCAAAAAATGGCAGTAATTAGTAGATAATTTTTTATGCCAAAATATTTAGGTTTTTCTGTTTACTAGACTATTCATACTGCAAGATGATAATTGCTAGTGATGCTAGTATTTGTAGGATGTGGTCAAGAGTGCATGCTTTTCCATTAGCTTTTTCTGAGATACATGAAATTAGTCATTTTTATTTTGATCAATTGTTGCCCTATCTGAAATCTTCTATATGTTTTTGAATATTCTTGTAAATTTAACCTAAACAAATTCTTATTGTTGATTGACAAAATTTTGCTTCCACTGGATCTTTCTATAGGCTTTGGTAAATTAACCTTTAACAATAAGCTTTGATTCAAATTCTAGAACTAATGAGGGATATGTATATCTTCAGTCAAGTTTTCTCCGGTTATGTTTTGTGCAAATGTCACACCTAATGAATATCTAGTTTTTCAAATTCACCAATGATACTCTGGTGTACTACTTAAATTGAATGATCAAATCGTCTTGGATAAATTTATTGATGAACAAACTGCATTTTACTCTATTTTTAAGATATTCAATGCAATGAAAGTTTATTCATAGAGTTGTGAGGGATAATTATGGTAGCAATACAAGGTAGAATGCAATTAAAGAATGGAAATATATAGGAAAATTATGAAATTAAAATTGTGATATAATTCTCAATTTTTCTTTTCTTCCCTCAGGTTTTCTTGTCAGCTCCGTTATAACGACAAAATAAACAAAAAAGTTAGGGACGATAATTGGTATTGATCTTGAACCAACATACTCCTGTGTTCATGTGTATAAGAATGGACATGTTGAAATAATAGAAAATGATCAAGGAAATAGGATTACCCCTTCGTGGGTTGCATTCACCATTTCAAAATGAGTTGCCAGGGCTATTAGATTTATCACCTCCATGATACTTGAATCACTATCAAATTTATCACTGAAAAAAGTGCTAGATATTCACAAAAGCCTTTAGTAGTGCAAACCCAAATTCAACAGGATAAAAATGTAAGAATAAAATTTTAAAGAATGGAACTTATTTAAATAAGTTTCATGAAGATGTCACATTCACTACAATTGCCTTCCGCAAGAGTTTCCAAGTAGTAAGACATGCAAAGTAGCACATGTAAAGATGCATGGAAGAAACGGGTGAAGAAAGATCACCTTAATTTTGTCTATTTTTAGATGTTAGAAAATGAAAAAGATCATTGGGAAAAATCAAAGCAACCAATCTTAAAATAGAAATAAATGTAAAAATACTAGTTTTAATAGAATAATTTCAAAGGAGCATAGGATAAAATGACTTCCCATGATTTCCAAGGTATAAACTAATAGCCAAAAGTAACATGAAAACTATAGTCTCCACCTATAACTAGGCAAGAATAAAAAAATATAAAAAAACTTGTAAACTATTACAAAATTACACATGCTAAATCCCCAAAAAAAACCTTCATATAACCAACTCATTTTATCTATATTATTAGTTTTTAAGTTATCAATTCTCTAATCTAGGGGAATCTATTACAATTTAATTATCTTATGAAGAGGTGGTTCATTTTTGAAAGGTAGGCATCAATTTCCTAAGGACCCGTTTGGTTGCGGGGATAGGAATTGATATTCTAGAATTGTTATTCTATAATCGTTAATCTAGAATTGGTATTCTATAATTGTTAATCTAGAATATGATTTTGTATTCTCTTTATGGTTAGACAAAGTAGAATAAGAATTTGTTCTCTCTATTATTTTAAATTTCTTGTTCTTTGAGTGCGTGCCAACAAAATCTCTAAGAAATTGCCACTTGGTTGGAGGGGAAATCAAATATGCACAATGATGCATTTCACTCAAAACCCCTCTTGAAAGTCTTGGGGTGAAGTGCTTACTAATGACAAGATATTCTACCCATGATTTGGCTCTTAATATAATTTAGTTAAAGTTGCTAGAATCTTACTTACAAGCTTCTTCAGTGGGGAATTCCTCTGGCAATGGCATAGTGGGTTTGAATTCTTTAAAATTTGTTGGGTATGCTCAAGTAACAAAACTATCTGCAATAGCAGTCTAGTACATTATTGCTAAAAATGTGAAAACATTTAGCATCAATGGATATTTGGTGCACTAAGGAGATGGTACCCATTATCCTAACGCCCATAAAAATCACCATAATTGCATTGTTTACCCTATAAATTGAGGAATTGTGAGTGAGGTTGAAGCTCTTGTAGCAAATAAGCACGTGAAGAATAAAGTTGTGATATCCTCACCTTGAGATATGATTTAATAGTAAACAACTATTAGATATAAAATTTTGTTGGTGTAAATACGTATTTACTATTTACACTTACTTAAGTTTACTTAGGTTAATGCATTATTTTATTATTTTATTTTGTGAGACACTTAGGAGTTTGCACACCTTTTTGAGTTGTCATGTTGACAACACAGAAGTACCCAACTCTATTTCAGCACATGGTGTCTACAACATTGGAGTTTGCATCATTCATTGAGTTGTCACATAGACAACACAATAATTCGCACTTCCTTTTTTTGCACATGTTGTCTACAACACTGATTTGCGTGTTATTCCCTTGTAGGCTTATTCTCTCATCACCGCACTTACTTCCATGCTTAATCGAGGATAACCCATATCTGGTGGATATGTGCTTGGTTGTATGACTTATCATGTAGCTAATTTTGAGACATTCTAGATGTATATTAGAGGCCTTTATATATAGGCACTCCTATTGTACTCTTAAGGCATATTGAATGAATATATTGTCATTTTGATCATACTCTCTTTTTCTGGTCTACAGTTATGCTTGTGTTTGAGTTCTTAGTTCCTGGGTGAATTTTTTCCTAAGGAAAATTCTTACATGGTATTAGAGCTAGGAGATTTTCTCTTCACATAGTCGTTCGAGACCATTGTTGCTTCAGCACCTCAGCCCGAATCTAGAGTACTACAGAAATTGGGAGTGTCTAGAGCTAGATCTGACCTCTCCATTGCTCTGGAATGCTAATTCGGTGAAGATCAACTATAAACTCAGCTACCCTAGGCCAAAGTCGACTATGAGGCAATTTCTTTTTTGCAAATCAACACCTGGAGGCCCTAATTTGTAGTTCAGGTATAGTCATTTATAGATCTATTTGATTAATTTTCATATCTGCATTTTAAATTCTTTGCCATTTTCATTTGTATTTTTTTGAAGAAAAAAATTTGCCCTCTAGGTAGGTAGCAGAGAATTTTTGTTGCAGGTACTGGACTATCAGATCTTGACCTTACGTAGAGGAATATTTTGTGGCATTTATTACAGGGTGAATATTCCAATTTGACGAGTCTGCACACAAATCCGCGGCCAAAGCTATCAGTGATTTCATTCCACTAGAATTTGGTGCCCGACCTAGCCCTTCCATCTCCGGTGGGCTTTGTTGTTTGTATATTTTGCATTGAGTGTTTTAAACATTGCACTCCTTCAAATACCCACGAATGTGGGTTTATTAAAAAGGGTTTTCAGTAGACTTTTATACTCATCGGTGGGCAAGAACTGGTGACCTCATTGGCTGACATGATAAGCATACTCCAGCTAGCCCTTAAACCTTTGGCGACTCTTTGTTATTGCCTCACTGCAGGCTTCATTTTAAAAAACACTTGTAATGCTTAACCACTCAATGTGGGATTTTCATTTGAACTCTGGCACCTAAAATTTTTGTCGGCCTGCTGCATTGAGCCCGTTGGCGTGATAGACTTCGGTGCATTAATTTTTTTGGTGTAGTTTTAAAACACTCCCGATGTCGACATTTTTTGCTTCTGGTTGCTGTTTTGTTCTCTGGCTCGGTAGTGGATCTTTCTGGTAGTTGCTTGAGTTTTCGACAGCAGATCTATGTACACGGCCATGTGAACCCATTGTTGGTTGCATAAATCTTCTATGTCATTGTAAAAGTCCAACAATTGTAGCATCTCTGACCTCGCTTGCTCTATGCTACACAACACTTTTATATTTGCCAATGCGAACACTTCTACAACTACGTGGACCTGTCAACATAGACTCGCACAATCAATAGGTGACTTTGCATACATGTCATCCAGACACACAGACTACCACCTCATTGTATGAATTCTACCACATCTACACCGTCCATACTACCACATGTCGTCTATGCCATACAGATAGTCCAATTAGCTACCATGTCACCTCAAGTGCTAATTTTTTGTCGACGTCAGCATTTCACTAGGTTAAATTTGATGCCCATATGAGTGTCATTCCCAGGTAATTTTTAACTATTGCAATGATCATTTGACCGTCAAATTTAAGATAGCAGTTTTTCTTCCAGACCCCTCTCCAAATTGCTTTTTGATTTGGCAACCTAACTTTGCGAGCCCATAACTTGGTCATTCGAGCTCCAATTTAGGTGCGCGATTTTTTTTTGAAATTGGGTAGAATTTCCCAAAATTTCTAGTGGTAATGTTCTTTTCTAGATGTGGTGCAAGGATTTTTCAGAAAATGCATTTTTTGGCAACTATACCTACTTAATCCTGCATTTTGCAACTTCAAATGCTCCGTATGGGCTCATCTGGACAGGAAAACAAGTTTTTTTTTTTTGAAAGTGCATTATTTTTTGTCTACTTTCTAGATCTGTAGTCAAAATCTGGGTTGTATGGACAAAATTCTCACTTTCAGAATTAGGACTTTTTCTACATTGTAATGCTCTGATTACTTTTCAGAATTGTTGTATATCTGAGCTATAGTGCTTAGTTCCAGATTTTGGCCTCAAAAGGCAATTGTAAAAGAAAAATTAGAAAGTCCACTTTGTTCATTTTGACAAGTGGCCCATTGTACACACACTACTTATAAAGTGCCAAAGGCATCTTTTTTTGGAGGGTCTTTTGATTGAGTGAAAATGGGGGGTGTGTATTGTGTTCTTGTGTCTCTCTTTTGTGCTCTTTTCATTTTTTGCATCATGGGTTCATTTAAATGTCCACCTCTAACTTTACACAATTATTCTACATGGAAAGATATTGCTTGGAGTATATTAATGGAAAAAGGTTACAGTCTTTATGTTGATGGTACAATTACCAAACCTACTGATGCTAAAGGACTCATTGAATGGAAAAAACAAGACCAATAGGCTTTAGGAATTATCAAGAGTTGTGTAGATAGAAATCTCTTCTTTCACAATGCCAGTTGTACAGAATCCAAATCAGCTTGGGATAAACTTGAATCATTGTATGGTAAGGTGGATGAAGAAAAGGGATTTTAGATTGAGGATGATCTATTTCTCTTGGATTCGAAGAACTTTGACACAACTCAAGATTACATCAACAAGGCCAATGAGTATAGAGCACTTCTTAAAGATTGTGGAAATCCCATGAAGGATGAAAAGTTGATTCATCACATCCTGAAGAGGCTACCTTCAAAGTATGCTTCCTTTGTTTTAAGTTTCAATACTCACAAGTTGACCATGGGAACTACTAACCAGAAGCCCTCATTTGATGCATTTGTAGAGATGTTGATTGTTGAACAATCTCACTTGATAGATTTGGGACTTCTCAAGTCATCAAAGACCAAAGCCTTGGTGGCTAGTGATGAGCACCAATCAAGTCAAGGAGGGAAGAGTTCTAGCAACAATAACAAGAAGCAGTGGAAGCAGAAAACACAATCTGAGACACAAAATTCCTCCTCACAGCAAGGCAATTCTTCTTCCAATAAGAAGGGAAGTAATAAAAAGAAGGAAAAACTTTTTTGTGCATATTGCAAAAAGCCAAATCATGATGAGCATCATTGCAAGACTAAAAGAATCAATGAGTTGGAAAACCTACTTAGGAAGAACAAGACTCAAGTGCCATGTACTTCCAAGGATTCAACTCCAACCTCTTCAAAGGGAAAAGGGCAAGCACTTATGGAAAATTTAAGTTCTTCTTCAGAATGGATACTTGACTTAGGTGTCTCCTACCATATGGGTTCTTCAAAGGGAGACTTTTCTTCATTGAAGCAGTCAAAGGTACCACACATCTTCGTGGGAGATGATACTAAAATGGAAGTTGAAGGAAGAGGACATGTAGAAATGGACAATGGAGAATTCAAAGACGTTCTCTATGTTCCAAACCTTAGCTTCAATCTCCTCTTAGTTTACCAAATCACTCACCTTAGAGATGGTCATAAAGTTGAGTTCCTTCCAGATTCAATGATGGTGTGCAGTCTTAGAGATGATTCATTAGTTGCAATGGGGAAAGTCAATCATGACAAGAGGCTTTATTCCTTCTCCCACTTTGTGCCTAAGTCTCCTTCTCAAGCCTTGTTGACTCACTCTACTTCTCAAACTACATTATGGCATGAGCGGTTTGGTCATCTTGTCTTCTGCTCTCTTCAGCAACTTTGCTCAAAACACATGGTCAAAGGTCTACCTAACATCAACTTTTCTAAGGGTGAGTATTCATCACGTTCAGTAGATATGTATCTTGAGGAGAAGTATGATAAAGGGAAGTTTTCTAGAGCACCAATTGTTCTCTAGTTCATTCACATGGTTTTAGCAGGTCTTTTTGTAGTGACTTCAGTCAGCCAAGGCCGCTACATCCTTACTTTTGTTTATGACTTTTCACGATTCACATGGGTCTACTTCCTTCATCATAAGAATGAATTGGTTCATAAGCTTCAAGCCTTTAAGACTCATGTTGAACACAAATCTAGGAAAGCCGTCAAGGTTCTATGGGTGGACAATGAGAACATATATGTGAACAAAAGACTCAAAGACTTTTGCAAACTTGAGGGAATTGATCTTCAAAATCCACCAGCATTTAGTCCGCACAAGACAGATGTTGCAACTATGAGGATTAGGACTCTCAAAACCATGGCAGGTTGCATGATAAAAGCCAAGTCTCTCGATCCTACACTTGAAGTTGAAGCCATTAGCAGTGCTACTCACATACTTAACAGGTCTCCTCATAATGCCCTAGATGAGAAGACTCCTTTTGAGGCATGGTGCAGCAGAAAACCAGTTGTGGGTCACTTCAGAGTCTTTGGTTGTCCTGCATGGGCAAACCTATCTTCCAAGGGTTGCAAGGCACCATCATCTAGGCCTTGTACTTTCATTGGATATGAAGACAATGCTAAAGCTTACAAACTTATGGATCTAGAGACTCACAAGATCTTTGTGGAGAAGGATGTTCACTTTGAGGAAAGTTCACCCAGCTTATCCTCTAATCTTCTCCGCACTTCATACACAATGGAAACTAATAGTACCACTAGTGATAGTGCTTAATAGATTCAAACATGTGGGGTTTTATCGATAGTTGCAGCGAGAAGTCACATCATCAGTATAGTCCACATGCTTATATCGCCACAGTGAAAGGTCTAACACAACATGGTACATGTTGTCTTCCAACTTCAACTTCAGTTGATGACTACATGGCAGACATTGTAGATTTGTTTGTGGAGTCACACACCACAGATTTGGGAGACAACCTTGATGATTTACATCTTTTCATTGATGAAGGTGATCCTTCTACAGTTTTTGCAAGGGTTCACTCTAACCCTCATGTCCATTCTCTACGTGATCAATCTTCATAGGTTGGCGTGATTGTGGATCCTTATGAATAGTAGTTTTCAAAGGTCTCTTTATCAGTTGAGGAGACAATTGGTTTTTTTGGAACAGGTTCAACAAACATCCTTGCGAGATCTACATTCATTTTTTTCAGCATAGTTGGAAGGGGTGATCATCAACATCAACACATGGATACTTGAGCAGGTTTTAGGACCAACATACATCTTCAGGATTGTACCTTTGCCTTTGCTTCTTCCAAAGGGGAGGAACATCATCCTGCACTCTTGGACTAGCTTCTTCCTTGGAGCAGCTTTCACTAACAATAATTCTTCATTTTGGGGGGGGGGGGACTACCTTGTCTCTCTTCCTCTTGTTTCTTATGGGGGGGACTTTTTCCTCTTATGAGGTTCTGTTCTTCTCATTCTTCACTTTTGTATATACTAGATGTATGTCGTAATGGTGGGGTCTTGATTGCTCCATCCATCCATGCATCCCTCTTCATCTCTCTTTTTGGGAGAAGGTTTTTCCCATGAGGTTTTCCCTCTTTCTCCACTTTATGAGAGATTGCATTTCATTATGTACATGGGTACTTAACATGGCCTAGTAGCCGGGACCCATCTTTCATTTCATGCTAGTTTTCGTAAGCTTAAGGGCATTCCCCTCAGTTGCACTTAAGGGGGGGTGTTGGTGTAAATACGTATTTACTATTTACACTTACTTAAGTTTACTTAGGTTAATGCATTACTTTATTATTTTGCATTATTTTATTATTTTATTTTGAGAGACACTTAGGAGTTTGTGCGCCTTTTTGAGTTGTCATAGTGACAACACAGAAGTACGCAACTCTATTTCAACACATGGTGTCTACAACACTGGAGTTTGCACCATTCACTGAGTTGTCATGTAGACAACACAATTATTCACACTCCCTTTTTTGCACATGTTGTCTACAACACTGATTTGCGTGTTATACTCTTGTAGGCTTATCCTCTCATCACCACATTTACTTTCATGCTTAATGGAGGATAACCCATATCTAGTGGACATGTGCCTTGTTGTATGACTTATCATGTAGCTGATTCTGAGGCATTCTAGACGTATCTCAGAGGCCTTTATATACAGACACTCCTAGTGTACTCTTAAGGCATATTGAATGAATATATCGTCATTTTGATCATACTTTCTTTTTTTGGTCTAAAGTTGTGCTTGTGTTTGAGTTCTTAGTTCCTGGATGAATTTTGCCCTAAGGCAAATTCTTACAAATTTACAGTATTAAAAGGATAATGTATATAAATAGTATAATAATATTAAGATGAAAATATAAATTATAATACATTATATATAATAATAATAATAATAATATTATTATTTTTATTATATATATATATATATTAAATACAATTAATAGAAATATCATATAAATTATAATAGTAATATTAAAGTATGGAAACAAATTACATAGAATTATAATATTATCATATGCAATAAATAAATATATATTCAAGTAGTGATTAAACAATATTAAAAATAAATATATTGAATCATATAATATCATATGATTTACATATATAATAATATAAGTATGATAATATTAATTTAATATTAGTATTAATAATATTGACAAATAACAAACATAATAGCATTATTAATATAATAAAGTTAATATGAAAGGACACATCCTTTCTCATAGTAAAATATATAAAGGAATACTTACATTGAGATAAGACATGAGGAGAATTAGCAACAAAAAATGATTTAAATTTTTTAAAAAAGGTATTATAAATAACCAAGATGTAGAGATGGAGAAAGATATGAAAGGTTTGGTTTTATAAGACTAATGTTCTGACAAGGGACATCACAAAAGTCCAGCAGAATAAAGCCAATGGCTCCCACCAACGCGTTTATATATCTGAAAATGATAATGTTTGACAAATTGTGAGAATGCATAAGAAAGTCGGGTCTGCAATGTCTCCCTAGTATGCTAGATCAACTTAATGTCTATTGATTGCTGGCAAGCTAGAGAGAATGGAGAGACCGTTGTTGGTAGTCATTGTTTGGATTGGGATGTGTCGTGCTATTGCAAAGAGACTTGCATGGGGAATTTTGATTGTCAATGCCTTATTAAAGGTTTGATTCCTTAACCTGCGTTACTATAGATCCGAAAAAGCTATACAATTTGAGAAAGTCAGATTGAGAATAGAAATAACTATTCCAATAGCAGGGTTTTTTTGGAATGGACATATGCTCATTTTAGGGGTAAAATGAGAATATGTATTCCTCTGTGCCCTATTCCAATGTGGCACACCAAACAAAAAATACAAAACATATTCCTAATTTCCTATGCTTATTTGAGCAACCAAACGACCCTAATCAAACAAGGTTGGGAATCTTCTATGGAAACGAATAATAGGAAAAGTTCAACTACCGTAGTCAAATTAGCGTCTTTTCTCTTAAATCCATCTGGTGGGTGCTATCCTCTATTTTCTTGAAGCCAAACGTTTGCGGTGACTGGTTCTCTCATCAGCTGAACTGAGATGAACTGATACCTGGTTAAAAAATAGACCATATCTTCTGAAATTGTTCATATAGTCGCTGAAGAGAGAGCCATTTTGGGGAATATGGAAAATACACCACAGGAAACTGCACCACCTGAAAAACCCCTAAGAAAGGCAACCAAGGCTTCCATCAAGAGCAAATATGATGTTCACGCAAGAGCTGCCTCTGCAACAGTTTCAGTGAATGTTGGAGATCTGAAATTGAAGACCACATGCACTGATGCCACCTTTGTCAAAGGCCCCTGCTTGGATGGTATTGTTCTCGGCGTGGAGAAACCTGGCTTCTTTATGATTGATTATGATCTGCCCCAAAAGGTAAGATTCCGGTTTCAATGTTTTCAATATTTGAAGGGGAAAAAATGTTTGGGGTGGATTGAAGAATCCGTATAGGGCTTGCCCCTTCCAAAAACTTTAATGTTTTTAATTAAAAAATGTTTGGATTCAGGTTACAAAATTGCAAGACTTTTGTCATGTCGAAATTTTAGGGGACGTATTTTTTTAAGGTTTAATTTAAAAAATCTGTGCAAGGCTTACCCGGCTGTTTAGAAAGTTACTAGGTGAGAGGAGACTTTTCACGTGCTTTAGGTCAAATGGCCTGTAGAAACAACGACTATATCTTGTTAGTTAGATGACTAATGTGTCTTTTTGTATGCTTTAAATCAAATTGGTCTATAGAATTAACTAATGCGTATCTAGTTGTACAGATTTCTGGTCTAGACAATTTTAGTTGAGATGGGAGTTCATCGTGTGCTCTAAGTTGAATTGATCTGTAGAATTCAGAAATGTGTATTTCGTTTTATTATGACTGATTTAGAAGACTATTTGGCGAGATGAGAGTTCTACATTAGTTGATTTGTAGAATCCATGAATGTGCTTTCTTTATATGGTTTACAGTTTACACATTCATTAAATGGTTGATTTCAATGATTTGTTTAAAAATTGAACTGGGTGACCCTTCACGTGCTTTTGTTCAAGCCGGCCTGTAGAATCCAAGCATATTTTTCTAGATATTAAGATGATTATTCTCGACCATGCACTTACGCAGAGGAGATTGAGATAATATCCACATAATTATTGGGAAGATATATGAAATGGGAATTTCTTAAAGTCATCTCAATATTTGTTCTCCTGCTTTCCTTGTTTTATTCTACTGCAAGGCTGGCCAGGTATGCTGCCACCTTCATACATTCACCTTCAACATTGGCTTCTTGCCATCAGCCACAATCTTCATTAACGACCAATTCTCAAATTTTGACTTTCAGTGCACTTAGTAAATTCCTCCGAGTTGCTTTCAAGCTCAATGCTCGCCCCTTGATTCTCTTTGGCAATTAAGAAGCCTTTTCTCAGTGCCTTTGCCTCAACAATGTTGTTATGGAGATTGCCAAGGCTGCATGTAAGTTAGTATCAAAACTCCTTTCTCGTATCTGACTGCATTGACCAGGCTTGGATTGCCTTTTGCAGCACTATTGAAATTAACATCTAAGTGCCTTTTTTTGGAGGTTCATGGATTTTTCCTCCCTTTAGTAGTTTTCTTCCCATTGCCTTTATTAGGGATCTCATCAAAGATTCTTTTCCAGCGATTAAGGGTACCTGCATCAATTGAGGTGACCTTTCAATATTTAGGAGGCAAAGTAGACCTTTCCATATTTAGGACGCAAAGTAGATATGGATTTCTGCACAGTTCTACAACTTTTTGCTATACTTTATCCTTAGGAAGATCCTCTATGAAGATCTTTTCTTTCTTTCTAAAGATAAATTCCAGCGATTGTTAAAATACATGGTACAGAGATCCAGATTTTACGTTCCTCTTTCAAGTAAAAAGTAGCGCTTCTCCAAATTCTGGGTATGAAAAAAATCTCTGGACTTTGGGGACAGCTGTTGGGGTGGGGCAGTGGTTGCTGTAAATAATATAGATAAATCAATGTGTCAATCTAAAAAATTTAGCTGATTAAAATTTAAGAAGTAAACCTCCTTTATGGAACGGTTTCTTTTTGGCAGATTCAGCACAATCATCAGCTTTCCTGAGCTTGGAATATTCATGCTTCTTGTTACCATCTAGGTTTTACCTATTGCTATATCTTTCTTGCAACACTATTTCAAGGTGCACTAACCAAATATATCTAGGTTTTACCTATTGCTATGTCTTTCTTGCAACACTATTTCAAGGTGCACTAACCAAATATATTTAAACTTTTTGTCTTCTGTGATTTGGCTAAATGCTGAAGATGGTGATGGTTGCATGTGATTATTGGTCTAATAAAAATCTTAAAATCTAGTTGTTTCTGTCAAACTTGGTAATGAAATGTTGAAATGATTGATAAATATATTGGACAAGATAAATATTTAGTGAAGCTCATAACATTTATTAGTTAGTGCAAAATTGCATTCACTGATAAAAAATATGACACAATGTTCAAATTTAACAAATGAAAATGATTGCTTAATCCATCATCTAGATGACATA
Organism: Cupressus sempervirens; assembly: GCA_028749045.1. Lineage (NCBI taxonomy): Eukaryota > Viridiplantae > Streptophyta > Pinopsida > Cupressales > Cupressaceae > Cupressus > Cupressus sempervirens. The sequence continues at coordinate 54,911,059 of CM053788.1, read as the reverse complement.
GTGTAGCTAGGAAATACAAAATGATAAAAAACAAAAAATATTATCCCACTTTTAGCCTTAAGTATATTAGTGTTACATATCCTGAGTGATCTAGAGGGAAAGTGGGAAAACCACTTTGTTTTACATATTGGACAACTTTTTTTATGACACCTCATCTGCTTGAGACAAAGCTTTAATGTTGTACTAGAAGTATCATTTGAGTGATAGCTTTAATGTTTTGCTCAATAACCAAGATATTGACTTGGTAAGACTTGTGTTTGTTTTCTCAAGTCAAGTCTACTTTATATGATGCTATATTCTAATTGGAGAGAATGCTGCACCTATTTGTGGTGAAACTTTTACCACCATTTGTAAAAACTCCGTTTGAAATGTGATACAATAATAAATTATGTTATCCCAAGTTTTTAGGAGAGGGGGATGCGTTTCCTTGTCCTTGATTCTTTGAGCCAATTTAGGGGGCGACTAGGGGACGACAAAGGGGACAACGATATAAAATATAGAAAATGTAAGATATATGAAAACATGGATAAAGTATGCATATATACATTCTAGAACCTTAACATATAATATTTATGTTAAATAACTTAAAATGAAAGTTCACATGAGATTCAAAGTCAAATAGATTACCAAAACTCAAACATTAATACTTTGGAACAACTAGTTTACATCCCCAAGATGTCGTCACTTTTAGGATGGGTTGAATGGGCTTGGGAACATCTCCCTGGGTAGCTTTGATAATAAATATTAATAAATTAACATTTAAAAAATGAAAATAAAATATAAATAATATAAAAAATAATTGAGTTTAATGAATGGTCAATAGGCATGAATTAAAGATTTATGACTATTTAAGTATCAAATATTTAAATGTATAAAAGCAAGAAGGGAATCAACTAACCAAGAAATGATGTATCCATCAATTAACAAAGGAAGAAAATAGCTAATCAATTAGTTTTGAAAATAATTTTTACTGTTAAATGAAAGCAATGAAGGCTGGTTTCCTTCAAGGAATGGATATAAAGGGAATCGCCCATCAAACATATCAACAATCCATTTAAGTGTGAAATTATTCAAAGTAATTTCAAACATTGACTTGTCAATTCAACGAGAAATATCAATAAGCCAAAGCCATTGACAATAATTTGGTAAACACATCAAGCAATTGATTTTGTATTTGAGAAAGTGTCTTTCAAATAGGAAGGATGAAATCCCATCCAAGTCCATGAGAGGATGAGGACAAAAACCATTATTGCTCTTTGTTAGTTTAGACAGAAACTCAAAACTAGTCAAGGCCACAAACCTCCATGGTAGACAATGAGTTGTAAGGATGAAAACCCTTTCACGTTTTTGGCAAGTCAAGGACAAAAACCCTTGATATTGCCGCTGTTGAGTTAGGAGTCAAAACAATCTAATATATTAGATTTATAAGTGTATCTAGAAAATTCATGATATGATTGATTTTGAGTTATGATAAGTTATTTTTCTTTGACAAACCTATTTTCATTTCAAGTAAATATTATTATTGCAAGGTTAACCTTAGGAATATTCCAAAAGGGTCATTGTACCTTTTTTTAAAATTTTGAGTGAAGAGTTTTTTACAAGAAGGTTGTTATTGTCTTCTCCACTTTTATGAGTGGAAATTGGAGAACCTAATAATATTAATATATAATTTTAGATAGAATACTAATAGCGATGCAAAAAAATGTAAGAACTTTGAAATCATACAAATAACAAAGATGGACAAGTGGGTAGGTCATATTGGCAGCTTCACTATTCAAAGTTCTCTATAATATTGAATTTGCCACTGGAGCAAATACAATCCCGCATGAATTTGGTCAGCCACAAACAAACAAAAACACAATGGACAAGAAAAATGGTAGAATGGAAGGAGCTAGGGAATGGGGATGGGCTTGGAAGAATTTGAGGCCAAGCAGGAGAGGATGACTAGATTCAACTCAAGGAACAAAACCAAATTTGCAAAGAAAAGAATGGCTAGATTCATTAACCTAGAGGCGGAGGTTAGAACAGAATAAAGGATCTTCAAGATGGAGGAATCCGATTTAAGGAAGTAGAAATCATATTGCAGATAAGGTGAGATTTCAAAAACAAAGTGTCATATACCAATTTGCCCTTTGAAAGCTGAACCTTAGAAAAAGCAAATAAAGGTAAGGAGTTTTCGCCATTAGGTAAGGAGTTTTCGCCATTCGACAAAATATAAGAGCAATGATTATTTTCAAAATCCCTAGATCTAATTGTCGAACAATTTAAGGAATACAAATTTCTATGAAATGGTTTGGAGGAAAATCTTAGGCCTATAAAATCATTAGCTGGTGGACATCACATTATGGCAGATGGATAAGTGCAAAAGCTCTTGAAAATGTTTTTTTGTTATTGATTATATTGATAAATTTCGAAAGAAAGAGCTACTCTATGGGAAATTAATGTTATCTAAGGGTTTTACTTTTAATAGAATAGATTGGTAATCAAATCTCAATCCAATAAGTCGTAAGCCTAAATAATTTTTAAAATGGGTCAAACTAAGCAATCTACCGACAAAATATTGGAATATAGGAGCCTTGGAGAAGTTTGGGGAGGCTTAAATTCTGGTAGATCCAAATTGTGATCTATGGTGTCTAGATAACTTGGACATAGTCCCAAAATATGGAAAGTGAAACCAAAAAATTGAACTTGATTGAAAAAGAAAGTTGGGGAGGCGTGTCCTAGGGTTAGGACTCATAACAAGTTGTTCATAGGTGAAGAGGAGCATGATAGGGAAATGGGCCAAAATGGGTCAAACTAAGCAATCTACCGACAAAATATTGGAATATAGGAGCCTTGGAGAAGTTTGGCGAGGCTTAAATTCTGGTGGCTTAAATTCTGGTAGACCCAGATAGTGATCTATGGTGTCTAGATAACTTGGAGATAATCCCAAAATATGGAAAGCAAAACCAAAAAATTGAACTTGATTGAAAAGAAAGTTGGGGAGGCATGTCCTAGGGTTAGGACTCATAACAAGTTGTTCACATGTGAAGAGGACCATGATAGGGAAAAACAAATGGCTCCTATCTCTAATCTGAGGGAAAGCTCAAAATGTTTGAGCAGACAATGCGAGACAATGAAGTAGATCACAAATGGGAAATAATGAAACTTGTTTTGGGATCCTTGGAAATAGGTAGGGGAAACATAGATATTATTGGGGGGCAGGCTCTAGCAGAGTAAGCTCTGGGCAAAGAGAAAGAAACATATTATGAGGAAGAGTTAACTTTCCTCAAGCAAGAAGGTGAAGGCCTACAAGAAGAGATTAGTTGGAGAATTGAGATTTTGAGTCCTGAAAATTAGGATAAGGGAAAAGGCATGAATCTTATTGCGGATAAGAGAATAGGATTCGAGGATAATGCATTAGAACTATGTACTAAGAAAGTTATTAATGACACCTAGGAGAGGGTATCTACGATTGGTAAACAATCAAAGCAAGAAATCCTAGAGGTTGCAAAGATATCACAAAGGTAGGAAGGAGACAAATTGGAAATAAAGGCAATTAGTGAATTCTTCTCATGCCTCAAAAATAGAAACTAAAGACATCCTTGAGGAAAAACATGAGCCAATCAAGAAAATCTTGGATATGGATCAAATGAAGGACGCTGATCAAGAAACACTATCTGGAAATGAGGAAATGGAAGAGGATGATGAGGAGAAGGAAGAGAAAGATGACAAAAGGCTTTTTCAAAAATATAGAAAACAAGAATAAATTAAATCATGGAAAATTGTTACAGAAAAGAAAGGTTAGAAAATCCTTTTTTGAACTATGGTCTAAAGTTGGTAATGTAGGAGACCAAGCCAAAAGCACATCACTACTGAAGGGAGAGAAGGGTGACATCCTTCCTTAAGAGCCGTGATGCTGCTAACATGGAATGTTAGGGGCTTAAATGCGCACAACAAACAATGCTTGGTCAAGTTCTAAGTACCAAGGGCTGATATTATATTGCTACAAGAAACAAAATTGACTAATGAAGACATTCACTCATTACACACAAGATTAGGCAATTGGGAATTAGAATGGATCCAATTTGAAGGGGCCTTAGGTGGACTTGCTATCCTTTGGAAACCGTGACGGATGCCTTTGGAAGAATTGGCCAGTAGCAACAGTTGAATTGGGGGAACATAAAAAACGTGGTAGCAAAACTTTATTCTGATAAATATGTATAGGCCAATCCCTAAGGATAGAATGAAGGAACTTTGGGAAGAATGGACTTCTTTCTTGCTTCCTTCCCAGCTCCACATACAATAATTACAGCAGATTTTATTGCAATCCTATGCCTATCAGATAAACAAGGAGGAATCTAGAGAGCCAATCAGTCACAACTAGATTTTATGGAATGGGTTAGAAGAAGTAGCTTGTTGGAAATTGAAACAAGGGAAGGGGCATACACATGAAACGACAAGAGGTTAGGATTTAGTCATATTGCAGAAAAAATGGAATAGAGAAAACCTCAAGCAAAATTAAAATTCATCAAGCAAAAACTCTCAAAATGGAATAGAGAAAACTTGAAGTATATCTTCGTTGAAAAGGAGATTGAAAGTGAAATGGAAACCCAAAACCTAAAGTGATGAAGGGATGGATTAGGAGAAATATTATAAGGAGAAAGAATTAATGAGAAGACATGAAGACATCCTAGCTAAAGAAGACATATTTTGGAGACATAAATCTAGGGAAACATGGCCAGTAGAGGGAGACAAAAACTAAAACTTCATCCTTAATGCAACTAAGCAAAGAAGGGACATAAAAATAATCACAGGATTAAAAAAGAAGATGGACTAGTAATATGGAACCCAAAGAAATTACTAAACACACAGTCTCATACTTCAATCCATTTTGAACAATTCAGAGGGTTTGAATTGGAGAAATCAACAGAACTTTATAAAGAACATACCAAGAATTGTGATAGTGGATTCGAACAAAATGATTACTAGGAAGTTTATGAGAGAAGAGATAAAGGTTGCTTTAGATTAGGTATACCCAGATAAGGCACGAAGCCCAGATGGTTTCCCTGCTGGCTTTTCCAAAAATGTTGGCATATAATGGGAGAAGATTTAGTAGAGGCCCTAGGGAAAGCAAGGAATTGAGGAGGGTTTCTCAGAGAGATCAACAATATTTTTATATCTCTAATTCCTAGGAAAGAGAATGCTTGAAGTTTGGATGAATTTAGACTTGTATCACTATACAATGCGATGTACAAACTAATGGCTAAAATAGTGATCAACAGATTGAAAATTATTCTTCCTTAGATCATCTCAAAAGATCAAACTGGATTTGTCCTAGCAAGGTCAATCTTAAATGGAGTGATGATTGCACAAGAAGCGATCCACTAAATCCAATCCAACAAATCCCCAAGTATGCTCATTAAGTTGGATATAAAGAAGGCATATGATAAGGTAGGTTGAAGATTTCTATGTAAGTGTTTAGAGGCCTTTGGATTTTGTAAACAGTGGATCATTTAGGTCTTTTATTGCACCTCCAACACAAAATTCGCTATTCTTGTCAATGGTTCTTCGAGAGGATGCTTTGAGAGTTTACAAGGTTTGAGGCAAGGAGTCCCCTTGTCTCCCTTCCCATTTATCATAATGGCAAAGGCCTTAGAGAAGAAATTTAGGGAGGCCTAGCTGGAAGAGTCAAATGAAGGAATACAAATTGCTAGTGGATTGCCTGCAATCACTCACCTACAATTTTCTGATGATACAATGGTTTTGGAGTGGGGAAGAAAAGGGAAGCTTAATAATCGAGGAAAATTCTCCAATAATATGCAATAAAATCTTTGTGAGAGATTGGCCAAAACAAATTTGAGGTCTTCTTTTCTAATGTGGACCCTAGAAAAGAGGCAAAAATGCTAAGTGTCCTAGTTATAAAGCAGACAAACTACCCTGCATATACTTAGGATTACCATTGAATAAAGGATTGTGGCCAACTAATTTATGGAACCTGCTAAAAAAAATGGAAAAACGATTAACCTCGTGGAAAGGAAAATGGCTATCTTGGGCGGGTGGGATTAGTCATGTTCTAATTAGTAATATTTTGCTTTTCTTGTGTATTTGTTGTCTTGCCTCACACTTGCCACGTGTTAATTCAAAACTGGTGTAGCCGATGAGTAAATTCTTTTGGCAAGGGATGGAGGAAAAGAAGATGGCAAGGATATCCTAGGAAAAACTTAGTAGACCAAAAAAAAAAGGGGGGCTTTGGAGTAAGAAATCAAGTGTGTGAGAAGAAGACTTTTGGGGCCAAATTGACATGGAAAATGTACAAGGAGCCACTTTTAAAATGGGCAGGAATCTTGCAACATAAATACTTGGAGATGACAGAAGCATATGGAATGTTTAGATCTCTGACCTTCCAATAGCGTTCAGGGGGAACTTCATCTTCAGTTGCAGATCAGCCCTTGGGAGTGCCTCTCTTGGGACACAATGGATGGCAGATCGATCCTATTTTGGAAGTTTCCTAGAAGGGCTTACTAGCCATTGACAACTATATGGATACAAGAAGGATCTAGAATCATTATTAGCAGATGTGGGGAGACAAAGTAAGGAATTATATAGAAATTAATGAGAATCACCCATCAATTGGTTGGCAAGGGAAGAATTCAATTGGCTTTCCCTTACCATCTCAAGAGGTGCCCCGGCTGAAACAAATTTTGAGTGAGAGACTGGTAGTGTTCAGGCCTAAACAAGATAGGTTGATATGGATATAATCGAAAATAGGGGAATACAATACAAAGGAAGGATACAGAGTCATGGAAAAAAGACAAATACAAAGGATATAATTACAAGTGAAACTATGTTTGAACAAACAATGCTTGTGTAAAGCAGGTGTCTTTGCTTGGGTTGCATTCCAATGGGGAATAATCATGATAGAATGGTTAAAAAGAAAAGGATTTGAAGGAACGTCAAATTGTGCCCTTCTTAAAAATGCAGAAGAAGCAATGGATCAGCTATTGCTCAACTGTCCTTACTCTTAAACTTGTTGGAGATGGCTTTGCAGGAGACTAGAGTAGATAACTGCACTTCTCAATGACATTATGACCTTAGACCTCCAGAGATACTGGAAAAATTGATAGATTCCTTGTTGACAAGAATATAGTTGTGAATAACTCACTCCTCAACCACTCCATTCAGGGTAAAATCCCATTATTTGCCATCATTTTGTGTATGAAAAAACAATTCATTTTGTCAAAGGCTTTGTTATTTTCTAGTTTAGTACTCATAGCCATCTTCTTCCACACTTTCAGCCTTTCATAAAATTGAGCTCTTCATGAGCCATAACTGTACCACCCAATATTTGTTTGCCATTCACAAATACCATTACTTTTCCAAGATCAATCTTAATATTGTCTTGAGTCTGTTTAGCAATAAATTAACAATATAGATGATCATATTGCAAAGTGAGGTTTGTCTGAGAGTTTTTAAAAGTGTGAAGAAAAAAGATTTTTTTTGCGATCAATGCAATGAAAGTGGTGTTGTGCTCTTTTAGGATTTTTCTGCTTTACGATTCCTTTTGCAGGCTCCGAGAAAACCCTTTGGACCAGGCAATTTGTCTCTTAGATATTGAAAGACAATTGTGCCAATGCCTTCTTGATTACTTCCTTCATTACCCTTCGGTTTCATCTTCACTTTTTAGCCACATATTTTTCCTCTTTAATTTTCAAATTTTCAGTGCTATGCCTCAGCCTTTGAAGATTTTAGAAATATTTAATTGCTTCCATTCTGATCATTTCTCTATCTTGAATCATATCACCTCCTGGATTCGTGGTTTTTGTTATCCTGTTATAGTTTCTCCACAAAATATGGATTTGTGAATGTATCTCGTATTTCAGCACCCTTCTTTAATTGGATTGTTTCCGTCTTTCTTTTCCAAATGGATATCTTCCCATAACAAAATGTGGTTTAATAACTTTAGTGCACCATTGATTTTTATGTCTTTCTGTTTTAGTTTTATCTATCAATCCTTTTCTTGGTATTGGTTTTTGAAGTAACACTGTTTCTTACTCCACTATTTATGTCACAAAAACCTAATATGCTGAATCGTGGGATTTTCAGGCAATTTCAGGTACGAATTGTATTGGAATCAGATTCTGAAATGAATCTTCTGTGGGTGTGTCTAGGGTTCATGTTTTTAGATGTTGAAATATTTAGTGCTTCTGGTTTGGTCTTTTTGATATGCTTAAGACCTACACTGCTGATTAGTGAACTTTGGGCTTGTCTATCATGAGATTCTATTTTGATTTCTTTAATAGTGATTTCTTTGTTTAGCTCACACAGACATACATATATCTGAAAGAAAGAAACTTTATTGTCCACGAGGCTAAAGATTCTTTTGCATTACATATGTTATTATATAGGTATGAACGTACCCAACCCCCAAGCAAATTTCTGCCATACTGGCGTTTCGTACCCACATAACCATTCCTGTTCCTGTACACAATTCGGCAACTTAGCCAAAGACTTCTTTGTTCAATTCTTTTAATTGTATATTTGATATCTTTTGAGCAATTCTGAAGATTTTTGTTCCATTTTGTTCCTGGGACTTTGCTTCTTGATACTCTAGTTTAGTGATTCTCCTGAACTGGATCTTCTTTAGCCTTGATTCCACCATTATTGTCGAATTTAATGGCAATGATCTGAACTTGAGAAGAGAATGTTGTTTGATTCATTTAAGATACGATCTTGAATCCAATTACTACCTAGCAAAAAGTTACATGTCATTTCTGCTAGAAGCCTGTTTCAAGTCTTATTTTTGACCAAATATACACCTCTGGGTTTGAATTGACTTCAATTAATTCCGTGTCTATAAAAGTGTCAAGGTCTTGAGGTGATTGTGATAATACGAATAGGCTGAATTTTCAGCTGGATATAGAACTACATTGAATTTTCCTTCTACTGCACACTTACTATACTCTATGTCCATGAAGTTAGTTAAAGCATCTTAGTACTCTGTCCACGAAGGTTGTTAAGGCATCTTAGCAAATATTTTTTTTGCCTTGAAGATGGGCTGTACTCACTGCTTACTGTGAATCTCCTATCAAAAGATCTTGAGTTCAAACTGCATTGTTTGCCAGTTTTTACGTTCATTCACAAGTGCTCCTTTGCAACTTTGCTGTTACCAGACAATGTACAGACCCACCTGTTCCCTTGCAACACTTACACAGTCAACTATAGAGTGTTGGGTTGTTCTCCATATCCAGTTGATAATATTGTCAAAAGTCCCTTTATCCATTTTTATCTCCTTGAATACTATTATGATATTATCACCTGCTCCCATGCAACACTTACAAAGTCAACAACAGAGTGTTGGGTTGGTCTCCATATCCAGTAGATAATGTTGTCAAAAGTCCCTTTATCCACTTTTATCTCCTCGAATACTATTATATCCAATTTATCTGTTCGTAGTTAGCGCTGCTTCAGTAATCTATGGTGGGAAGGATGTTGAGGTCCCACCAATTCCACGACAGTATGATTATGTGGAGGAATTTTGCATGCTGCTGAGAATAAAAGGTTTATCCCCTCAGATTTTGGATTTCTTCTTTTCCCCTCTTACATTGTTTTTTTCTGTTCCAATTTCATATTCCATGACTGTCTTTGGGATTTTTTCACTCACCTTTACTAGCTGTTTCTTGCTTTGTTAATTTGGCCTCTGCTCGCTTCTGCACATTCTTCACATGTCATCTCTTTCCCTTGCTATCATTTTTTCCTTTCTGCTTGATGCACATCTGTGTTCTTCTCCTGCTTGCTCCTCTGTTTTATGTGCTTTGAATTTATTAACCACAATATTCTTTATGGCAAGGGCTGAGGCATGAATATATGATAAATGATGGGCTAACTGCTCCCTTTTGGGGATTTTTGGATACATTCTTTTTCATAATCTGCTAAAATTTGATTATAAGTTTGTTTCTGAAGATAGAATAGTTTAAATAAACATGTGATTTGATTTTCGAATTTCAAGAAATATATGTTTTTACTGTTTGACACATTCCAATTAAATGGGAATTGAAATTGTATGGCATGTCAATTAATTGCACTTTAGGACATGCCATTTCACATAATATATGTGCAATTTGATCTCAATTCAAATCATGCTCTTTTTAAATAATCTGCCTGCAATTTGGTTCTAGTTAAAGTACACTTGCACCTTAATTATTTTCGATTTGATTTCCAAGCGAGGCACAATTTTATGCATAATCTATTAGCAATTCAATTTTCAGGCTGCAAGGTTCCAATTCATCAGCTCTGCAAAAGTTTCTGGCAAACAATTGAAAATGACATACATACATGCTCAAAAGACCAACAGGACCATGTTGGATGGCAGTTTGACATTTGATCCATCGAACAAGCTCTCAGCTAACTACAGTTTTATGACTGGGAGTGGGCAGCTGAAATACTCTTATGTTCATCAAGGGGACCGGACATTTGAGCCGGCCTATGATTTAAGAACCAATTCATGGAATTTTTCGATGTCCCAGAAGGTCTATGGAGCTGATACTCTTAAGACTTCATATGAGACTTTTAACAAGCGGCTTGGGTTGGAATGGACGAGAGAATCAAAAGATGCAGGTTCTTTTAAGGTAAATATTTGGATCTTTATAATTACATTGTAGAGGAGGGAATATTTTTCACAAGCATAGAATAAAGCGGATTGAACAAAGTGATAGGTGGATCCATGTTAGAATATGAGAACCTGTGAAAATAATCTAAAAAATTGTAGTTAGAATAATTGGTGAATCCTTTTATTTCAGAAGAGAACCAAATGCATATTAATGTTGAAGGAAACACATTAAAAATTTAATTTTAGCAATTGCTGCAAATCTTATTGTGTAATATTTTCATACAAAATTTACTGATAGGCTAATCCTTTTTCTTTTAAGAAATTAGCTAATTGATTTAAAAGTAGCTTCAAAGTTTTTCTGGAACCCAGACACAGGAGAAGCAAATTCACACCATAGAGTCTTTTAAGACAAATGTTTGAATGAAGGGCATAAAATTTAAATCAACAAACAAATAACTGTTTTAATTTCAGGTCCAAGCAAGTTTGCTTCATGAATTAGCTTCTTGGTATGTGGTTAGTGGTAAGTGCTGATGTTTGATGATGAGTTTAAATCCCACTGAGGCAAGAGTCTGCAAATATCAAAAGCATGTCCTGAAGACCAGCTTTAGCTCTGGAATAGAGAATTCTTGGATTTATAATAGTCCAACTCCTTTAGTCATTTTACTTTTTAGTGACCTAAATTCATTTTGTGTTACTCTTGATACCCCGTCTTTTTCTATACTCATATTTATTCTCTTGAAATTTTTCAAATCCAAAGTGCTTATTAATATGGTATTATCTATAATATTGTGCAAAGCTAAACTTTAAAAAATGAGCATTTGACAGGAGACTTTGTAGCTTGATTTCATGCATCCATGACATGGTAGAATTTAAGATTTCTAAACAATCCATTTCCACATATCTCTTTAAGCTCCAATATAGATGAAAGTATCAATTTACTCAAGTATTTTCCAACTGTGTATGCCTTTCTACAAATGTCTATTGGCAGAGTTTAACTATGTTACGCTTGATTCCTCTTGGCTACATTGTGTAAGGTGTTTGAGGTATATTCTTGTCTTCTATGTTAGTGTCTTGCTGAAGGATGTGAATTGTGGCTGGTATATGAATCTTACTATATAATAAACTGAGGGAGCAAAGCAATGCATACATTTTTCTTGTCTGGCTCTAAAAGGTTAAGACTTCACTTTGCCAGAGGTTATGGAGAGTGAAAAGCTACGTGGGAGTCTACAACTACAGTTCACTGTAGAATTTGCAACTTGAGCAAAAGTATCTGCAAAGCAATGCATACAATTTTCTTATCTGTCTCAAAACGGTTAAGACATCACTTTGTCAAGGATTATGGAGAGTGAAAAGGTTAGGAGGGAGTCTACAAATATGGTTTATTGCAGAATTTGCAACTTGAACAAAACTATCTTTATATCAGCACAAGTTTGTGGGTGTTTACTTTTCTATTATATACCTTACTTATAGAAATATAGAATGTACAAAAATTGGATTGTGAAACAATATGTGAAACTCAATTGAGAAGTTTTTCACAAAGGAAATACGGAGGAAACTATTACACGGTTAATTGATAAAACAGTGGATAATTAAATAAATGATCAAGATGGTCATTTATAGTTTACAAACTTGGTATTTCTATTACAAAACAATTGTCGTTATTAGCACATTCTAATAACGAAAGAATAATAACAATGTTAGAAAGATTCTAATCTTTACAAGATTTACATTAACAAACAAGATATTCAGAGATGTTATTCTTATACCCTCCCTTAATGGTAAATCTGTCATCTACACCAAGGCGCCCACTGATTTTAACAAACTTATATGGAAGGAGGGACTTGGTGAGAATATATGCAGCCTGGTCCGCTGTAGGAATATATTGCAAATCTATGGATTCAACTTCAACCAGCTGACAGATGAAGTGACAATGAATATCAATATGCTTGGTTTGCTCAGGGAAGACTGAAATTTTGGCAAGTTTGAGAACCCCTTGATTGATGTATAAGAGGGGTGAAGGGCCTGCCAGAGACATATGGATGTCAGAAAGCATCCTTCAAAGCCGAACTGCCTTACAACTTGCTTTGAATATTTCTCAATAATTAGCTTCCATCAAGGAAAGAGATACAACTTACTTCTGTATGGTCAAATGATAGCACGTGCCCAAACTGAAGACATATCTCGAAGTGGACTCATTTGCGTAATTAAGGAGTCTGGGATCTTTGGTTCATTCATAGTGGATACCAAAGTCTGAAGTGCCCTTGACATAGTGCAGGATGCGCTTCGTTGCAACACAATGATCAGATGCAGGAGCTGTAATGAAGTGGGATATGTAACTCACTGCAAAGATGAGATCAAGTCTATTGGTGGTGAGATATATCAAACTGCCCACTAGTTTCTTGGATGTAGATTCATTCTCAACAGGAGAACTAGGTTTGGCCGACAACTTAAAACCAAACTCCATAGGCGTAGATGTAGGTTTACATTCCTGCTTTCTGCATTTGTCTAGTAGAGAGCCCTTGCACATTTTTACTGAGAGATGAAGATGCCATCAGATTGCTGCCAAACCTTGACACCAAGGAAGTAGTGCAAGAGCCCAAGGTTGGTCATGCCTAAAGACTAGCATAAGTTCCTTTTAATTCCCTGAATCAAAGATGTCGAGCAATTAAGGATGATAAGATCATCAACATATATAACTAGAAGGATGATATCATTGCCAGTATTCTTGACATACAGATTTGAGTTTGTAGGATTCCTTTGGAAACCTTGACCTGTGAAGTACTTATCAATTTTCATAAACCATGCCTGAAGTGCTTGTTTTAGGCCATAGAGTGCTTACTCCAATTTTAGTACATGGTGTTCTTTGCCGAAAAACCTCAAATCTAGGAGGTTGCATCATGTAAACCTCTTCTTGTAGCTCTCCATCAAGGAAGGCACTCTTTACATCCATTTGGGACTAATCTGATTATGCTCATCTTTGCTGTCGGAGAAAAGATCGCCTCATAATCAATTCCTTCATGATGAGAGAAAGAAGCCTTTGGAAACAAGACGAGCTTTGTACTCGTCTAAAGTACCATTAGCCATGTATTTGACTTTGTAGACCCATTTGCATCCGATGGGCTTCTTCCTAGATGGAAGATCTAATAGAGCATATGGTTATTTTTTAACAGACTTTGATACTTAATCTTTCTAGCTTCTTCCTAGTTAGATATCCCTTTGGCCTCTGTATATGTTTGAGGCTCAAACCCATTGCGGATGTTAGCTATGAGAGCAAAATTGACAGAATTAGAAAGTTTGCTATGTTGGAATCATTTGCCGTTGCACCAAAAGCTCAAACTATTAATGTCAGATACAAATGTCAGATTTAAACCGATCAATGGGAGAATCTTCGAGGAGGTGCTGACCACCGAGTCAACAACAATCTCCCCCTCAGCATCGACTGGGCCTTCAATTCCCATTGGAGGGAGACTCAAGCCCATGGCCCAAGGCTCTTATAACAATTGTTGGAATCATTTGCCATTGCACAATAAGCTTGAACTATCATGCATGATACAAATACCAGATTTAACTTGAGCCTTGGGAGAATCTCCAAGGAGGTGCTAACCACTGAGTAAAAAACATGCTCTTTTTAAGAGTAGTTCTACTCTCAATGAGCTCATCACCAGAAGGATGATATCACTGCCAGTGGTCTTGACATACTAATTTGGGTCTGAAGGACTCCTTTGGAAATCTTGACTTGTGAAGTACTTATCAATTTTCATGTACCATGCCCGAAGAGCCTATTTTAGGCTAGAGAGTGCTTTCACCAATTTGAGTACCAGGTGTTCTTCTTTGGAAACCTCGAATGCAGGAGGTTGCATCATGTAAACCTCTTCCTATAGCTTACCATGGGGGAAGGCCCTCTTTAAGTCCATTTGATGGACCTTCCAACCATACTAAGCTACTGTGGAAAGGACTGATCTGATGATGCTCTCATCTTTGCTATTAGAGAAAAGGTCTCCTCATAATCAATTCTTTAATGCTGAGAGAAGCCTTTGGCAACAAGTGTAACGTCCCCATTCTTTTGACAGGCCATTGAGATTCAAATTCTAGCCATCCTCATTCCCTAGGCTAGAATTAATCAATTAATAAAGGGGATAATTAAGTAATGCATGACTTAGCCCAAAAAGCTAATGTTGGGAGATTAAAAAATTATAACTCAAAGATATAACTTAAGTTGGGGCCAATTCAAGTTATTCAGTTGTTTCTCCTAGGCAACTAAATGTGTGGGTCATTTAATAATCAATACAACTTATAATATTTGCCTAAGTTGCCGATGAGGAATCTTCTAGAGGCTGGAGATTTTATTTAAAGGCTTCGACTATGGTTTGGAGGATTCATTGAGCCAAGTTATTATTATTTTACAATCTGCAATTTGTGCGCAACTTCTCAGGACGAAACCCCTGGAAGGAAAATCTTTTGGACGAAACCCCAGGAGCCTCAGCAAACTCATTACAGCAATCAAGTGCCTTGAATTACATACAGATCAGACTGCTGGTAATGAATTTCAGGCAGATAAGGGCAAAGAACTATTCAGGAAACAGTTTGAAGGGTTTAGGAGCAACTTTAAATAAAATAGCAGCACCTGCCATATTTTATCTGAACTTCTGAGCGCATCAAGTCTACATATCTGATTGATACGATCTTCACAAGGGTATTTGTTATTGTCTGATGGGGCCGGTTCTGGTATGATCATCGCATACTATTATTGTTCAGTTGTCTTTCCGTAATAAATCTCTTATAAATAGCAGGGCATTTTCTACTGTGAATCTATGTAAGGGAAAGTTCTCTTCAAGCATGTAATTAATATCCATGTTCTATCTGCAACTTTCTAATTCAAATAAGAGCTGTATTTTGGTTTGTAAAATTTGTGTGGTTGTGAATTCTGCAAATTTCGTAGCTTAGGATATTTCAGTGGTATCAGAGCTGGAGATCTTGCCAGCCTGTTGAGATTTCAGCGCTGCATGTCAGTTTAGTGAATTTGCATGTTAGTTTCTTGGTGAATTTGGCGGTTGCATGTCAAAATAAAGGAAATCTATGCACAGATATAACACTAGAAGTAGATCTGGGCATCAAGAAGAATCAGAAATCAGACCAGCTGAAGGTGAAATGGGTGAGAGAAGAGATGGATCACCACCTAGATTTAAACAATCAAATGGATCAGTTGTTGACAGTCTTTGCTCAGCAGCAACAACAGACGATGCAACAATTCCAAGATCGAATGATCACTGCTATAAGTCAATTGAGGATGGGTCATTCTAGGTCTGGAAGATCAAGTAGTGTACCCAGTCGGGCCAATAGTAGACATGAAAACCAGGACAGAGCAAGGTCTAACACTGTTAGAACAACAACTACACGATCTGATAGACCCCTACGCCCTACCTTCTTGCCCAGACAAAATGAAGAAGAGACGATACCAGAGCAACCGGAGGTAGAAACCCGTATAACTGATGATGTGTTGGCTGCATATGCTGATTATATGGCACTTCCGGAGCAGGTTAGAGCGTTAATGAATCTGAATCATTTTATGGATCAGCGGAAGGAGAAAGCTAGATTACACATGAACAGGCAAGATGGGAGGCCTAGAGGACAGGGTAGATTTGGTACTCAGCCAGCTGAATATAAGGATGCATTGAACAAAATCCCTCTACCTACTTTTGGTGGCAGTGGACAAATGAGTGCCAGATCTTGGATACACAAACTTGACACCTTCTTGTCTCTCAAACCGATGGAAGAAGATAAGGCCATTCAATTTGCCACAATGCATTTAGGAGTAGCATATGACTGGTGGCATCATGGGCTAGTCTCTCAAGATCATGCACTGATTCACTCTTATGAAGAATTTGTTAACAAATTGATTGCCCGATTTGACAGAAAAGATGTGGAAGTCTATTATATGGAGTTGGCTCAGTTTAAGCAGACTAGTCATGTTGAAACATACATCAATGAGTTTCAGAAAATTGCTGTTATGGTCCCTGACATGACAGAAAGGCGTGTTACAATGCTATTTGTTGAAGGCTTGAGTGATAGATTGCATGGGTTGGTGAAGGCTCACAGGCCTAGCACATTACACGATGCCATAGGTCTATCATTGGACTTGGAAACTACACCTCCCTTCCAACCAAAAAGAAATTCTTTAGCGGTTCACAGTCAAAGCAAAAGAATTTCAGACCACAAAAGAACTTCTCACCAAAACTAGATCAGGAATCCAGGAATGAACTTCGCAGGAAGAAGTTATGTTTTAATTGCAAAGAACCATGGGAGCCTGGCCATCGTTGCCTTGGTAAAGGCAAGGTACATTTGATTGAGGTGATTTGTGAAGATGAAGAACAAGAAGAACAGGATCATAGCACGGAGGAGTGTTCTAATCAAGGAGATCAGCCTCAAATAGTTCTGGAGGACTCAACAACTAAGGAAATTCCACGCATTGTTACTTTGTTTGGAGTTCCTCGTACTAGACCTTTTAGACTAAAGGGTGTTCTTAAGGGACAAAGGATGGTGTGTTTGGTTGATAGCGGAGCCACACATAACTTCATTGATGAAGGGTTAGTAAAGAGGCGAGGGCTTCAGGTTGAGGAGTTTCCGGGATTCAACGTCATAGTGGCTGATGGTTTTCTGTTGACTTGCACTAAGGTAATTCCCCAGCTCAGTATACAATTTGGTGACTACACTTTGATAGGGGATTTCTATGCGATTAATCTGAGTAATTTAGATGCTGTTTTGGGATTGGAGTGGTTGGAATCACTTGAACATTATGTTCAAGACTTTAAACAGATGCAACTAGAGTTTATGGTAAGTGGGAAAAAGATAATACTTAAGGCAATGGCAGATGGTGGACCTAGGGTGGTGTCAGCTAGGAAGGTGGAAGCCTTATTCAGGCATGGCGATGTAGATTGGGGAGCACTGTGTTTCATTTCTTCTAAACCGGTCTCCAACAGAAAGCCAGATTACCATGTGGACATACAAACAGTGTTAGATAAACATAGTATAGTTTTTGGAGACATACCTCCTGGTCGGCCACCAGACAAAGGATTTAAACATGTGATTGAGATGGAAGAAGGTTCAAAACCTGTGATCACCACACCTTATTGGCACCCCCATCACTTTAAGGAGGAGATTGAGAAGACAATTAAAGAGCTTCTTAGTATGGGTCATATCAGGCCCAGTTCAAGCCCATTTGCCTCATCGGTAGTTTTGGTTAAGAAGAAAGATGGGACGATGCGCATGTGTATAGATTACAGGGCATTGAATAAGAAAACTATTAAAAACAGGTATCCTATACCCAGGATCGATGAACTACACGGGGCCGTGTACTTCTCCAAAATAGATCTACACTCTGGTTATCATCAAATACGTGTCAGAGAAGAGGACATTCACAAAACTGCCTTTCGATGCCATTATGGGCATTTTGAGTTCTTGGTCATGCCCTTTGGACTCACAAATGCACCGGCAACATTTCAATTGTGTATGAATCATGTGTTTCGAGAACAACTAAGGAAATTTGTTTTGGTCTTTTTTGATGATATCCTTATCTATAGCAGAACTTTGAGTGACCATTTGCAGCATTTGGACATG
The DNA here is from genome assembly GCA_028749045.1 of Cupressus sempervirens. Taxonomy (NCBI): domain Eukaryota; kingdom Viridiplantae; phylum Streptophyta; class Pinopsida; order Cupressales; family Cupressaceae; genus Cupressus; species Cupressus sempervirens. Next base: position 54,892,857 of record CM053788.1, on the reverse strand, counting down.
GTATTGGGAATTATGAAGGCACAGTCACTTTATGCAAATGCCTCCAAGTGTGAATTTGGGATGACAAAGATCTTATATCTGGGGCATATCATTGGCGCTGATGGTGTAAAAGTACATCAAGAGAAGATTCAAGCAATTTTAGATTGGCTACCACCTAAAAACATATCTGAGTTGAGAGGATTCTTGGGGTTATGTCCATATTATAGAAGGTTTGTGCGTGGGTTCTCTCAATTAGCTTCTCCACTGACTGACTTGACTAAGAAGGGTGCGTTCTCATGGTCAAAAAGTGCACAGTTAGCTTTTGATAAGCTTAAGGATGCTATGAGCTCATGTCTAGTGTTGGCCCTTCCAGATTTCACACAACCATTTGTCTTAGAGTGTAATGCATCGGGGCAAGGAATTGGTGCAGTGTTGATGCATAACCGACATCTGATCGCTTACGAGAGTAGAAAATTGAGGGACAATGAGAGACTTTATTCCACATATGATAAGGAAATGCTAGTGATCATGCATGCGCTGGCCAAGTTTAGGCAGTACCTGGTTGGGACTCATTTCATAGTGCGTACTGATCATAATAGTCTCAAGTATTTCTTGGAACAAAGTGATTTGAATGAGCGACAACAAAAATGGGTAAGCAAGATTTAAGCCTATGATTTTGATGTGGAGTATGTAAAAGGAAAGAAAAATATTGTTGCAGATGCTCTCTCTAGGAAACCTACTCTTTGTTCCCTCACAGAGATCGCAGCTCACTGGAAGACACAGTTATTGGTTGAATATTCAAAGATTTCTTTTGCTTGTGAACTTGTTGATGGTAAGGTGTAGGATGACAGATATGCAGTGATGGATGATATTATCTATTTTAAAAATAGAATCTATATTGTACCTGGTTCCAAACTGAAGAAGAAAATATTGGAGGCATTTCATGATTCACCTATGGTAGGACACCCAAGTTTCTTCAAAACCTATCATCAGATTCACGAGAGGTTTACCTAGAAAGGATTGAAGGATGATGTACTCCAACATGTTAGAGAATGCTTGATTTGCCAACAAAAAAATCAGGACACACATTTCCTGCGGGTCTACTACAACCCTTGCCGATTCCTAAGCGGAAATGGGAAGGGGTATCAATGGATTTTATCACAGGACTACCACGTGTGCAGGGGAAAGATTGTATCTTTGTGGTAGTTGACCAGCTCACTAAGTATGCACACTTCTTTGCTGTCCCTATTGACTCTTGAGCATTTCAGATTGCAGAGTTATTTTTCATGGAGATCTTCAGATTGCACAGATTACCCAAAACCATTGTAAGTGATAGAGATAGCAGATTTATGAGTATGTTTTGGCAAGAATTGTTCAGATTGGTAGGAATTGAATTGACACCCAACACCAGCTACCATCCTCAAACGGACGGGTAGACGGAAATAGTTAATAAGTGGATCGAAGGGTATTTGCGAAACTATGTGTCGGGACAACAACATACTTGGGTGAGGTGGCTCTATCTTGGTGAGTATTGCTACAATACCACCTATCACATGTCCATTGGCATGTCACCTTTCAGAGCTTTGTATGGATATGAGGCTTTATCATTTATGGATTTAGCATTTGATGACTGTAAGGTCCCACGAGCTAAGGAGACTGTGTAGAGCTATCAAGACATTCTCAAAGCACTCAAAGATAACATACAACATGCCCAAAACCAGCAGAAGATGTATGCTGATAGGCACTGAGTTGAGCGGACTTTCGAAGTGGGAGACTTAGTTTTTCTACGCTTGCAGCCATACAGACAGTCCACGATTAAAATAAGCGGGGCAGAAAAGTTGAAGCCACGTTTTTATGGGCCCTACAGGATTTTGAAGAGAGTAGGAGAGGTTGCATATGAGTTGGAGTTGCCAGAAGGCAGCAAAATACATAATGTATTTCATGTTTCTTGCCTCAAGAAGGCTTTAGGTCAACATGCAGTTGCTTCTCTTGAGTTGCCACCTTTAGATGAAGAGAGGAAGTTGGTTTTAGTCCCTGAAGGCATTGTAGATTGGAGAGAGAGGAGGTTAAGAAATAAAATGGTCCGAGAGTATTTAATCAAGTGGAAGAATCTACCTCTTGAGGACGCTACTTGGGAAGGAGAAGAGATATTGCAACATCCTAGCTTGCCATTGCTGGAGGACCAGCGATTCCGGGAAGGGAGGACTGTAATGTCCCCACTCTTTTGACAGGCCATTGAGAGTCAAATTCTAGCCATCCTCATTCCCTAGGCTAGAATTAATCAATTAATAAAGGGGATATTTAAATAATGCATGACTTAGCCCAAAAAGCTGATGTTGGGAGATTAAAAAATTATAACTCAAAGATATAACTTAAGTTGGGGCCAATTCAAGTTATTAAGTTGTTTCTCCTAGGCAACTAAATGTGTGGGTCATTTAATAATTAATACAACTTATAATATTTGCCTAAGTTGCCGATGAGGAATCTTCTAGAGGCTGGAGATTTTATTTAAAGGCTTCGACTATGGTTTGGAGGATTCATTGAGCCAAGTTATTATTATTTTACAATTTGTAATTTGTGCGCAACTTCTTAGGACGAAACCCCTGGAAGGAAAATCTTCTGGACGAAACCCCAGGAGCCTCAACAAACTCATTACAGTAATCAAGTGCCTTGAATTACATACAGATCAGACTGCTGGTAATGAATTTCAGGCGGATAAGGGCAAAGAACTATTCAGGAAATAGTTTGAAGGGTTTAGGAGCAACTTTAAATAAAATAGCAGCACCTGCTGTATTTTATCTAAACATCTGAGCGCATCAAGTCTACAAATCTGATTGATACGATCTTCACAAGGGTATTTGTTATTGTCTGATGGGGCCGGTTCTAGTATGATCATCGCATACTATTATTGTTCAGTTGTCTTTCCGTAATAAATCTCTTATAAATAGCAGGGCATTTTCTACTGTGAATCTATGTAAGGGAAAGTTCTCTTCAAGCATGTAATTAATATCCATATTCTATCTGCAACTTTCTAATTCAAATAAGAGCTGTATTTTGGTTTGTAAAATTTGTGTGGTTGTGAATTTTGCAAATTTCGTAGCTTAGGATATTTCAACAAGATGAGCCTTGTACTTGTCTAAAGTACCATTAGTCTTGTATTTGACTTTGTAGACTCATTTGCATCCGATGGGTTTTTTCCCAGACAGAATATCTTAGTCTTTCTAGCTTCTTCCCACTTAAATATCCCTTTTGCTTCCGTGTATGTTTGAGGTTCAAACACAATGTGAATATTAGCTATGAGAGCAAAATTGATAGAATTAGAAGGTTTTATCTTCTTCTGAGCAGTTCTACTCTCAACGAGCTCATCACCATGAATATCACAAATCGTCTTATCCCACCATTTGGGTCAAAGGGTAGAAGTACCAACATCTGTACAAGGTTCATCAAACAAAATATTAGATGAATCTCGAGGAAATCATGTGTTGTAGTTGCATGTCTGGGTGAACCTATATGAGAAGGAACCAGTGGAGTGTAGGAAGCAGAACAACTGGAGCCCTCCCATCAGATGGACCTAATGGAAGACGAACACCTGAGGCTGGAGCCTTAGAGGCATATCCTTTGAATTCATAATTGGAGGAGAGAGCTGAAATGGTCCTTGTTCCTCATCAAAGACCACATCACGAGTGAAGATGAGATGATTTGTGTTGACGTCAACTAATCGGTAGGCTTTGTGATTGCTTTGTGATTAATATTGTAGCACTAGCTGGTTAGCATGAGTTTTTGGCTCTTGGCATCCAACTTTGTGCACTTAGCATCAGGGATCTTGACAAAAGCAATGGAGCCAAATTTCTTGGGATGACCAATTTTGGGTTTAATGATTAGGCCTCTTTGAGAGTATGTTTCATGACTATTTAGGAGTAAAAAAGACAAATGACAATGTTGACTGCTTCAGCCCAGAATAATTTTAGAACACTCTTGTGTTCAAGCATAGACTAGGGCATTTTGGTAATTGTGCGGTTTCTCTGCTCAATGACATCGTTTTGCTGAGGGGTGTAGGGTGTTGTTAATTGGGGCTTGATGCCATTTTCACAGAAATGGGAGAAGGTAGAGGAATAAAATTCTCCCCTATTATCAGTTCTAACTTCTAAGAGTAATAATATTGTTGTGGGGTTTTCACACCATCACCCCATTGCAAATGAGGACCCCCCTTTTTTCTTGTGGTCTTGTCCTTTTGGCTATAATTCATGGTAGTCTTGGCTCGATTTTCTAAGGTTCCCTCTTTTGAATGAGAATTGGTAAAAAGTGGCCAAGTTTGGAAAGCGTTGTCCATGTGGCTCCCAGAATGAAAACTGTTTGCTTGTTTGAGAATTGAATGTCTTAACTTGCTTTATTTAGAAATTCTATTTTTAATAAGTCCATGTTCAGTAAATTTCACTACCTCCCAGATTGACTTTATTTTGACATTGGAACAACTTACTATTTTTAGAAAAATCTATTTTTAGTAAATTTCACTACCTCTTGCATTGACCTTATTTTGACATTGGAACAACTTACTATTTTTAGAAAGCTTATTTTTGGTAGGTCTGTTTTGGCAAAAAGTGAGTTGTGGTTGATAAAGAGCCAAAAGGGTATCTGTTTCTATATCCAAAAGAATGAGCAAGCAAGACAACTGATCAGAAAATGGTTAAGTCTAGAATCAGACTTGAAATATCCAAAAGTAGAAAGACATGAAAACATCAGGAAAAATGGTTGTTGCGGAATTCTTCCATCATGAAAAAAATCCATGATCACTCAAAAAAATCTCGCCTTGGAGAAAAATGGTTGCAGAATTCTTCCATCATGGAAAAAATCCACATCACTCAAAAAATCCTACCTTGGAGGAAAATGGTTGTTGTGGAATTCTTCCATCATGGAAAAAAATACATGATCACTCAAAAGATCTTGCCTTGGAGAAAAATGGTTGTCACGAAATCCTTCCATCATGGAAAAAATCCATGATCGCTCAAAAAACCCTGCCTTGGAGAAAAATGGTTGTTGCGAAATTCTTCCATCATGGACAAAATTCATTACCACTCAAAATCTCGCCTTGGAGAAAAATGGTTGTCGCAGATTTCTTCCATCATGGAAAAAATCCATGATTACTTAAAAAATCCTACCTTGGAGAAAAATGGTTGCTGTGAAATTCTTCCATCATGGACAAAATCCATGACCACTCAAAATTTCCATTGACAAGAAAACTAGAAATCTTGGAAAAAATGGCCAAGTGTTGGAAATTTCTCCTCCGTGGAAGAAAATATGGCTAAGTGTTGGAAATTCCTCCTTCATGGAAGAAAAAATGACTAAGTGTTGAAACTTCCTCCTTCATGGAAGAAAAAATGGATAAGTGTTGGCAATTTCTCCTTCGTGCAAGAGAAAATTGCAAAGTGTTTGAAAGTTTCTCCTTCACGGAAGAAAAAATGGCTAAGTGTTTGAAAATTTCTCCTCGAGATCTCAAAATTCATCCTCTTCAAGTGTGCATCCATGATTGGAGAAATGATTCATGATGATAAACAAAAAGGGGGAATTCATCAAAAATGTAAGAAAAGGCATATCGGTGAATTTAGAACATTTGAAGAAAAAGGAGGAGAAAGCTCCAGTTTTAGAAATTCAAGAAAGATGTTCAAGTACCAGATCCTAGTTCGAACATCAAAGGCATCCAAGTATTGCGTGATCCAATTCCAAGCATTCAAAGTTCAAAGATCAAAGTTCAAATCCAAAAATACAAGAACATGGCGATGGAAGTTCAATATGAAGAAATTCTAAAGTGACATAATTATTGGCAAGGGATTCCAATCCATTTCAAGGAGATAAATTTCCAAGCAAGTACATGGAAGATGAGAATGTTCGAGGAGAGGTTTTCAGAAAAATCAGTCAAGGTTGGATCTTAGTTATAAAATAATGCAGTTGGAAAGGACTCAAACTTACATGGCCTCCACATCATTTCATGTCATCCAATTATCTTTGATGAACAAACTTCTATGCATTAGGAGAATGGAATCAAGAATAATTTATTCAAGGAAGAATGAGCACTTATCAAGTAATAGACATGCATGGTGGATATTTATTGCACTCCACTCTTCCTAAACAAGCATGCATGGTGGGCATTTATAACCCACTATAGTAGTGGATTTGTTATTGTGTTAATATAGATTCCTTTTCTTTGCCCTAACCCTAATTAGGGCTGATGTGGCATGATCTAGGCCATTGGTTATTACGATCATCCAAACCATCTATTGTATTCAAGGACCTATATAAAGGCCTCACTTCTCATTTGTTAAGGGAGGATTTTTTGAGATTGTTGCTATGAGCTACTGAGATAATAAAGTTTTCATTGAAGCTGTTGGCTCCTGATTTAATAGTGATTATTATTACCAATAGACAACAAAATTCATTACACCTAGAGATAGCTAATACTCATATTTAGCATAATAAATTGTCTTTGGGCCAACTTCACAAAGCATAAATGCTTTCTACACTTTTGGCTCTGCAAGACCAAGGTGGGAGTACCTTAGGGATTCCAATATTTTCTTGACTCTTACCCTTAATCCCTAATATTTCAGATATGGTCCAATTTCTCTAATATATGTGAAACCAATCATGAACTATAGCAGCTAACAATACCTCATGAACTTCCACAAATAGATGATGACCACCCTTATACACTGGATACAATATTTGACTGATTTAGATTTGAATATAGATTGGGTAGATGTAGCAGAATTTACTTCAATTTATCTCTGAGTTATATGACCAGTGCCTTATCTGTTGTTACATAGAGTCAACTACTAGCAGGGGATCTAATCAAATAACTTGTAGATGAATTTATCAACTGTAATCACCAATTCCCATTCTTATGAAATATCCCTTTTTATAAACTCAAAGACCCTATTGATATATTGAAGCACTTCCTTAATTCCTTGAATCAAAAGCAACAATAGAATCAGTATACAACCTATCTAGATCACATTCAATCAATTAAACCTTATTTAACTGATCTCAAAGTAAACAAACTCATAAATTGAAGACAAAAATTAATAACACAAATGCAGTGGAAGTACCCTTTTGTATTATCCTTTGAATTGACTAATACAATAACCAATAAAAATTCAATGAAACTCAGAACATCTTGCTAATTCTATCATTGATATATATCATTCAGAGAGTACCAAACGTGAAAGTAAACTCTAAAAATAACTACACACAAGTGGATTCTTTTCTTGAACAAAAACAAAAATTATACAAAATTTTCGGACCCTTCTCTAACCTTGGGATCTTACTTATATAGGGTGAGATGCAACAAGCTTCAGGTATAGAGAACTGACAGCTGTCCTTTAGACAGAAGATTTCTACATTTTGCTACTATCAGAAAGGACAAAATTTTGTGCAATAGAAAAGATTTTGTATCATAACATTCTTTTATGGGACTACTTTTCTGTTCCACCTAGTGATATGCTTTCTTCGCCTGAAAAAGCTGATGATTGGCCTTTCTACTATTCTGAATCCTCCAAATATGTGGCCATCCGGTGTGCCAGTGATGTATCTGGCTCCGATCTCTACAGGTTCACCTCAACTCTAGCATCTTCACTTGTATCATCATGTACTGTTAAAGTAATAGTTATTTTCTCTTCCTCTGTTGCCATATCATAAATTTGGGCCTCTGTGCCTACAATTGTAATTTGTTGCTCACCTTTATTCTCTTCCTCCTTTTGATCTTTGGATGGTGCATCAATTATTTGTATATCATCTTGTTCCATCTCCTCATCATCATTAGTTTCAACATCTTCTAACTGTTCAGTAGGAGCAATATCTGCCATCCACTTGTCAAAAAGTGTGTCATCTGGCCAATTGAACTGCAGAATATCATGTTGTTTCTTAATTGCATATTCAACTATTTTGTCAATTTTAATAAAATCTTGCTTTAAAGAATCAAAGAATAATTGGGCTTTTACAATTTCCTCGGTAGTAGCTGACCAACATGCATTTCCATTTTCATTTATGACTCTATTCATCCTTAGACAAAATAAGTCATCTAATTCTTTGGCCCATTCTTCTCTACTTTTCAATTTATTCTTCTTATCTAAAGCATGTGGAAATAAGCCAAAATTAACACTATTGTATTTTTCCAAGTAGCTAACAATTCTCCTTTGTAGCTCAACTCTTTTACCATCAAACTTTGAGAGGTCATTAACAGAAAAACATAAAAAGGTGACCTTTTTTCTCCTCTTATTCCACTTATTAACAATTGGCTTCAGAACTTCATCACTTGCCTTTGTTTCATCCCATATCTTCACTGTCTTTGCTAGTTGACCATAAAACAAGGGCCATTCAATCTTATCAACCAAATGCATGAGAGCTTTTCTCAATTTATCCTCATATTGCACATTTAACTCTACATGTAATGCCCACAATTTACTCTTCTCCTCTTCAAAATCTTCAACTGTATAATACTGTGGCCTTTGTGGTGTATCAGGAACCTCAGTAAGGGGAGTGGATTTAAAAGGCTCCATTGGTGGGCGAGGACATGTGATCCTTGGCCTAGTAGACTGTCCCATCATCTTATTTTCAAGCTCAATTCTCCTTTGAACTTCTTTATTATAGGCTTCCAGAACCTTTTCATACTTATTTTGCAATTCAAACATTGCCTTTTCTTCTCTTTCAGCTGTGGCTAAATTCAAACCAGATACTTCCTTACCCAGACACACAGCTTCTACATTAGTAGTATCCTCTACCCTTTTCACAATTAGGTTGCCTATTAATCCAATATTATCAGGCTGGGAGGAGGTAGTCCTAGATCCTTTCCTTATCGACCAAATGACTAATGCAGCCTGGTCCTCACTGAATTTGGCACCTCTTATTTCTTTATTCCGCTGATCCTCTACATTTAATTTTCCTGAAACAAAATTAAAAACTAAGGCATCTACTATATCCCAATCTGATAACAACAAAACACTAGATGCTTTTATCATTTGTCTCCCCTCCTCAGGGGTCATGTTCTTGAATTCCTGTGTCATTTCTTCTTTTATCTGACTTTGTGCATCTGCCTCTTCCATCTCTGGATGCTCTGCTCTCAATTTATCACATCTTTCTTCAACATTTCCATGTTTTTTCTTCAAACAAATTGATGGAAGGCCCTAGATTTAACAAAATCATCATCAGATATGAATTCATGGCAGGCTTGCTCCATTATAGGGTCCAATTCCCTTCCTCTATAATTTGCCACAGTCAATTCAAGGCTTGGCATTGGAGGCTCTTGAGGATTTCCCTCATCTAACTCTCCTGGTAATGAATACTCCCCCTTGGGATCCTAATTGCTCCATCTGCTCCCTAGTGAGCTGCTCATCTCCAATCTATAATGGGGATTGAGTAGGTGAATATTCCTCAATGTAAGGAGTCCGTTCTCTTATTATTCTTTGCCTCTTGGGAGAGGGTTCGTCAGGTCTCTCTTCGAGGACAACATTAGTTGACCCGACTATTTGTTTTCCTTTGTAAATAGTGGCCGACTTATTTTGAATTACATTATAGCCAGGTCTTTTCTAGACAATCAGCTACTCTGTTCCAACTGCAAGAGTGAATGCCAATATCCTCATGACCTCTCTAGCTTTGTCTGGAAAAGATTTGATTAAAAATTGTTTTTTCTCATTCATTACTTCCATGGTTGTAAAAAAATTAGCCATGAGTTTATTTATTTTGTCTGCCTCAGTTTTTGCATTACCTAGAGGCTCATAATCTTTATCAAAACAATGAATAAATTTCAAAACTCTAGAGAAAACTCTCCATTTTTCCTTCTTAATATCCTATTCTTGCAAGGAGAACTCATTCCTTATTATATCTTCAGGGAAATAAGGCTCATGCTTGATGGTACCAACTTTAGCCCTTGCTTTAAAAAGATTATTGTAAAATCCCTCAGAATCACAAAAATGAGGATGAGACATAGCCATTTGGTATTGATCTAAGAATTTATACAAGGACAACCATCCATCTTTTGTGATCACAAATTGGTGAACTACAGTACAAGTAGGGAAAATTGAGCCTCTGTTTCTTTTTACCAAATATGCTTCCTCCAATCCTCCTAGCTGCCGCAATATTTCAGCTATTCCTACTTTTAGGGACACTTAGTAGGGCAGTACATGAGGAGTCCCTCGGAAACCATAAACCCTAAAAATTGTTGAAATAGGGTATGGTATAACATCAGCCCAATTATGTGATACTTTTAAATTAGAGGGATTATCCATTGGTCTGACGAAATTCAATAATGCCCTAGGGTGTTGATGTTTTCAGACCGCTTGCAGATGTAATTGCATTGCCTATAAGGTATATGCTTTTCAAATGCATCAATCTCCTCTTATATGTATTTCAAATGATACATGGAGAGACATGTCTTCTCATGAGACATGTCTATCCATTATAATTATACAATAACAAATATGTATAATATCTCATATATTAAATATATAATTAATACACACACACACACACACACACACACACACACACACACACACACACACACATATATCGCACTTATATATGTATATTTATAGGTTTAACCGATTGAAGCTACCAAACATTAACACTCCCTCTTAGCTAGGGAGGATAAACAAGAATTTAAAACAACATATTACCTCAATGTAAAAAATGGTTTCGGAATATCAACTCATTTGACTTTGTGGTTTATTGAATGCCAACTCATTTGGCAAATGTCATTTTAAAGTCAACTCATTTGACTTTGAATATCAACTCATTTGATATTTGAATGCCAACTCTTTTGACATTCGTGAATGTCAACTCATTTGACATTCACTAGGTGCTTAAATGTTCATAAAGTATGTGCACGTGCATTCTCATAATGCATACCATATAAACATCCACCATGCAAAGTATAATCTATCATGATCTGCATAGACATCGTAAGATATCCGTCACAATAGATTAAGTTATTGAAAGATCGTCACCTTTCAATAACTTCTGCAAATACAAGTGATGATCATTTAGAAGTCGTCACTTCCTCATGATGTACACATGGGGCAGGTCCATAGCACACAGACTTTTAGACTCCCTCTAATTCCAAATCTCCCTCTTTTTCCTTTACTACATTATGAAATTTTAGTTTCCCTCTAAATCTCAATCTCTCTCTATTTCCTATAATGACATTCTCGAAGGAAAACATCAAGGCACACAACTCTTAATAGTACATATAGAAATAAAAATAAGCTAAATACTCAAGAATTTAATAAATACTTATCTTCTTGGTACAAGTTTCTCCAATCAGAAAATGCTCCTTGACTCTCATTAACCTTTCCATGCTAGGGGTGTATGGGTTCATGTTGCTAATGTAACGGTTCATATGCATTAATGGATCAAAGATTTAAATATATTTCTTCCTCTCCATCACTTCATTTGCTTTATTCTGCATGCTATCTTCTGACCCACTCTCAAGTATGTTATGATATGTAATTTCACCATATGTGATTTCCCGCGAAATCCTTCATTATGTCAACATCGGAGATAACACTCTTTCCTTATCCCTTGTGGGGTATCCATGTAGGTGATTGGTTTAATTAAATTAGTTTATTTTTCAACTCATAAGGGGTTGTAGAAATTCCTGTTCAAAGCCAATAAACAGCCTCCCTTAACATACGTTTATTGCCCCTTTTCCTTTTAAATTCACAACTTTCCTTTGTCCCACTTGGTCATGGTGCTAAGTTTCATGTCTGTGATCTGTCTTTCTCAGTTCGGCAGTTGGTCAATCATCCTCGTACAATCTTATAAATGCAATGGTCAGAAAAAAACTTCCTCCAGAATTTTTCTCGGGACTTCAGCAGTCACTGCCATATTGGTGAAGTGGCACCAAAGTCGTGCTGAAAAGATGACTTGGCTGACCAAACCACATTGCTCGGATGTCGACTTGTTTCAACAAACTCAATGGAGAATCCATGTTGCCAGCCCTAGATCAATGTATTGAAGTTCTTAACATCACTGTTTCGTCAAGGACTCCAAGAGCTTGCTCGACCATGTGTGCTTTGCTGTGGTATTTTATGATTCTACAAAAAGCTTCCTCCGTTGGCTCACTTATTAAGCTTAAAACATCCCGCCTTTACTTAACTTCCTCTGTTGTTTGTAATTGGTGACAATGACTGGGGGTTGAGTTCGTATGTGCAAAAAAAACTGGGAGAAACTTTCATGAATGTGCAAATAAAATTGTGATGCACAAGATGTGGTCTGGTGCAAGAATAAAAAAATGGCGGTGTGACATAAGCCATTTCCCAAATACACTTCTCTCTCTTCCATTGGATTTCCTTGTTGCGATGCTTGATTTCTATTCCTTATTTTTTATTCGATTTACATCTGCAACCTGGCTTTGATACCATGTTGATTTTTTCAGACCGCTTGCAGATGTAATTGCATTGCCTATAAGGTATATACTTTTCAAATGCATCAATCTCCTCTTATATGTATTTCAAATGATACATGGAGAGACATGTCTCCTCATGAGACATGTCTATCCATTATAATTATACAATAACAAATATGTATAATATCTCATATATTAAATATATAATTAATATACATATACATACACACACACACACATATATATATCACACTTATATATGCATATTTATAGGTTTAACCGACTGAAGCTACCAAACATTAACATAGGGATTCTGGGATTGTCCCTTAATATGAGGCTTCTCAATTTTGAGGCAAAATATCGGTCAAATCTAACAAAACTAGCATTTTCAGCATCCCTAGTCATATCAACACTCCACAACTGGACTGGCATAACTTACCCTTCCTTTTCTTTGTTTAAAACCATTTCCTTCCCAAAATATGTTGCACCCTTAAACAAGAACATATGCATTAGTAATGAGTAGTGACCAAAAGTCTTTTCTACCTTGCTTTTAGCAATTCCAACTAGTCCTTCATGGATTTCTTTTGCTATATAAGATGCAAAATCAAAAATAATATCCACACCAAAAGAAGAAATCTGAGCCATCATATACATAAAACTTATTGGCATAAACTTCTGCTCATCCTTGCCAAAAACCCTACATAAAGTCATATATATTTCTATAGCCTGGGAAGTGAAAAATTCCTTCTTAAAAGGTTCCCTAGTAGATGCTGTGACCACTGACAATTTCCCAATTGAGCCTATGTGTGCCCTCAGTGCACCCTGCCTAATCTTATCCCTCTTAGATATGTATTCCTTTTCTAGTCTTCGCAAGTCAATGGGTATATGATAATCTGAAAATGGTTCTAGGCCAAAAACTTCCCTAATCTTCTGAGCATTAATACTCAAACGTTCCCCATCCAATCTTCTTACAATTCTGGCCACAGAGTCATAATTTTGGGCAATGACCATGAGTAAATCAACATCCACAAACACACTAGGGACCACTAGTTTCCCTAAATCAAAATTCCAAATGTTTGCATGGAGGGCGAACAAGTTTCTTTATGAAAACCACTTTTTAAAAAGGGAAAGCCTTGATTTGTAGTAATTGCATCCCTAAGCCAATTTCCTTTATCATATAAACCATCTGCTATCTTGAGCCTAGGGTTTAAAGGAATCAACTTTTTCACTTGGGCTGACTCATTGGTAGACTCAGGTAATAATTTAAGGTCATCATGTATATTTCTACTAGCATAATCTACCTGACCCAAGAATGCTTTCTTTGGAGGCACGATGGACACAAATCATAGAATACTAGAATACTTTTGATATGTAGTGACTTGAGAAACTTACTTGGCTCTTCGCGCTTTTGTTTTTGCAATCCTGTAACGCACTGAAATTATTGGAAATTCTTTCGCTTCCTGATTACACAAAGCACAATTCCTCAATAGCTTCGAGCTCATTGGAAATCTGAAAGTTTGTTTGTGTATGAAAGAAATGGCGAAATCTTTGTAATATACTTGTCTCTAGTTCGCGCGGGAGCTTTCAATCTTCATAAATGAACTGTATGGAGAACTGGGTGGCATCACCTTCTATTTTGAAAACATGCTGTTGATTTCTGAAAAAAATCCGACGATCCAGGGACAAAACCATAAATGACTCAGCTTCCACTTGCCAAGTTGGCAGTCAATCCAATAAAAATCCTTCGCATACCCATTTCTCTCTATTGTTGGCAATTTGTTCTGGACCCACTGGAGCTCACGAACATGTGTCACCTTGTCATTTTGTCACAATGCATAATCCACGAGTAGCTTCTTGATGCGACATAACGACTATCGTTGATTCATTCCTAATTTGACGATGTGTATTTCACTAGTGTTTTAATGTGACTGTGGTGGGCCCTTCTTGTTTTACTTTGGTCGCCATGTCGCTACCATTAAAGATCAAACAATTTCTTATAGCGACTCACCGCCTACCGTAGATGTATTTTGATCTGATGGTTTCCATTTACATGTGTGATATTCTAAATGCGATTCCATGTAGCAGATGACAACATTGTTTTGACATGCTGGCAAAGTATATATAATATTTACCCCTTTTTGCAATGTTCATTAAAATCACGCTCCACCGTGCCTGGTTTTTCCAGGAAGGCGCTATGTTGCTACCGGTGCAAAACGTGGGTCTTCCGGTAGTGACAAAGCGACTACTGCATTCTTTAAAAGAATTCGGCACACAAAATATGCATGTTCTTAAAGTTAGTACCATATTAATTGCTGCAAACGTGTCAAGATGATTATGTGGCTTATCGCTGACGAGAGAACTTTTCGGCACCCACTTTTCATTATAAACCATTGCTGCGTTCCATTTTTCCTGGTAGGGCACTATGTTGTTACCGACAAAATTCCTTCATATTCCGGTGGTGACATGGCGACCACCTTAAAACTTTAAGAAACTCTGGTGCCAAGAAATATCACACGTTTCTGCCTTTATCATTGTATTCAATGCTTCTGACCATGCATCATAATCACACAGCCATATTGATAACAGAAACATTTTACGACACTTGCCCTTTTGTTTATTTCACCTTGTTTCACTTTCTCGGGAAGGCGCTATGTTGCAATCGGTGGGATTCTTGTATTTTCCGGTCGTGACATAGCGACCTCCGAGATTTCATAAAAATTGGTAACGAAAAACGGAGCATATTCCAGCTAGTCCTCCTTTTTGATATCTGACATCTTTGACACTGCTGCAAACTTCAAAAAAAATTCAAAACCCAACGCCCATCTTTCAGAACTTCATCTCACCGTCTTTCAGTTTCACAATGGTCGCCATGTTGCATAGGATAAAATCCTTGCAGTTTGTGAAAGCAACATGATGATCACTGTAGATCTAAAGGGAGATTTGACGGTAGAAGCAATTTTGGGAAAATGAAACCAAAAAAGAAGAATTTAAACGATATCCCGAAAGAACATTACCAATTTCAAAAACGATTCACCCGCTTAAAATTTTCAAAATAAAACCACATGACCTAACAAGTCTACTTAGGGCAAATTTTTTTAATTTAATAAGGTTCTACCTAGGGCTAGCCAACTTTGGAAAAGGTCAAACCCTAACTTGCAAGAATTATAGAAGTCTCTCTGATTTTACAAACCTATTTTGTGGGAAAAATTTGCACTGTGGAAAATCAAACCATCAGAAGCTTGTTGAATACTTGATGTGTCTTAGTGCTTGCTTGTTCTCTCATATTCCCTCAATTAGATTAATTTTAGTTTAGTTAAAGTATTGTGATTGCAATGGAGAATATGATGGTGTATTGATGAATTCCTTTGGTTCATACTTTTGACATTTGGTGATTCTAAATCGTTGTGCAAAGTGAGCCTGAACCCCTTTCATGCATATATTTCACTTCTATCTTTCATATACATTGTTCTTTATGATGGTGTATGTGGTGGTATGAAAATCTTTTGCATAACCCTTGAAGATTGCATTGGTTCATGTGTAGTTAGTTGTAGTATGACTTGGCAAAGCAGAGCTCGGTAAATTGGGGAATTTGTCCACTAGAGTACCATTTATTGTCATCACTACCCTTGGGATTATAATTGAATTCTTGAACCCTATCATATTTAATTCCTGCATATTTTGTGGAAACTCCAAAAAGTACTTCATTGGAAAACCTTAAGATAGCTCCCACATCCAGTATGGCTTGAAATAAATTTGAATAAACACGTAAGGCCCCTTGTGGTCATCAAAAAATCACATCAACTACCGATCTTATCCACAGTCAAGACCTGGCATTAAAGGAACCTTGAAGTCATCGTATGATCTTCTAGCAATCTTAGCATACATGAGACTTTATTCAAGAGAGAATAAGATATTTCGATATTTTGTTCTACTGTTTGGTGGGTCATAAACACACATCAACAAATATGTTGACCGAACTCTTTTTATACAAATGCTTTGAACTTTTGAAAGAAAATAAATACCTCTTATGAAGGAAATATAGCCATATTTTATGAATGAAATCATCAACAAATGTCAAAAAGTAAAAAATACCTGGACCCAGTAATAGGAGTAGCCATAGGTCCATAGATATCTACATGGACCACTTGTAATACCTTAGAAGCTCTCTAGGAGTCCCCATTTGGATACGAAGTGTGATGCTGTTTCTCTACTTTTCATGCTTTGTAAACTCCTAGGTTCTAGATCTGAATCTCTGATTTTCTCAAACATGCTGAGAAACATAGTGCATTGTAAGTGTCCATACAGCCAGTGCTAGAGTGTGCTAACAAAGTAGTGCTGGGCTGCCATAGCAAGTTCTTGAGAATCTTTGTAGTCAAAAAGTCTGAATAGACCATGATCCCTAAGATCCACGACATAGTAGACAGTCTTCCTATCAATGATACTGCACTGATGTGAATTGAAGCTGACATCTAATTGAGGAGAATGTCTCAGAAATTGATTGGTTGAGTCCCATTCCTGGAACATAGTATACATTGAAGAAAATCAGTTCTCTTTTCACACTGATCTGTATATTACCCTTTCCGACTACAGTGTACTTTTCCCCTCCAAAAGTAACTAAATCTGAGAATGACTGAAAATCTGTGAACCGGGCCTAACAATGAGTGAAGTGGCAGGAGGCACCTGAATCAACATACCAGGCAAAAGATTTTACATGATCTGCAGGTCTTTTAGCTATAGAGGTGTAAATATTAGACTCATTCTACTCAGTGTGCTCCGCTATATGTGGTTTATGCTGTGAACCAAATTGCTTGACTTGTGCAGCTAAGCGTTTATGACACTCCAACTTCATATGGCCAAACTTATGGTAGTAGTTAAACTTAATATTTTTCTACTTTGGGCCTTCTAATGACCGAGCAGAGGGATTCTGCGGAGAAGACTGAGAAAAGTGAGAGTTGGTTGAGAAAGTTTGTTCGTTGGAAGATAAATTGGTGCCTCTGCCAAATTGTTGTTTCCAGTGATCTTGCTGTAGAAGCATTATGTGGAGTTTGGAAAGTGACAGATCAACATAAGTGGAAGCAATGTTGAGAGTTTCAACGAAGTGCTCGTAGGAAAATGAAAGACTTTTCAGGTGATCACCGTGATGTCTTCTTCCATTCTGTGTCTGATTGCTTCCAACTTATCTTGAATGTCCTTGATTTTATTGAGATGATCATGCCTAGACACCAGCTTATTCATTGTGATTGTGAAGAGCATGTTCTTTAAGAAGAACTCTAGACTATTATCAAATGTTTCATGCAAATATTTTAGATGGCTCCAATTTTTCACAACTATTTTGCCAAAAGGAAACTGCGGCAGTTGATCATTAGTCATTGAAAGTTTGATGAGCATGACAGCTTCCCGATTTTGCTCATCAAATTTGTCCTGCTCTTTGCCTTCATCCATAGATTGATTGGTCTTACCTAAAGCAATTTTGTCAAGACATGTCTATTCGAAAGATTGTCATCATACACTGCTTTCAAGCATTGTAGTTTCTGCCGTTGAATTTCAGACTTTTCACAAGTAGAATATTTGTCAAAAATGTCATTGCAGAATACTGAGATCAAAGGTGGTTGACTGGATGACAGCACAAATGTCAAGACAAAATAAGATACAATGTAGAAAAAGTGCATGTTGAACAAGATTGAGGCAGACAACAGAATTATTTTGAGGTTCAACAACAGATATCTGGGCACAGATCCCAAGGTAAATTTTTTGGAAGATTTGAAAACCATTGAGAGAAACCTAGAAAAGCTCTTGAAAAATCCACTAAGAATCTGAAGGTAAAATTTGAATCTGACAGGAAAATCAAAGGGTTTTGAAAAACCCTAGTCGGCTGTCTCTGTAGGTGTAAGAAATCACAGTTTGAGCCACAAAATTGTGCTCTGGGTTTAACATGGCCCACGTAGAAAACCTTAGCGCAGAAAACAAAAGGCAAAGATCTGAAGGAAATCATTGCATAAAAAAGTTGGCCATAAATTGCAGAGGAGCCCATCTGTAACAAAGAAAATGACCTCAGATAGGGTTGTTTGAGCAAGAGATTTGGTGAAAAGCATATCAGAGGTGAGTGATGTTTTCATAAAAACAAAAAAATAAATTGGGAAAAAGGCCTGTTTTAGCTAATCGTTACCACAGGAATAGTCAACTGTTGCAGAAAACCAGAAAATGGCTGAGATTCAAACGCAGATGAAGGCCGAAAAAGGCATCATGCGAGCCAAAATAGTTAAAGTTGTTTGCAGATTCAACAGAAAAATATGCCTTTTACTAGGGCATGTTTGCTGGAGAAATCATCGTCTCCAGAAAAATAAATTTTGAAAATACAAATGAACTTTGCAAAATATCCCTGTGAAACCCAAAAATCTTCAAGAAACCCTAATTGTGAACAAAAGGATTATGATTTTCAGACTGAACTAAGAAAGAATTTCAACCTTTTTAAACACTATTAATTTCATAAAGAAAATATAAATTTGTCAAATAAAAACAACTTTAGCTTTGATTCTAGATGACATGGGTAATTGGTAAAATACTGGATAATTAAATGAATGAGCAAGATGCTCATATATGGTTTACAAATATTCTAATAATAAAAGGAGAATAACAATATTAAAACCATTCCAATATTTACAAAATTGATCGTTAAAATAACAATAAACAAGATATTATTCTAATAGAAGCATTGTATAAATAATTAGAATCATAGGGCATATTCATAGCCATACATATAAATGGCAAATCTAATATACATGAAGATAAATGTGTAACAAATTAATCATGTGGAATGCATGTGGACACTATTGGTAGATTAGCATTGGAAATCTCACTTTGTTACTATCTTGAAATATGAACAATATGCAAATTCTTGTATGGTGCAGATATATTTTGTATTTAGAGGATAATTTATGGCAACCTTTGAGGAGTTTTTCTTCGTAATCAACAGAAGTATAAAAATTAACTTATTTGATTCTGTAATTTGTTGCTAGATATATGAATTGTTCCAAAGACATGAATGTGAAAGAATATGCAAAATTTAAACTGAGAAGTTCTTGACAAAGGAAATATGGAGGATGATGTTCCTACATTAATAGAATAGGAGGCATATGCAGAGCCATACCGACAATTCTGATGGACATGGTGAAGATAAATGGGAACAAAATTATCAATTGAAATGGATATAGAAACCATTTGTAGATTAGCATAAAAGATCTTATGTTATCAGTTATCTTGAAACACGAAAACTGTGAACCTGCTCAATGCAAAATCATCTCAAATCAATTCGTAAAAAAGAAGGTGAAAAAAATCAATTCAACATTGAAGAGAAGTCAAAGATTCGGTTATTCAAGGAGTAGATAGAGATATGAATTTTGTCAAATCAATTCGTAAAGAAGAAAGTGAAAAAAATCAATTCAACATTGAAGAGAAGTCAAAGATTCGGTTATTCAAGGAGTAGATAGAGATATGAATTTTGTTGCGACAGATCATCTTTGGACAACATTCTCATATTTTCATTTTCTTTTAAGAGAAATTAAATAATCCCTAGATAGTACAATCTTTGCACCTAGCTAGAGGACACTTGAATTGTACGGTGAGCATTGGTAGGAATTTTTTGGTAATCATCTACCTGATCAGTGGTTGATACAACCTAAGAATCATTGAAGCAAGCAATTTCCTGTAGATTTGCTTTGGGAGTGTGACGATGGTTATTAGTAAAGTCTGTATTATCATTAGACATTGCGTATAACACATCAAAATACTTGTTGAGAAATTTTTTTGTGGTAAGATCTGTAATGACTCAAAAATGGTCATCTAGACTTTGAGCACCCTTTCTAACATTTTTACTTAATTTATCCCTTGCTTATTCTTGATCAAATCATCACGTTGCTATTTATCCGATTATAACCTATGGTTTGACCACTTTATCCTAAGTCTTTTATTTAATTGAAAGAACTTGTTCCCTTTTAATTAAATAAAATCCCCAAGTCCCACTTATCCTAAGTGTGCACACATAAAGTATTGTTCCTATTTAAAAATAAAAGAAAAGGTTTTTTGTTTCACATGAGGGGCACACTTTTCTATGTGAGAGGAATCTTCTATTTCCAAAATAACTTTAGTTCTCCTCCACACATCTTTTGTCTTTTAAACTCAACCGTTGATCTTGCTTAGGTGGGATGCTTGTGCACATGGATCACTCAAGATGCATTTTTCACCTTTGATTATGCCTCTCTCACCCCTTAATCTCAATGCCCCTTTAATCTCAACCATCTATTTATCTTTAAAATGGAGGGCTCTCTCCTCATTCTCTAACCATTATGCTTTTTACTAACATTATGCTACAGGATTTCTAGGTGCTTTGGAGCTTTGAAAGGACTTTGGAGTGCTCTTGCATTTGCACCTCATATTTGCTTTTTCATGGTTGCATCATGGCATTCTTAGTTTAGATTCCTTTTATACTCATGGCTTAGATCACCTAGTCTAAATAGGAGGCTTTCTAATCTTTCATGCTTGTTAGCTTGCATCTTGCATCTCATTTAGTTTAGCTTTCATCTTGCATGGCATGTGCATTGTTGATTCTTGGATGCTAGCATTTTTGCTCTCTTCTTTGAATCTTCCATTATATGGTGCACCTTGCAAGGGTTACATAAGCTAGGTTCATTTGAGAGCCATCATAGCTTTTGCACGTCGTAGATAGGAAGCTATAAGCTGCCTCTTGGGATACTCTTCATCATGGGGCATTCTCAAGAATAAGGGTTTATAGAAGTGTGCCAACATTCTGGTATACAAGATCAACCACTAAACATTAAATCACCAAGGAAAAAAAAATAAACTAACAAATTTATATAATATCACATCACAACAAATGCAAGACAAGGGTTTTAAGTGGCAAAACTGTTGGACTGAAGAACACCCTATATGCACTAATGAAATATGGCAATATCAAAAGCTTACAATGCCTCACTATCTCTCCACAACAAAAAAAAAGGGTTTCAACATAATGGGATAATTAAGTACTGCCACAAATAAAAGGGATTCAGGACCTCTATTCTATAGAGAAAAAAAAGGAAATGCTTGTGGCTCTGAGTGTCCATCTTACTCTAGTGTGTGCTTCTGTGTCTTATTCCTCATGAAGAGATCTGCATGCTCATGTGCAACAAATAGGAGTTACACTCCAATCTTCTTTGCAAACAATATGGTACTCCAACATTCCTTGTAATGAATATGGTATAACATCTAAGAAAAGAAAACTAAAAGACAAATGATATGTGGGATATTCTAAATAAATAAATACAAAATTAAAATATTAATAATCTCAACCACCTAAGTAGGGACAAACCTACTTAAATGTTGGGTACCCATAAAATTCTTCTTTTGTTTTTACCTTGATAATCTGCAAATTATTAAGCTTATGTTAGTATTGTTTCAATTGTGATCAATTATGCTGTTATTAATTTTTTTTGAATTAACAAAAGGGACAAAAATGCCTCAAAAGATATGACAGCTTGACTCTTATGGATCTTAACTTTAATTAGCCTAATCATGAAAAAAATTGAAAAACACCCAGCCCTCTATGGTTGATATAATCTATTTGACCATTTATAGCATGGAAAGTTATAATGCAACATTGACTTATAAAACTATTTATTATCAATGGACCTGTATCATATTTTCTTCATTCAGTGGTCACCACAAGTATTGCTATCTGTCCATTTAGCTGTCAGTGTTAAGGCAGATGCATAAGAAATAGAATGAAAATGATAATAAGTTTGTGGAATTATAAATAAATAAATAAATTTGATCTTACATTAAAAAAATTTAAATGGGTGAAATTTAGAGGTACGGCCAAAGGGTTACAAACAATCTTATGCTTTCATGAATCAATGTCTCAAACTTTCTTGCTGTGTACTATGGGTGCTCTATTCTGCCTGGGTTAAACTGCATCTGGCTATATAAATTCCATTGGTTTCTGAAGAAGGTTCTCCAGTTTCAAGTTATCTTTATGACGATCACAATTGCACATAAGAGAAAAGACCAAACTAACTGCTATTCTGCTTTACTGGTACGTTTAACACAATCTACTAAGAGACAAGAACTGGATATCGGAACTTACCAGTCAGTGTTTTAATTCAGCCGTAATTTTCATTCTGGTCCAGTTCAAGATTGGTCAATGAACATCTGATGATGTATTCTCAACTTATCTTTTTGATGCTTCCGATTCCACACAAGGAATTTAAATTTCTTTTTCTAATTTTTGTGATCTGTTAACTACAATGGACATTCCATTGGATGGTCAATCAATTACCAATTGAACTAAGAAAACAACAAAGATCTACTTCAAACATCACCACAAAGAGAAAAACACAGATTTACCTTGGAGAAACCCACCTAAGGGAGAAAATTCCTCCAAGAATACGAGCTAAGTCTCACTTAACCTCTTTCCAGTTGGCAGCACACAGTTTTAAGCCTCTGGGCTTTGAAAAAGACAAGAACCAATTCAGATTCGGACTTCTCAGAGCTCTATTCTACCTTCACAACCACATTGTCAGGCTGCTCACTAAGCACAGTCACATAGTAACTAAGAATATGCACTTAAGGTTGCTCTAAATCCTCAATGACATGTCCTCAATGCATATCAATTGCACAATCAGGTTTTGAAAGGCTAAATGGAATCTTATGTGTTAATCTGGACTAGAAATTATAAATCAAACACATTCATTTCAGACGGAAACAACCCAGCCCCAAAATGAATCCTTTTTATTTATGAAGTAATCATCATTACAATATAACAGAGCTACTGCTCTATGAACACGTGAGCTATCAATCCCCACAATCACCTCTGATCAAGGCAGGTAAAGCCCGATGATACAGAACACATCAAAGTAATTATAAACATTACCAAATCTTCGTAAGACTTGAACCAAAACTGGTATGCAAAACGTAAATCTGAGAGGAAGAAATTGATAGATCGGAGATGCTGTATATATAAAGGGAGCAGATCATTAGCTGCCGTCCTACTGAAAAAAACTCATCATTTGTAATGAAGTAATCAATCTGTGAGATAATACTGAAGATCATTTTTGTATTCTCCCGATACCATCATTTCTTAAAGCCTGAATGGTGACCTGATGCAAGTAGTGATGGCAGACTGAAATTCCCACGTTGATTGTCATTTCATTAATATATCGGGTTGCATTCATACGATATTCCTCTTGACAATTGGTAACCGAAAAGAAGAAGATAACCGTAGCCAGCAAATATGCGGGACCCAGAACGGAAGAAGAATAAAATATAAGACACCTGTTCGGATATATAGAATTTCTCCAGAAATATGTTAATTCATGATTTATACAAATTTGCCATTTCTAAATTGAAATATCCAGAATTTCATATAAGGCTAAAATATTTAACATTATGTAATGAAGAAGTTGATGGGAGTGGGAGAAATGAAGTGACAGAAGAAACCTGAAGGCCTTAGGATGCTTTTATCTGTGCGGCAAATTCACTGCTTTGAGTATCAAAACTGGCTTGGTGATTCTGCTACTGTGCCAGCAAACTTGACACCAGCTGCTGTTGTAAACTGGCAATCACAGGCTAATATAATCACAAATCACTGCTTTCTCTTCTGCCAAAACTTATTTTTAGATGTTTTATACAACTCGAAAAACACTCCGGCATCCAAATTGTTCTTCTCTGTTCTTGAGGCCTTTTCAAAACATCCTATGAACTAAAACCAGTTCCTTTCACTAACTGGTTTGAGATCAGGCAGTCAGCCAAGCTAGGTACACAGCAACTCCACCTCCCCTTCCCGAGAACACCAATGAGGATGAGGATCCATGTGAATGAGAATGGCCCACATCTGGAGCAAAGCTAATCAGAAGTGAAGTGGATGTGCTTACGTGACTCAGCCAGGTATTAGAGCTGATGAGAATCTCCATAGGTTATGCCTGTTTTCCTAATAATTCTCAACTAGTAGGCAGAGACAATAAATGGACAGTTGAGCACACCATAGAGTTCTCTAATTCAGCTCGTCAATATGGACTTGGGGATTATAGAACTGTTTTAGCCTGTAACCTCTATCCAATACCTTGGCAATTAAGCTAATTAAACATTGCCAGTCTTTTATCTACAAAAGAAGAAACCAACAGTTGCATGTGAATAGAAGTTGGAATTTTCATGTCATGCTCAGAAGGAAATACATACATCTATATAGCCTCTTGGATGCATAAGTCATGGTGATGAATGTCCTGGAGGAGATGCGTTGATTTGATTGAGAGAGGTGCTAACTCAACATAGAGAGAGGTGCTAAATTGACAGCTAGAGGCAGTGGTGGTATCTGATTGCCTTCAAGAAACAAAACCCATATGTGTTTGTTACTTACCCAGGATTAAACTTATTTGTCTAAATAAAGTTAAGTAAAAAAGATGCAAAATCAAATATTATGCTAACATCCCCCTTTAAGCCCCTTTAAATACAACTTAGTGAGAAAAAAGAACGCGTCTAAACAAACAAGATGCCATGATAGGTACCTGTGTACAAAATAGAATCCCTCTAAAGAAAGAAAAAGGTAGTCCTCCAAAACAAGGAAAAGAGAGAGGAAGGACGTGTTGTTGAACACATCAAGGGCTCAATAAAGATGCAAGATTCAAGTGTTGTCACAATGGAGGTCTAGGAAAATGAATTGATTCACCCAATAGTTACAATCCTGATGAAGATAAGACATAATGTTTGTTGAAGAAGGTCCAACTTACATGCATGCTGCTCATAGGTGTATGTATTTCACTGGTATCGTATTTTAGAATATTCCTAGGGAATATTTAGGAAGGTGTATTAAAGGGGTTGAGGAATATTCCAGTCCTTAGGGATATTTTTGGCAATTGGTAGAGGGTGCTAATGGATGAATATTCTGGCTGGAATATGTGGGTGACTGGATGGCACTATATGGTGTATGAGGTATGACCTCAAAATGCATGCATTTGTAACTTGAAAACTAGAGACATTGATGTCTTGGCCTCAAGGTGTCCAAGTTGGATGGAATGAAAGGCTAAAATAATTTTTTCAGTTGATTCAGTTGCAATGGTGAACTTGGACATGCTTTAATAAATTATCACAAAAGGTTGCTGGCAAAAATACATCCCCTTCTTCTGTCTCTCCACCCAACAAATGGAGCCATTTTACATAAAAATCTGGTAAATTTAGAAGATGAATTGACTAAATAGCTAAATTGACTCTAATACCTATAGAATTTTACAATTGTTGCTACTGCTACAAGAGTCGGATTTATATGCTATTGAGAAGGATTATACTTGTGTATTGAAAGAGCTAGTCCTACTACAAAACTAGGATTTTGATGCTTCCAACTTGGTAGACTACTCCATGCTGGTTGTCCAAGGTGCCTGCCACTTGTGGCCAAGAGGGATTATATATTGACTTTTGGGCTTATTGAAGATTGCTTTGGGCCGATCCTATAATGCTCCTTCATTCAAACTCTATTATGACTGGGGTTTTCAAGTGAATAATGAATATTTTGATTTGTATGTGTAAATACTAACCGTAATGAAGCTAATTCACACACACACACCTGATCGAGATTATCAAGTGAAGTATGATTATATTTATTTGTATTAATGTGTAAATACTAACCCTTTTGAAGATAGTTGACATATATGTGCGTGTGTACTCTGTATATATGTGTGTGTCTGGGGCTGTGGCTGCAGGACTTAAAAATGAAGGTTTATTTTGTAAAAAGGCTTTTTTTAAAGGTTTAGGTTACTTCTATCTTACATTTCTTATTTGAAATGCATTTGTGTTTTTAGGGAAACCCCGAAAGTGGACACTACATTATGGCTACCATAGATTATCTTAGCCAATACATTCTCTTTCACTATCTTAGTTGCTTAAGGGTTCATTTGCCTTTTGCTCTTTGTTAAAATTATGTTCTGAGCACTTTCAAGTTGAATTGGCTTGTTTGAAACTAAAAAAAAATCGTTAATATATCTCTAACTGTAATATATTGCCACTATAGATATATTTCCTTTCATAGTCATCAAAGAGTATGTTGTACATTGTGATCCCTACTTTGTACGCCCTTTGATATTTCTACTGTGTTATCCATGAAGGCTGAGTGCCTATCTCACCTTGCATTTACCTGCAAGTTGAATGTCTTTATTGTTAACGAAGGCATCTGTTAAATAGATTATGGCAGAGATTTTTTCAATTGTGAAATCACATTTTTAATTATTAGGTGTTAAATAGATTATGGCAGAGATTTTTTCAATTGTGAAATCACATTTTTAATTATTAGGTGTTCCCATCTCCTGGCTTGAAGGCAAGACTGGAGTTGGTTTCATAGATGTAGATGAGTCCTGCTCAGGACTAGGAAGATTTTCCTTCAAATTAGGTGGATCATGTGCCTTGAAAATGTACTATTGACCTGTGCATCTTAGAGTTCATCTGTAAAACACTTGGTAACTTCTAAAATTGTGGTTTGTGAGGATTTATGTAGGCACTATTCTAAGTTATTGTTTTAGCCAGATTTTTGTTCCTGACTACATTGTAGTGGTTTCATATTTGTTGATTTTTACATATACTTAACCTTTGATTTTGATAGGTTGAACGTCACATCAATATTTTGAATTGTCAACTCAATAAAAGGAATTTAGCTCAATTGTTTTCCTGTTGTATCTTGGCGATTCCTTATCAGATAAGGGGCAGATGAATTATGCTAGTGATTAAATGGCCAATTTATTTGATTTTTCTATATAACTTTTTGTATCTTCTAAATCCAAATTCATTCAACGTTGAATAGAATTTTGATCCTTACAGATGTCTTTGTTTTTGGTGCTTCAGGTTTCAGCATCAGTGAATATTAATGAAACGAATAAATCACCAATGCTAATTGCAGAGAGGACCTGGAATATTGAAATTTGACATATCATATTTACAATCACAGCATCCTGCTGCTGAATTTTTGTGTTTTAGGATACGGTTCACTGTTGCATGTTTTTAAACAATTTTCCTCCCCAACATCCATAATGTGCAGTTGGGATATCATTTCTTGAATAATTCTCATTCTTTCTTGAGATCGATTTGATGACTGGGATAGAACTATGGCTTCCAAATTGGGCCACTCTGATTGATGAATTGAATTATTCGGAAGTTATTGCTTCTTTAATTAAAATACAATGGGAATAGTGGTATATATGTGGCCAAAATGTCATTAACTTACGGCACTAGCGTTCTGCTAATTTAAAAGGATTTCAATAAATTCTTTAATTAAGCATTTTTATGTTTCATATATTTATAGTTAGTTTAGAGTTCATTTCTACCACAATTCAAGATTGAATAAAAATTAATAAATGCAAAAATTTAAGCTCCACTTCACGTAATCATTTTTCATGCATTGCATGGGGTATCATGTTTCAATGAATCTATTTAGTTGTCAAAGAGCTGGTTGAATTTCTTGCTTGTCTTATTTTGATGTTTGTTTAGGAAGTTTAAGCATTTAGGTATGAATGAGGTTACCATAACTAGTTTTCCATACAAAGTTGCAGGCAAAAAAGCATTTGTATCTCTTTATATTCCACCATAAGAAGTGGAACAAAGCTATGTCTGGCATGGGCAACTATTTCCAATATAATAGGACAGTTTAATTTGAGGCAACACAATATAAGCTCGTGGCTTCCCCTTTTTGGTCATTTCAAAAGTTTTCCTCAACGAACAAATTGTAGGATTTACTACAAACATCCTCAGTAGGCAATATTTAATTTTTATGGGTAAAAAAAGTGGGGTTTATTGGGGTTTCTACCTCTAGAAAATGTAAATATTGTACACCACTACACACCCCTTCATTAGGTTTGCCAGAAAAAAAAACTTCAAATAGCAGGGCAAACCAGAAACAGCAAAAAACTGCAATGTCTGTTGATATACAAAACGTGCTGTTGTTTCATGATCTCATAGGCTGTGTCTAGCTTGTTACCCTGAAGATCACAGGGAGATGCACACATTTTTAATGAAGTTTAACAGAAAATACTATCAAATAGAGAAATAAGTCCAAAATTATAATAAGAAATTGTGTCAAAAGCTTAACACATGGAAAAGATGCTAAAACAATTATCTGAATCAATTAGCATTTAGGCCTTAAAGCAGGAATTGTGGAAATGCGATGCTTGTGAAAGTTTATTTTTCAAATTAAAAACTTGGCTTTGAGCCATGCAGGTAGTGAAATCTGAAACAATCACCTAAACAATAACCTGCAGGCCCTAAAGCAGGAATTATAGAAGTAGATTGGATGTGTGTGAAGACACACAGGCTATCAGCCATGCAGGCAGTAAAATCTGGAGCAATTACCTAAAACAATAGCTTATGGGCCTTCAAGGAGGAATTATGGAAATATGATGCCTTTGAAAGACGAGAGATAGCTTTTGCCCAAAAAAACTGGCTTTCAACCTTGCAGGTGGTAAAACTTGAGGGGCTGTTATGTGCTGCATGTGCATATGGAAATGTGATGCATGTGAAAGATAATATTTTTTCACCCTAAAATAATTGGCTTGTCCACTTTGCAAATTGTAAAATCTGATAGAATGTACCGACACCACCTCTTAGCTGTACACCATCCTCGGTCGACATTCCACCTCACAACCTCACACATACGATAATTGCATGTAATGCAAAGACCACAGCCTATGGTGATGTATTTCACTTGTATGACAAAGTCCAAGCTCTATAGTGTTGCCCCTCACCCATTTGGTAAAATGTCTATACTTGACTAATTTCCCCATATTGTGGAATGGTTCAACCATGCAACAAAGTAGGCCCCACATGCTTCCAAGGTACATCTCCCAGAATGACCTCCATTCCTTTTTGCACCACCACCGGTGGGGTGGTTCCGGTGGCCTCTTGTTGCAGTACCACCAAGGGGAAGTCAAGGTAGTTCCCACCTCACTACCTCCAACCTCTTAGATATTGGGGGTTGAAGCCTTCTCTTTCAGAAGAGAAGCTTTGCAGTCTGGTCCAGGAGAGTATGACAACTATTATATAGACTTACTCACTAGTATGCATTCTGGACGATATTCGTATGACAAAAATCCTCCACTCACGTACGTGTACAATCTATAACTCGTCCCATACGATATTCATAGTATAGTTCAACAAGTAGGCCTAAAGTAAGACATACAAATGTGGCAACTGAATGATGGAAGCAATTCATTCGTCAACGCAAACCATTAACACTATTGCTAGAATATATTGTAGATCAACATAGAGAAATGAATACTTGGTATTTGGATAAATCTCAAATGACATTAGATTTGGATCAACAAGTAGAATAGGGTTATGAGTGACTCCCACCAAAATTGCAAATGTCAGAATAGCGTGGATCTTGCACTTCCGAAATGATAGACACTGCCAAATTCCAACCAGAATTGCAAATATATAAGAAACATAAAACTTCACGATGATTACCTACAATGCCAAACAAGACCTCGTAAAGAGCTACAAGAAGTTTCTTGGAGGGTTACAAGCAGGATGACATTAGAAGTTTATTAGTTTCTATTTTATAATTCAATTAATTAATTAAAAGCTCCTTAGAATATTATTATATTTGGGACCATTTAATCAATTAATATGAGTCATTTGAATATTTTATGGACATTATAGTCCTACTAGCCCAAAAATTGCTAGCCCTCAAACATTTGCAAACTCAATTACTTTAAAATATGTTTGCTCTCTCATGTGGCATCTTCAACAAGCAAATCCTTCCAACAAACTAGGTACTCCTTGATGGTGCATGACCTTAACTTCCTCTTTCTAACATTGATGATCTCTGTAGGTTCCAACACAAGTTTTCCCTCTTCATCAATTGGCAAGACTTCCTTAGAAATTGTGGCACATTGACCTATTGCCTTCTTGAGGCATGAAACAGGAAAGACGTGAATTTGGTTTTCCTCTGGAAGCTCGAGCTTGTAGGAAACTTGTCCTACTCTCCTTACCACTTTGTATGGTCCATAGAAGTGAGGCTTCAACATCAAACTTCTACTCTCCTTACCACTCTGTATGGTCCATAGAAGCAAGGCTTCAACTTCTTGAGACCACTTCTCTTCCAGAAAGGCTGTCTGTACGACTATAGTTGGAGGTAGACCATATCTCCTACTTCAAAATTCTGCTCAATCTTGTGCTTACAATCTTTGGCTGATTCTGAGCTAATTGTAGGGTATCCTTGAGAGACCAAAGGATATCTAAACCCTCTTGCAACCACTCCTTGGCCTTCAGTGCACGATTGTTGCCTAATGCTAGATCCACAAGTGATGAAGCCTCATAACCATTAAGTGCCTCAAATGGTGACATACCTATCAACATGTGGTAGGTAGTGTTGTAGTAGTGCCCTCCTAAATGAAGCCAACAGATCCACACTTTCTATTGCGCTGTGACATAGTTCAGTGCACTATTGTCGCCTAATGCTAGATCCACACGTGACGAAGCCTCATAACCATAAAGTGCCTCAAATTGTGACATGCCTATCAACATGTGGTATGCAGTGTTGTAGTGCTCTCCTTGGTGAAGCCAACAAGTCCACACTTTCTACTGTGTTGTAGCGTAGTTCCTTAAGTAAGTCTTCAATCATTTGTTCACAATCTCTATTTGAATATCCATTTGCAGGTGGTAGCTCATACTTGGTGACAACTCTATGCTTGCTAAGTGAAA
The DNA here is from genome assembly GCA_028749045.1 of Cupressus sempervirens. NCBI lineage: Eukaryota > Viridiplantae > Streptophyta > Pinopsida > Cupressales > Cupressaceae > Cupressus > Cupressus sempervirens. The sequence continues at coordinate 54,861,761 of CM053788.1, read as the reverse complement.
AAGTTGTATTCAGGAAGTGTTGAGGAAACGACTTTCCCTGTTGCTGACAACGTTCCACAAAAGGCCATGCAAGCATAACACCTCTTGGAAAAATAACTCAGTCACCCAAGCTACCTGGAATCTCACAGGGATGGCAAATAAATGGGCATATTTGGTCAAACGATCTGTTGCAACATAGGTACAATCCTTCCCTTGCACCAGGAGAAGTCCAATGTGAAGTCCATGGAGATGCTTTCCCATTTTTGATGATGAAGTAACCTTGTAGGCAAGTTATGCTTGGGTTTATTCTGTTTGCAAGTTGAACATTCCCTCATGTATTGTGATACATCATCTTTGAGGCACTTTGAAGCAAACCTCTCTCGAATTTGCCTATAGGTCTTGAGGTACAGTGGGCTCTTGCCAAGGGTAAATCATGACATTCCCTCAAAATCTTTTTCTTTATCTCCGAATTAGGTACTAAATAGATTCTATCCTTGTAGTAGATGATATTGTTAGCCACCTTGTACCTGTCATCCTATACTCAACCATACATCAACTGACACACAAGCGTGTTTTTAAAGTAAACCAACAAATGGGCTTTCCAATTTGCCAAAATTTGTGACAATGAACATATGACAAGTCTCCTTGATAGTGCATTAACCACCACATTACTCTTTCCCTCCACATACTCAATGTCAAAATCATATGCCTGTATTCTTCTTATGCATTTTTATTGCTCCTCATTCAAGTCCTACTCTAGGAAATATCTCGGTCTATTGTGGTCTATCCTCAACTAATTTTGCTACAATGAGGTATTGTCAAAACTTGGACGATGGATGCATGATGTCGAGCATTTCCTTATGATAAATCAAGTACAATCATTCAACTTTCGAGAGTTTCCAACTCAAATGCGATGAATTGACGGTCTTGCATTAACACCACTTCAATACATTCTCTTGACGCATCACACTCCATGGTGAAGGGTCAATTGAAGTTTGATAGTGCTAGTATTGATCACGTATTCATGACTTAAATCTATCGAAGGCTTGTTGTGCTTGCTTATTGCAATGGAAATTCTCCTTCATTAGTTTGTTGGTTGGCTTTGAAATGTAAAAACCCTTTCACAAATGTTTAGTAGTACCTGTACAAACTGAAAAATCCAGACAACTCCGTGAGTAGCCTGGGCGATCGATAATTCTTTGGATTGTTTCCCGATGCACCTAAACCCCTTGGGTGTTGATGACACGACCCAAGTATTTAGTCATTCCAAATTCACATTGGACCTTTTTGCAAACAATGAATGTGATTCCATGATTCCTAATACCTTGTCCCAATGTTTCAAATGTTCCTCTCATGTCTTGTTGTAAACAAGTATATCATCAAAGAACACCAACAAAAGCTTACACAACTATTTGCTGAAGATGTAGTTTGTGTAGGATTGGAAGGTGGTTGGAGCACAAGTCAAACCAAATAACATGACCAAAAACTTATAATGTCCATAGTGGTAACAAATTGCTATCATCTTGGCATCTTATTTCCTAATGTGGATCTAGTGGTACCCATAGCAAAGATCATTCTGGAGAAGTAAACTACTTTGTGTAGTTATACAATAACTTGTCAATCTTGGGAATGGGGCATCTATTCTTGATGGTCTTCTTGTTTAATGTTCAAAGTCAACACACGACTTTTGAAACTAGGTTTAGTCCATCCTTTGTCAAGGAGTTCTTGGATTATTTTCTCTCTCTTCTTTGAACTTCTAGGGGTGGGGATAGGGCATGGTGGTAACATGCTTGGCTCCTTTCTCTAACTTGACGGTGTTCTCAAAACCTCTATATGGGGGTATACCAGGTGAACTATATCCATGAAGACCAAATTGTGCTTATTGAACACTGCTTGAAGCTCCTCATCATGGTAGTAAGCTAATTGCCCATTCAAAGATTTTTTTGAGACCAAGTAATGTGCCACCCAGACAATGTCATCATGTCTAAAGATTTCTTCCATAAATTTTGCCAAAATTGCCCTTGGGCTTCCATTTGACATTGCTCTTACTACCACCTCCTTGCCATCCACTTTGAACGAGAACTCCATTCTCTTGAAACTCTGTGTGTACAAGTCGAGGATCTTGATCCATTGAATGCCAATAGGACATCCGTATCATCTATGTCTTCCACAAAGAAATCATCTATCACTATGAAATTCCCTATGGTGATGCTAAGTTGCAAAACCAAATTAGGGTGTGTCAATAGATTTGCTCTCACCACCTTGATTTCAAACCCTTCATGTTCCTCCGTACACTAAGCTCACCTGGTGATGAGTGACAAGTTGATGAAGTTGAGAGTGGCCCTATTGTCTAACATGATTATGACACACCATCCTTGGAGCGTACCACAAACTCAAGACACTGTACCTTCGAGTGCTTGCTTGTGCTGTAATGGTGCCTCTCTTCCACTTCTTTGAGTACTCCATTGATTCTTTGGGTTTAACTTTTTAATGTCCATAGGTGTAGGAATGATCACCTCTTCACGTAGATCTTCTACTTCTTCCTCAATTAGAAGTTTGACCATTTTCCTTTTCTTCACCATACTTGGTTCAAGACGAAGCTTTCTTCTTACTTGATAGTCTTGCCCACTCTTTTCCTATTGCCCCTTTTTTTTTTTGATTTTCCTTAATCATTTAATCTTTCTTCTTTGGTGAAACTATCTTTTTTCCTATCCTATATATAATTCTAGTTGACTGGTTATGTCAACATCTGTGGTTTCATTGGTTGGTGTCTTCTCTTGTTGTGCTACTAGTTCCTCTACTCGTTGAGGAATATCCTGTACCACACTGTCAATTATCTCTTCAATTGTAAAGATATCATCCACTCAAACAAGTGTTGAGTGCCCTTGTGACTTGTCATTAGATTTTAGAATCTTTCTCCATACTTCTACTGTCTCATGATGTAATGATTGATTGTCTTCTACTAGAATTCTAGTTGCTCTTTTCTTTACTCTAAATTTCTTCTTACGATCTTCACATAATTTCCTGACATCTTCTAAACTTAGGTCTAGTTGAGCTTCCATTAAAGCTTTCTCAATTATGTTCTTGTCCATTTGTAATGTGGATGCCCATCTTGCATCAATAAGCTGTTGCAACTCATCAAGAATAGTGAATGTAGCTCTACCGGTGTTCTCTTGATTTTGTGCAAATGTAGAACAATTGCTTCTTCAATTTTTTTTTCTCATCTTCTTCATTTGCCAAATTGTATCTTCTCTTTACGCTGCTAAGACCCTTGATTCTATTATAACTTTGACAAAATCATCAGTTGTGGGTGATTTAATCTGCACTCTTTTCTTCAATTGTGAAACCTATTGATCCAACTTAGTGCTTTCTACCTCTTCTTCAACCTCTTGTTTTTCTTGTCATGCTTCTTTTTCCTAGTAACTTCCTTTATTTCTTGACTCTGCTTCTTTTTTGATTCAACCTTTTCTTCCTTAGTGGCTGATCAAGTAGCCTTCCTCTTTACGCATTGATAAGGGGAGGGGATGTTTGCATATGTATCCTCTATCACCATCTTTGATGTACCAGATGTTCCTATTCCTTCACTGGGTGTATACTAGGCTTGCCCGATAAACCTTTTGGTTGAGCCCAGTGTCTTCATCTCCTTGACTATTCCTACAAGAATTTCTTCAAATTTGCCAAACCTTTTCTCACCTTTGTCAATAGGTTTGGACAATAGCATGTCAACATGAAGATTGACCTCTTCTTCATCAACCTCATAGCCCATAGGTGGAAGCCAATGGGTTACAGGTTCAACTGCTTGTAGGATACAAGAATTTGTGTCTACTAGAAAAAACATATCATTCTTATGCTTTTCTATGGCACCAACAAGAATTTTTACATTAGTATGCATGTTAGTCTGAAAATTTCTAAAGTATTCATTCATGACATTACTAAAAATTTAACCTTGCTCCTTTATAAGTTCACTTATATGTGTAGTTACTAGTGTATTCTTTGAACATTCAACCTTTCATTTTCCTTGAAAACAACTTTGAATGTAAAACAAAATACATACTGGTAAAGCTCCATACTTCACCGATTACTTGTTGCCCTTCTTTATTATTTTCATATTCTCTAGAAGTTGCCTCCTTACCATTTCTCATAGGTTGTAAACCACATTGTTCTTCACAATTTTGTAAGTGACATGTACTGCACATGTTGGTACATTGTTGGTTTTGTTAGATTGATACACTTTAAATCCAATTATGCTTGAAACAAATGTACTTAAATGTCTATAATGTTCTCAATGGTTATGACTCATCTATCATATCTCGATTTGGTTAGATTTGGAACCAATGTGTTGGGATCTTTCTTACTATGCACTCTTTTCCTTGAGAAAAAAATTAATGTAACTGTGAATAATCATTTTTGACAACTTGTGTGGTTTGTGCAACCACATGTAATGGTCACACACTCGACTTAGTACAATCCTTATCCAGTTTGGATGAAACTCAGTGAGAATGTCAACAATGTAGGGTAAACCTTTCACTTGTAGATGCTTGTGCTCATCTTTCAATACACTATTCAAGCACTTATTCTCGTAATCATTTTTAATAGTTTGTGTGTCTAATTCCTCAATCTTGCAATGGATATATGCTTGAATATCTTCCAGTTGTAAAACACCTGATGATATTGTTGTTATTGTTTGAAAACAAATAACACTGATGGATTGTGGAAATCTAATAGCTCTAACCTGATGATATTGCAGATAATGCTCCAACCATGTCTACTTCAATTTTTTTGTCCACTTAAGGCATGTACATTGGCCTAGATTCCTCCTTATTGTTAATCAAAACAATCACCTCAACATACTTTTCCATTCTTTCTTAGATTAAAATAATGTTCAACAATCAACAATTGAAACTAGCATCTCGTGAATGACTAGTTAGGGCTCATGATAATTTTAATTACAATTTCCTTTCTCACATCTCAATATCTCTCTTGATCAATTGTTTGATAATGCTTAATTTTCCTCGAGTAAATAGATGAAATTAAAAGTGTCAAATGAATCACTTTACTACTATTTAGCATTGAAAGATAGAGGTCTCCATTTCTAACAGTTCAAACAATACCTTTACTAATTTCAAGAACAGACTCTTGTCATTGGTTAACACATACCTATCCATTACTTGATTCTTCAATGGATATGACCAGTTAGAATTGAATGTGACGAAGAGCTTTCTTGATTACTTAACATATGTCTTGCGAGACTTTTCATTTTTTTTTAGACATAACTTTGCATTGTATCTCCTTTCTGTTCACTTCTCTTCTTCTACAACACCAATCTATTTATTACAAATCCTATATGTTTACTTGTAATCTCTTTGCCTCTTAATCATGATCGTTTATTTGATCTTTTTGTTTCCCTCTTTGTCTTCTCAAACATTTCACAAAACTTAATGATTAGATTTGACTAGGTTGACCTTCATCCCTATTTTATCTATCCACTGCTTGGACTGGTCAAAACATATAACCTATCCCAAGGTAACCTTGTATCTTTCCTTAACCTTCACCTTGCGTATTCACACTATCCATTGTACCTCTTCCTTGATTGGTTGGCAAATTGTCCACACTCTATCATGTATTCACTGATCATCACTTAGTGATCACTGATCATGATAGGTGTCCTTTCCTTGCCTATTAACCTGTGTTATTACCAATGAACTAGTTGGTTGGCCAACTTAATTCTCATTGATGAATGTATGATTGCCATTAATGACAACCATAAGATAATCACATACCTTTCCAACTGGGATATGGTTAGGTAATGCCAATTGTCTCTTTTATTTTTCCAATGCCAATTATCTCAACACCAATACATATAGCGTGCTTATGTTGATGATGTCTGTATGGCAAAAAACCTCCGCTCCTGAATGTGTACTATCTCCAACACTTCCCGAATGATATTCACAATATAATTCAAAGATCATAGTAATGCATAGAAACTTGGTAGCTGTATGATGGAAGTAACTCAATCTTCATGCAAACCATTAGCACTATTGCCTGGAATCTATTGTAGATCAACACATAGGAATCAATAGTTGTTACTTGTATATATCTCAAATTATATCATATTTGGACCAACAAGTAGAATGCGGTGAGGAGTGCCTTCCACTGAAATCACAAATGCCAAAATAGGGAGGATCTTCCACCTCCAAAATGACATACAATTCTAAATTATAGCTAGAATCACAAATACATAAGAAACATAAAACTTCATGATGATTATTTATAATAGAAAACATGACCTTATAAAGGGCTTCAAAAAGTTTCTTGACGGGTTACAAATAAGTTGACATTAGAAATTTATTACTTTTTATTTTATAATAAAATTAATTAGTTACATGGTGCATAGGATATTATTAGATTTGAGACTACTTAATCAATTATTTTAATTTGGTCATTTATATATTTCAGGGACATTACCTACAATGCCATTATTTGAATCTACATGCATGCTATGTGTCTATATACATGTATACATAAAACAATATGAATGCATAATACATGCATGGAAAGAGATTGCATGCTTGCATGCATGAAATGCGAATGGGTGCATACAAAAATCATGCATGCATGAAAGAAATAACGCACACAAAAAAAAATTTGTGCATGTGAACAAACATATATACACTAGAAAGAAATGCATTTTTCCAAAAAGCGTGCATGAGCAAGTAAGCATCTACATTGTGTCCTTACTATTAACTAGCAATTGCACCTTAGGGTGCAATGGGTACGCCGAAAAAGAGGCAACATCTAAACTAATAACGTGAGTTGGCCAAAAGTCTCAATGGAGCGTTAAAAGGTACACAAATAATTAAAAAATAGTACAGTTAAATGATGTAGTCTCTTATCATAATAATAATTGTCAACTTGAACCCTAATTCCAATCAGTTTTGTAACCCTTATCCAAATATTAAATCATAATTCTAGGCATGATCATCCAAATTAAAAACCCAATCAAACTCTTACCATGACCTAATTGTAGAGTTTTCTTGTAACCCTAGCCCTAGCCCTGAGCATCAAAACCTAGTTAGAACTTTACAATCATATTTATAACTATCCTAAGATAATTGTAAGGGTGATGTAAACCTCAACCCTTATCATGAATGGTAATCAAAATCCTAATTTTAACCATGATACTAACCTTCATAACTATTTAATGTTATTTATTATTTAATAAATATACCTACTATCTAATAATACATAATAAATTTGCATAGTTCATAAAAGTATAATTTTAAAAAAATCATTAAAATTAAAATTAATAATATAATATTATGTACATTAAAATCATTTAAAAATATGATTATACTTGAATAATTCAATAAATTGAAAAAATCATAAATTCGTGTAATTTATATTAATTTTAATTATTCTATAATAATGTGTTGTGAAGTTTGAATATTATAAATAATGAATATGGTAGCTTACTTAAGTCTCATACATTAAAAAAATATAGAATATTTATTATGTACATATTATAATATACTATATATATTATGTTATATAGTGTTAAAATTGAAAAGAAATGATACCATAAGATAATCAATTATTTATTAATATTTTAAAAATAAAAATAATTACTAATTAATAAATCACGGTTGAAATTTTTTACTTAATTTAATTTAATAAACTTCAATAAATTCTAATTTCAATTTAAATTTATTAAAAAAATTATATTTAAATGTAATTATTAGTGCCTATCCTTATTAAACTAATTGTCAAATCAATTTTCAAGACATCAAAACAAAATTTGTTTCTATATAATTAATCTTATCTTAATTATAATTTGTATGAAATTGATTTTCACAATTAATTATATAGAAATAGATTTTGTTTAATATTTTTTGAGAAATAATTTGGCAATCAATTTATAAGAATTAAAATTAAGATAAGAAATAATTCTTTATAATCAAGATCAATATTACAAGTATAAAAATATTTATAATTTGTTTATTATATCTTTTCATCTAATCTAATATTTATCTATGTATAAACAAATAGATTTAAATGTTTAAATTCTATTTTAATATATTTATATATGAAGAATAATATTCATTTTCTACATTCTTTTATACAAATTGAAACATATATTTATTGGAATTGAGCGATTGTGCAGTATGAAAAATAGTTCTAGAACTCATTCATATTTATGCTATAGTTAATAATGAAAAAAAGTTTTAAAACTTATTCATATTTATGTTATAGATAATAATTAATAATAACACTCACTTGGAAAATAGAACAATTCAATTTATTTGAGGGAAAGTGAACGGAGGAGGCATTGGACGGATGCATTCATAAAGGATTTGACAACGCAAACTGTAAAACAGACACACAATGACCACCTTATCAAAGATGTCGCATATGAAGGGAAAAGTGGAACCAAAATAGGTCGTGACAAACAGACTCCACCAAAATAATAAAGAACTAATCTACAGACAAGATCATTTCAATGGCCTTGCAAGGCGTTTTATAGACTTTCAACCATTGATCAACAATCTTAAGTTGTTTTCCTCAGTATAGTATGCCTTCGGTATAAATATTGTTTCCTATAGGAAAAATTTTAAGAAATAATTTTCTAGAAGATGTTGAAGAGATGTATTATTGGTGGGGGTGGTTATGTCCCCAATAGTTTTGAGAAAATGTAGTGCTTGCCCCTAGTTTACATTTTGTTATTATTGCCGAACTCTTTTAGGCCAATTTATGCTTGTTGATTAGTAGTGCTATCTTTGAGATTATCAGATATTGTTTTACATTCAGTTGATTTTATGATGAGATTACTTGGTACTCTATACCTCATGTATGCATGATGATTATTACAGTATTTTCAGTTATTCATGATGATTAGTTAGATGGATTATCATATGTGTTTTATTATGGATACTTACCCCATACTGCATGCGTATGGTGTGTGTGTATGTTTTCTTTATGTAAGGTGTTTTTGATGTGGTTAAGGAAGGGATTCGTAGTCACCTGGTAGTTGGGATCTACACGATGCACCACTTCCTGCCATTGCCTGTTTAGTTTAGAATATTGTGTTTGTACATGCATGCATTTTATGCAGGTTGCAGGTACCGGGTATCGACTTCCCTAAATTGCTAGGATGAGCATACCCTAACGCATTATCTCAATGGTAAGAGAGGGGAGATAAATTCTTAAGTCCAAATCCTAAACCTTTAAGCCATTTGTCTTAGAAAATTAGGACAAGTATATGAGTTGAATACCTTCTGAATGCGTCGAATGATGTTAATTCGTGATTATAACCCTTTAGTCTGATTTTGTATGTGTCTTTCTTTATTGGGTTTTCGTATTTTATTTTATGAGTCTTTGGTGAAATTTTCTATTAATTAAGTCTAATTAAAAGATTAAATTAATGGTTTAATTTAATGGAAAATTATTATGATATTTTAATATTTAATTATATTTAATTTGAAAATTAATTAAATAAAAAGAACTAAATTTAAAGATGAAATTTATAATAATAATTTTAGAACGTGATAATATTAATTTAATTTAATAATAATATATTTAGAGTTCATTTTTAAATAAATGATAAATTATATTATTATTTAAGTTAATAAATATTTTATCAATTAAGTTTCAAAAATAAATTAAAAAGGGAAAAGATATTAATTTATTAAAAGTTGTTAAATTGCATAAAGTATGCATGAGATTAAAATATAACAAATTAATTAGAAGTGAAAAAAGAAATTAATTTATTAAAAGTTTTAAGATTGCATGGTGCATGCGTGAGATTAAATTTAATAAATTAATTAAAAAAGAAGTCAAGTGAAAATTAAATAAAATAATTTAATAATTCAATTAACGTGCATGGAAAATATAAAGAAAAGATAAAGAAAAGTTAATAGGGAGTTGAAGTTTGGTGAGTAGGGAGTTCTCTTGAGTGAACACACAATTAGTGCCCCGATTTTAGGAGAGAACTCCTTATCACCAATTGAGGGTTCATTTTCGAAGGACCGCGAATTTTGGAAGGAGAATTTTGGGAAAATTTTCAGAGAGAAGTTCTTGGATAGAAGCGAATTCTCTCACAATCTTCTGGAGGTTTGCATATTAGCATTAGGCTTAGGCAGGGTCTTGTGTTTTGATCACTAAATGAATTATGTAATTTGATATTTCTGTCTAATTTGTGATTGTAGAAATTTGTTTCTCAAATTTCGTTGTATGAATCCTTCAACTATTCATTCTGAATCTTTATTATTCAATTCCATCTATATTTAGGGATTGAAAGACCAATTAGAAAACCTCGCTAAATATATTATAGAGAATTATATTTTATTTTGAATAAGGTTGAATAGGAAATCAAACAAATATGAGAATTTATTGGATGTTGGAATTGGGTTTTGGGTTTGCTAAGAAAGCAAATTTTATTGTCTAGAATTTTAATTGATTGATCTGGATTTCCACACCAAATCTGTATTAGAAAATTTATAAAAAATATGTTTTATAAAAAAAAAGGGGAGAATTTGTTTTATATAAATCTTATATGTATAAAATTTTATAAAGTGAAATCAATTGAAATTATTATTTTAAAAAGGGGGTCTTTGATTATTTTGTTTAAATAAAATAAATTATTAATATTTTAAATAAAAATTTAAAAGTGTTATATATTAAAAAGAAATTTGTTTTAAAAAGAATTAAAAAAATATAATTAAAAAAAATACCAAAAAAATAATATAATAATAATTTTTGGGTGGGTAGGGGCCACCCCCCCACCCCACTTTTCACCTTCCACAACACTAGTGTTGCCGGTGGCAGCAGCCCAGCCTATGGCCGCATGACCTTAATAAAGCCGACAAGCTTTTAAAATATATGTAGTGTTATATTTTTTTTTTCTGAAATTTGTTTTAATTAATAAATAATAGTATTATGTTTAATTTATATTAAGTTTAAATTATATTTAAATTAAATATTATTTAATAAGTTTATTTGCAAATTTATTTATTATGTATTAATTTAATTAATATGGATAATTCAAATAGTTATTAACTAATGTAATATAGTTAAATAAATTATTAATTAATTAAATTAAATTTGATTAAATTAAGTTTTATTAATAATGAAAGTTATTAAATGAAGTTGTAGATAATTAATGATATTGATTTTAATTAAATTATAATTATTTTATAACTTAAATAAATCAATGTTACCCTTTGGGATATTTTGGGATAATTGATCTAAAATATAACGGGGTAATTTTATATTTTATTCAAATATTAAGATGGGTTAAATGGTGAATTGTATCTAATTGGAACATATATTAAATAGGAAACCGAAACCTTACATTTAACCCAACCACGTGTTTTCAAAACATAGCAAAACATGAAACTTACATCTTGTTTTCTGTATGTTGCCTATTTTTTCGAGTTTTGGGGTTTGTCCTAGTGTTAACCAATCTTAGGATGTTACTTGAGGCTTGGGAGTTCTGTGAGTGTGTTTGTATGCTGACTCGATTTGATTATTTTTACTTAACCATGGTAATGTGTCTGGTATGCTCTATGATGTGTGTTGATCTATTGATTCCTATTGCTTTCCAGTGTTCTTATGTGATGCTGAGGTGAATGTAAGACCTTCTTGACTTAACCATTTTTGAGTCCTCGATTAGTTATATTTGGATTGCTTTCTAGTCGCTTTTATAGGACTGAGGTGTTTGTTTGCTGTGTTCTTGGTAATGTCATGTTGTGACATTTTTGACTTAACCATTATGAGTCTTCGATCAATATTATTTTTGGATGCTTTCTAGTTGCTCATAGAGGATTGATGTGTTATTATGATTATCTTTTGATGCTTTTCAGTCACTTGTACATGACTGAGGTGATTTTATATGATTATTGATTTGTGCTTTTATGAGCCTCGGGTAGGTTATCAACTTGTAGTGTCGGGAAGTGGCTTGCAATGGGGGCCAGGGCCCTAAGTAGTTTGTAGGGTAACGCATTGTAAGTTGTTTAATAAGTGAAAACACTACTCTAAATGGGAATAAAATGAACCTAATAAGATTCTTTTAATGTTCTCGCCCATGCCTCAAGTGCTAGTACAAACTAGGATGAGAGTAGAGAGAATGCTTGGTTGTGACCTTGCATCCGTAGTATGCCTTGTCAGTACGAGAGGATACTAGCGGCCGCATAGGGATCACTAGGGGGCCGAGGTCTTGAGAAATTCCCAGGGTAACTCTAGCGTGATTCATGCGATGAAACTTGCCCACTTACATAGTAGGTTTCCTACGTGTCTTGTGTGCCTTTTGGTATAGATGTTGATCTATTTTGGAACCTTTGAGTTAGAATGCTTTTAGGGATTCCCAAACTTAGAGAGTACTTTTGATATGTGGTTTGATATCCTATTTGGAACTTGAGACTATATCCTCAGCATGGTGGGAGTGGGCCATTTAGGTCCCACACAGTCAGGTGGTAGTACTTTTTCACTCTTACCATTGAGATCCATCCGTAGTCACCATGGCTGGAGCATTCCTTGTCTGCATTTCCTTCCATTCTATCTATGTATCATTATGATGGATGGTTATATTTTATGATGGATGTTTATATATTTTATGATGGAGGAACATATCATGTATGGTGGATGGTTTCATTTATTTTATTGTACTTTGTATCATGGATCTGAGGAGGATGATGTATTTCTTTTTCTACATATGTATATTCTTTTAGCCTTTCATACCCTATGTCATGTATAGTGGATGATTGAGCATTTTGAATTTCATTCGCCAAGAGGCATTCATAATAGATGTATATTATTTAAATAGACATTGGACTTCTTAATTATTCTTTCATATGGATGTGGTAGTTGTTAGAGTTAGTATTAGTTAAATTTAAATGTGACTCAACATCTTGGGATCCTTAAGGAATGTAACCTGTTATGTATGCTTATGGATGATTGTATGTTATTGCTTCCACTACTATGTGTTTGATGTGTATGCTATTCTTCTTGTTTTTAATTTTTTTTTTGGCAAACTTAGTAAAAATTTAGGTTAATTCTTTTGGATCTCTTGGCGGGGCATTACAGAAAACAATTTTATTGATCAATCTTGGAATTCATGGTGCCTATTGACACACAAAATTTTCCATGAAAGGAAAGATGAACCCAAATCGATATTTTAGAATCAATATACAACTCCACTATCCTACATTTTTATTTTAAACAAATTTCAATATTTTGATACAAGCACATACTACTAAGCCATTAAATTGGAAACAAGTCTCTATTTTTTTGGTGGCATAATGATGTGTACATTAACACTCCAAGAATATGAAAGCAAAATAGAAGAAAGATTGACAAAAAGATAAGAAACACTAATATAGGTGGGAAATCCCTTTCATATTTAAAACCCCACATTCCACAGTGTTGAATGAATGCATTAATTAGCAACAAATTGTTACACTACACTTGCAGGTTCATAGTGTTGGCAAAATTAAGAGCCCATGAAGCTATAAACTTCAAGGGATCGAAACAAGAAACCATCAACCACAAGAAAACAACAAAGAACGTGAGATTGAATGAAAGATCTTGCAATGCAATGATATGAATTACTCTTTGTTTTATTGAGAAGCTCATATAAGAGTAATGGTTGAGTATGCAAAGTACTTACCACCTAAGAGATTACAAACACTATCAATGTGGGGTAAAGTTTGGAGAGAGTATGTATAGCTATCTTGCTATAATTAAATGCACATGAAAAATATTAAATGAAATCTAAAGATAACCATCATTAAATGATTGTAACATGTGTTATTAAGCTATCTCAATTAACTTTAATTATAGTAATTATACTTAACTTAGGGAGAAAAACTATTATGCAAATGATGTAAGCCTAATATAAAAATCCAATATATGGTTCTTAGCACTAGGCCATGTTTAGCCATGGACAACTAATCAGGCAACTAATTTGTTAGTAATGGAGAAAAGGAGAATATCTCCTAGCATATAACTTCTCTTTAAAAAAAAGATACATTGAAAGTGAAGTGACACAGGAAGTTCTCACATCAAAATCCCCAAGAACTACATCCATCATAAAATTCAATTGATAACCTTCTATAGGATAGAAGCATAGAGACTATATAACCTTCCATATTAAATAATCTCCTACAAGAATGGTAAGTATTTGAAGACAAAACAAGATCCAATGCTGACAAACAACTTGTTATCGTTTAAGAAGAAATAAAACTATGTAGAAATGCAAGTATGCTTCTTATTCTAGATATGCAATGAAAGATGGAAGCATGAAAAGTGAAGATGTCTTCTCTAAAAACTGCTTAGGTGCATCGGTTCGTGAATGATGTTGATGCTGCAATCCATGTAGGTACATGCCCAAACAAAGACAAAAGCAACAAACTAGAACTATGTAGAAAGTGATATGGAGCCATATCCACTGACGAATACATTATAATAGTTCCCTAGGCAACTATCTTTGAAGAAGAACTAAAAACCTTTGTTAAAGTGTCAAAAACCTCCAAAGGAAAACAATCAAATGATATCTTTGTTGAAGAATGAAGAGATAAAATAAGATCATCTAGAAGGGTTGAGTATCAACATCTCCACATAAATTCCAAATATGAGTCCAAAGAGCATGATGAGGACACTCAAAATTAACAGTAGACTCCAAGATCTCTTCATTAACATGCATAATATCAATTCCTAAGACTTGAACCCATTGCATTCTGGAGCAATTTTTTGACCAAGTGTGTGAGGAAGAGGAACATGAATTTACAAATACGACAATATGTAAAGTCCACTAAGATCGGTAATGATGCAATTCCTCCATTTCATGTAATTCCTCCTCTCCAATATGTATCAAACAAGGATGAATTGATATTCCTTTGTATACTATCATATTCTTCAAAAATGCAGACATGATAAGTAAACTAGACAAACTTGATCATATGAGAATGGCTGGTAGGTGGAGTGTGCAAAAGTGGATAATAACAATTGTCTTGTGTCATAAGTCGCTAGTAGCTAATCTCTCTATTTGTAACATCGATACAAATTCTCCACCGAAGAATTCACTAGATGGTTTAAACATCACACATTAAGACTTGATTCCTAACTTATTTTTTTACAAGTTTGACACTAACAAGCTCGAAGTAAATGCTTCTTTTTCAACTCAACTTGTCAACAAATGATGCCTTATTATAAAATAGCCTTTGATACCAATATTTATTGATAGTTGTTGCCACTCCAACCAGCCTTGAGAACATGAGGAGTAAAAATTGGGCTTCGATTATAAAGTTGGCAATCAAAAACAATTATTAATATCAACCTCCTTTATATGAAAGTGACCACTCTATAGATGATTGTGCCAACTTTAATAAAACAATCATGAACCAATGATAAATACAATGCCAAGATAGTGGCGCTGGCTAAACTCCAGACAAAATGCACCAAAGACAAAAAGAAAAGAAAAGAGTCAAACATGATTCTTTTTAGATTCATGAAAACACAGCGAAATTTTCTCAAAAAATTTGTTGTTTTCGATCACAAAATATACAGATCATGAAGATCAAATGTTGAAATTTCAAAAAATTTTTATTGTATTTTCATTTTCTTGAAATTTAGTCAATGAGACAATTTGTAGGGAGGATAACCGCTCCCAATATAATAACACTGATGCTGGCAACTTCTCAAACATTGATATATCACTGCCAATGATGAATAAGCTACCTTTATTTAATATTATTAATATCTCATCAAATAAAACTTTTCTCTGTGATATTGATCACACCACCTCATATATCGACTCCTTGGCTTACATCGTAGGTGGCAAAAGAAGCTTTTGTGAAACTGATCAAGGTGACGTTGCAACTGTATATATTTCAGCCAATGTATTTCATAACTGGTGTATAATGCTTTGTAATCGTTGTCAAAGACTATGATAATGCATGTAATGTCGTTGCGAAGAATTGACAGGAAAGTAACTGAGGAATAGACAAAATTTGATAATGAAATGTATATCGCTGTTATAAGTAGGTATGATTGTCTCTGCAAACTGGCTAAGAAAAATTGAGTAATATTTCCACCCTAGTTACTATATGATAAAGGCGATTGTCTAAAATCTCAAGAATTTTCAATGCTGAAATGATGTGGAATCTGCAAACAATGTTGTGAGAAGATTTAATGTTGGATCTCTTGTCAAGTGTTCAATTTTCTGATCGGGAAGGTAATTTGCTTGAACTGCGCTCTCATACCATGTTAGAAAAAATTGGATTTTATAAAGTTGCAAACTTTAAGGGATCAAATTAGGACATCAATTGCAAGAAAGCAATGAAAAACAACAAGATTGAAGGCAAAAACTTGCAATGTAATGATATGAATTGATAGAAATATTCGTATAAGAAAGCAATGCAAAACAAAAAGATTAAAGGTAAAAACTTGCAATTGCATTGTAATAATATGAAATGATTGAAATGCTCCTATACGAGCGTTGTGTGCTTATGTAAAGTACTTACCAGCTACGAAGTTATGAGATAAAGTTTGGAAAGAGTAGGAATAACTACCTTGTTACAAATGTTAAATCAAGATGTAAAATATTAAATAACATCAAGTATAACTATTATTAAATCATTTTAGAATGCACTATTAAGCTATCTTCACTAAATTATATGAAAGAACACAACATACACTTGTCCATCATTTTCAAATCTCCATTCCACATCTCCAAACTTGGGTACATTTCATTGTTATTGTTAATAATGGGTATTACATATGTTCTTATGCACCTTACAATCGTTGTAGAATCTGTAATATATACAATCACTTATTGTTGTAAGAGAATCTGTCATAAATGACTTTTTGACCTTTGATTGAATAAATTTACTTTTATTTAATAAGTCTAACCCTACTTCTACATCGTCCAAAAAAATCAATCAATTGATATTGACTCAATTAATTGATTTAGACTATTAATTTTTATTATCACTTTTCCTAATATCTTATTCCATATTGCTCTGGATCCTTTTCCATTCAACTCTAACCATCGAGTCCATCTACATGGATTTAAAAAAAAAACTTGCTGTCATGTCTGTAGCCTCTTGCTCACACAATGAGAACATTCAATGATCACCTCATAACCATCCTCTCTCTTACACATATCATAGATATGTATCTTTCAGGAGCTTCCTCATGTGTGAGCTCATCTAGCTCTCATGTCTATGACACACAATTTTTTTGCCTACTCCATTCGACACATGTTACAAGGTTTAGCCTTCAATCCATTCCATTTTTAGATTAATTTAACCATTCATTTATCATCACATCTAGACCACTGATGTTCTTCATGAAAAATTTACAATTTGAAGTTTTTTCTCTTTTTTTGAACACCACCTTCTTATCATTATGGTGTCCATTTTTCTAATCGATCATTATCCTAATATTATGATGCTACCATAAGAAACCACATGCCACCTAGTTATGTCAAATAAAAAAAATCAAGTGGAGAAAGGTACTTTTACTTGGGCTCAGTCTTTGAGATGATGAGAGTAAAAGATAATAATTTGTATCTTTCATTTTTTTAAATATTTTTGTCTTTACAATTTCTCCATCTTTATTTTGGCATGTTTGGCAAAACCCATATCCATAAATACTAATAAAAAATTTAAGTTTTTGTTTAAGTTTTCGTGTCCTATGTTGCAAGAAAAATGTCTATGCCTTGTATCTTATTGCTTCTATAGATATGATCAATGTCTTTGTATTATATTGTCCACAACTTGTCCTTCCGTGCTTGTGTTTCTTATTGCTTCCACCTAGCCTTTCAAGGCCTATGAGGTTTAATGGTTGCATTACATCTTTTAGTGTCTATGTGGTTTAGTGGTTATGATCTACCTTTCAATACATTTACAATTTAGTGCATTGATTATTTTTTGGTTTTTTGTTTTCCTTTTTCTTCTTCTATTAATCTTGTACATTACCTTACTAACCCTTTGTTTAATTTAGTTAATCTACCCCTTCTGGAGCTCTTATAGTATCATTTTTGCAAAATTGTGACTATTTCCTAGAATTATGGAGCAACACACATGATTTGTGATTTAGCATCTCAACACCTCTTCTTTGAACACGAATACATCTTAAACTCATGTGTAACACTATGCATTTATTTCTTATGTAGTTTAGTGCCTTGGTTTCTTTAGCATATGCATTGGTTATTGTAGTGACTTAGCAATATAGTTCAACATCTTTATAATTGAGTGTGAATGTTCTAAATTTTAGCACTTGTACTAGTCATTTTTTTGTCTCTCTAGGGGGCTCCAACCCCAAACCTATGCCAGTGACTAATCAATTGGATGAGTGTTTTGATCCACATAATAAAATATATCTTTTTTCTAAATCCCATTTCAATTCCAACAATCATTCACATGCATCATTTTGGCATTCAACCTCTTCTGAGGCAAGCCATTTCTTTTGTCAAAGGCAAACTCTTGAAACTATCAACATTTTCATACAAAATTGATTATCTAAAACATCATTTGCACTAATATAGGTACCTTTTGTGAGAGTAATTAGGACATATTATTTAATAATTAATTAATTAGGTTCTTAAATCAATTTTTCATTTAATCTAAACTTAGGTGCTTTTGAGTTCATAAAGAGCATTTCTAGTTAGTTTTTAAAGATTTTTTTTGAGATTAATTTAGTTCCTATTTTTCATTGCTTTAGCTCTCCTAAAGTCAGGACTAGGGTAGAGATCTTTATTTCTATCAAGCAAGTCATTAAATCATTTTAATTTTGTATGTCCAATTTCAATGTGCAATCAATAAAAAATTCTATGGTTGTTATAGAGCATATTATATTTTCTTAATTTTTTTTATGTGAGATTTTTTTCTTGCAAATGATTCTTGACTACTATGTTTGTTTCATCAACTCCTATATGGTATCAAATCTCTAGATGTGCCACTCTCTTGTTTGCATTTTCAAGGAATCCAAACTTTGGGGTTCTTTTTTGTGCACATTAAGAGCAAATAGAGATTGACATTGTTTTTGTAATGTCAAAAAACCTAAGATCAAACCTTTCATCAAAACTTGAGTAGTTGAAAATTTGATCAAATTGGATGAAGCCACAAAAATTGAGGCAAGATTTGAGGGTAGCTTAAAGGATTGGATACTTTGTAAAGAAAAAGAGCTTACCATCTCACTCAGGATACCCAAAAACTCTATATCGCCTATGATTTTATGACAATAGGAGGTAATGAAAATAAATTGAGTATTTAAAAAATAAAAATTGTGCACACATATTGAGGTATGTCCATATAGACCCATATCGAATACACACAATTGATAAATGTTCTATTAGAATAGAATCAAAATAGTTGCAAAAACATTAATGTAGTTTGGACAATTTTTAGACAAAGTTGCATAAAATTTTGTGTATAGATTAAAGTTATTTATTTGCAAAATGTCAGAGGGGCATACTATTTTTACAACAAATTAAGTACCTTTTTACAATTTTTCTAATGTAAACATCTCCATCCTATTAATTTTTGTGAACCCACTAAAATTGATGCTCATCTAAATTTAGTTGACCTCTATTTTTAGCATCTAAATCCTCAATAACCTAGTTATGTTTTATACCCATAACTTCATAATATGAAGTAAAAATTGATCAAACAAGATATTGTCAAAAACCTAATTTTGGTGGCAATCTTTTCTTAGTGGTTGTTTGATTAGATTCAACACCAAAATTTTATACCATCCCTCCAAATTTAGCCTATGATTTTATGCTTCAAGGGCCATAACTTGATCAAATAGACCATGCTTTTCAACTTCCATAGACTATCAAAAATATATTAGAGACTACCCATATTTGTATTCAATTTTAAAAATTTGTGCTCTAATTATTAAATTTTTTATTTGCTCACTATCTTCTCAATTACTTGAACGTTTTAGCTCTTGGGATGGATTTTTTTATTGGTGAGGGTTTTGGATGTTCTCTACTTGTTCTAATATTTTTGGGGTCTAACACTTTTATTAAGAAGTTATCACAGGGTTTTTTGTTAATCCTTATGTTATTAGCCTAATAAAGGGAAATTACAATTGTTGACAACATGATATCTTGACAAATCTCATATGGATAGATGTGTTGCCATATTTGTATGGACTCAAACTTTAGGAGATAAATTAGCTTGGGGTAATTTCATAGACCATGTTGTAGGTGTAATTTTTTCTAGACTTGATTATGACACTATGTGTGCTATGCTGGACTGTGAGTGTCCTTACACACTTTGGACCTAAATTTTGGAGATGCATGGAGATTTTCATATCTCTTCATTCCTAGAGAATAATTTAATATATTATCTTCTTTCCCTTTCAAATGTACATTTCATACCAGGTTTAATGATGATACTAAAATGGAGGTCAAGTATATTAGAGGTCTTGCATGGCCCAATGGATCAAATCCCCATCTTCTATTCTTACACCTTACACTAAGATCCCATCTCAATCATCTTCATCTTTTATTAATTGTAATAAAATTGACATTGACTCATGCATAGTCCACATCAATTCATGAAATAAGACATTGTTCTTCCAGAGACAATCACTTGGGGTTCATATATTATATATATAATCCTTTTTGTGTGGATCATCTCCAATGCCACAACTATGTTGTCAATTTATATGTTAGCATTGATGCTGATGGTATTCCTTTGGGGGAGTATTCTAAGCATTGGAGAGACAGTTAGCATGATTGACATGTTGCACTCATGATTGTGTTTGTCATTGATGTCAACATAGTATTGTTTCTGTGAAGACTGACATAGTAGCAGATAGAGAATGAGGTCATATGGACAATGTATTGATGATCAAGTCAAGCATAGTTGAGGATGTATTCTACATTGTGTCCTAGTTCCATGGACAAGAGTGCATACAGAGAATCGACAACATGCAAAATTTATTCTTGAATTATAGAAGACAATAAGTAGTCAAAGTACTTGATAAGTGGCTTCTGATGTTTGGATTGTATCTCTTAATAGAGAAATAATTGTGATAAGAAAAGTTAGATAGTTACATAAGATAACTTGATGACAATGTCAATAAGTGCACAAGGTCATAGGTCAAATGTGTGAAAAGGTGTAAAGGCTATGAGCCGTGAGTGATTTGTAATTATGAAAAGGTGAAATACCTTAATGAGGTTGGTATGTGCAAGATCATGGTGTGCCAAAAAGTGGCGATGTGAAAAAAATAGAGTTTGAAGATGTCTAAAAGCGCTTCAAAATCCGCTCTGACTTTTTTCCACCTATCCGGGTACCAAACCTGGAAGGTAAGGCTGAGCCTTATCGAATATCCGATTTAATATCAAATATCTGATATTATCGGATATCCGAATGCATATTGGATATCCGATAGCCGACGTAATAGACAAATATAATATTATTATTATTATATCATAATAATAAAAAATATTATATTATAATAGTATAATATAATACATTTTAATATAATATTGTTATAATATAATATTATAATAATAATATAATAATAATAATATTATATATTTATTATACTATAATATAATATATTATTATTATTATTATTATATTATATTATAATAATATAATATAATATTTAATTATAATATATAGTAATGTAATATAATATAATAATAAAAAAGTAATATATTATATTATAATATATAATAAAAATGTATAATATATTATAAATTATAATAATATAATATAATATAATACATTATAATAATATAATATAATATAATACATTATAATAATATAATATAATATTTTATATTATAATATATATTAATGTAATATAATATATATAAAATATAATTAAAAAAATATAAAATATAATATGATATAAAATATAATAATAATAAAGTAATATATTATAATATAATATATAATAAAAAAGTAATATATAATATAATATATAAATTATAATAATATAATAATATATTATATTATAATAATATAATATAATATATAATATATAATATGATATTATAACAATATTATATTATAATGTATTATATTATAATAATATAATATAATATATAATATTATAATATATAGTAATGTAATATAATATATATATATAATATAATATAATAATAAAAAATAATATATTATAATATAATATATAATAAAAAATTATAATATATTATAAATTATAATAATATAATATAATATAATACATTATAATAATATAATATAATAATAATATTATTATATAATATAATAATAATATTATATTATAATATAATAATAATATTATATTATAATAATATAATAATATTATATTATAATAATATAATATAATATTTTATATTATAATATATATTAATGTAATATAATATATATAAAATTTAATTAAAAAAAATATAAAATATAATAATAAAAAAGTAATATATTATAATATAATATATAATAATATAATAATATAATATAATAATGTTATTATATTATAATAATATTATTATATTATAATAATAATATAATATAATATAATATAAAATATAATATAATGTAATATGTTATATATAATATATATAATATGTTGCTGCATATCGGATATCCAATATAATATCGGATATCCGATATTGAATCGGATATCTGATATCTGCTGCATACATAAAAAAAAAAACACAGACCCGCGGGTGTTGTTTTTTGGTATTTCTAGGGGCCAGTTTGCAAGGGCGATCGGATATCAGATACAATATCGGATATTAGATATCTAAGTAGGTTTTTTTTGTTTTCCATTCATTTTAATCTAAATTCAATAGATTTTTGCATAATTTTGTTTGTTTTAGTTGAATCTAGGTTTTTTTTGAAAAAAATGGTTAAAATTAAGGTTTTTTTAAATATATATTATGTTTTGCAATTCAATAGGAATGGCTGAACAGAATGATGACATTGAGGCAGGAAATAATATTCCTTGTAACCCCCCACCAAACAATCTAGTACCCCCACAAAACTGTCCACCAAATGATCCTCTACCCCCTCAAAACCCTCCTCAAATTGAGGATTTGATAAATGAAAACCTCACCAAGTTGAGAGGTTTGCATAGGACATATAATAATGTACTCGCATTGGCTCCAATGTTATCCACATTAAACACCATAGTGGATAACATTGAAACCCTTACGAACCAACAAAATGCTACTCTTCATTGGTGTGATAAAATGCACGCGATGTTTGATGATGGTTTGGACTATGATGAGGTTGCGGCCCTCAACATAACCAAAGAAGATTTGGCTAGCCTTTTTGCGAACCTGAAAACGGGTTTAGGAGTCGACTCAAAAAAATCCAAACTATCCATTAAATGGTGCACAAATGATGCCATACGTGCAAACTTTTGGGATCGTTGGTGGATGGTCTTTGATATCCCTCCACATGGCAATTTAGACATACCATTTTATTTCCTTAAAAAATTATATGCAGAATTTGTGTTGAAACTTAAAGTGAACTATTGGAGCATGAAGCCCAACATGGGCGTAGGACTAGGAGCTCTTTAGGATAGATCCTCTTCCCAATAGAAGAAAGCTAGCACTTTTGTCCCCCCCACTGATATCTCCCCTCCTCCTCGAGTGCACCATCCAGATATTATGACAGAGGCTAGCTCTCAGACCATCAGAGCCATTCATAGGCTCAGTAGCCTCATGATATCTCAGGTTAGGTCAATCCTACCTCCTCGTGTTGATGATGCTGGTGCCAGTTCATCATCAACTAGCTCATCACACGTTTGTGTGCCTCACACTTGCATTACATGCAAGAATATTTGCCTGGGTCCCATAGGTGATCTTTCTGAGTATCATTTTGTATTAGATGAGGATACACCAGACACACATGCAGAGGCTACAGATCTCGATGCGAGAGAGGAGGGGAATGCAGAGGCATGGCCTCCTTCGGTGTTGGTACGTGTATAAATTTTTTTGTTATGACATATGCGATTTAAAGTTAATTTTTATAATAGAGTAATTTTGATTTTTAAGCCATATTGACTTTTATATGTATGTAATCTTCATTCATGTTTAGTTGATGACCGAGGAGGAGCTCAAATAGATTGATGATGCCACGCTCTTGGTCATTTCATTTGGCCTTGAGACATCTACGGTACATTATGTTGTTTACATTTTTTTTTTCTATTTAATATTGTAGCATATATGGTTGCTAAACTTTCTTTTATCTTGCAGGTAGTAGCTGTCCTGTGGGGACAAAGTGCAAAGGGTGAGCCAGCGTGCATTGACAAAGGAAAGGTAATTAGGTGCTTTCTATTTGATTAAATATCAATGCATTCTTGTAACATGTTTTTGGTGATCCCATTTAATTACATTCTTTATTATATATAGGGCATGGCTATTGACGATGAGAATGTACAGATTTCGCGTCATAGACCATCAGGGATTTCCATTTGCACTGAGAGCCCCATTGTATGTATAAGTATCATTTATTTTTTATTATCCTTATCTTCATAAATAAATTCAAAACTGATTTTCATGATATTAACAACTACTATTTTGTATCTCATAGGAGACTCCTAGTGCACATGAGGTCCGACGGGAGAGTTATGTAGATTTGATGATGCGGGCACTCTCTCCTGAGGAGGAGCCTACAATAGTAAGTTGTAGTTTGAATTTATGATTAAATATGTTATAAATTTAGCAAGCTATGAATTATAATGTTATAGTTTAAATTATAGATTCATTTGACAAACCTATTTGAACATACACAACCCACAATCAGACAGGTAGAAGCATTGCCGAGGGCATATGAGAGGACTCCTGACCAGCGTAGGAGGTCGACGAGAGAGGTATTTATTATGAAATTTTGATAGTATAAATCTTCATTACAAAAAAGATCATTATGCATTTGAGTAATTCAATGTTAGATACAAAGAATCATATAAATTTAGTAGTCTAACTTTGGGTTTTCCATTTTTGTTTATGTAGGAGGCATCCAATCCACCTAGTGCAGTGAAGAGGCTGCATTTTGATCATCCACCAGCACCCTAGGGTAGTATAGTTGTTGTAGGATGCATCATGAGACATTTTGAGATGGCATATGCCACATTGTATATAGAAACATTGATATTATACACATTCTGATGGCATGTTCAGCCACATTTTGTATATGGATCTATGTATTTTGATATATATTTGAGTACTTTGTCTATGGATATGCTGGTCTATTTTGATATGTTCATTATTAATTAATGGTATATTACAGTTCAAGTTTTTATTATTGATTCATATTATATGAGTAGTGGTTTGTACAGATTTATGACTTATAAGAATGTATGGTCTATTTAACACTTATTGCATTCTGGCAATGCTGATATAGATGACAAAACTTCTTAAAAATCACCATCCTTGCACTACTCTAACTCAAAACCTATTTAACCATAAAATTTTCAAGATCAAAATTAGTCAAATTCACTAGCCCACTTAAAAATTAATATCATATGAATTCAATATTTATTCTCAATGTCCCTGGCACTGGAAAAGTCTTATTCTGAGTGGTTGAGCTAACCAAATGCTTTTAACATATATTTTGTCTTTTAAACATAAACTATAATAACATAAAAAAGATGTGTTGCTTATACAGATAATAATAGGAACAAAAGACATATAAGTACCTCGAAAGATCGACCTCGAAATGCACTTAGAGCACCTTGGAGACTCCTTGGTACAGGGTGGCCGTGGATGATGGATGGTCTCCATGGCTGGAACAAGGGTGTGACTAGGGTTCACCCACCCACCCAGAGCTAATGGCACTGATGATTTGATGCCAAGATCAATGGTTTCAAATTTATGCTGTGGTGCACCTATGAACTGAGGCACACTGCAAGTTTTGGCATCGGGCGAGATTGCTGTGCCGAATCCAAAAAAAATGTGATCTCTCAAAAATGAGATAGGTTATTTTAGGCCTTAACATCATCATCCTATAGCATTCAATAGTTCATCGATAGCCCTCACGAGCTCTGAGTTATGACCCTCAGAAGATCGAACTCAAAACGATCTTAGAGAACCTTGGGGACTCCTCAGTATGGGGTGGTCGCGGACGATGGATGGTCTCCATGGCCAGAAAAAGGGTGTCACTAGGGTTCACCCACCCACCCAGAGCTAATGGAACTGATGATTCGATGCCAAGATCAGTGGTTTCAAATTTATGCTATGGTGCACCTATGAATTGAGGCACACTGTGATTTTTGGCATCGAGCGAGATCGTTGTGCCGAATCCAAATGGAATGTGATCTCTTGAAAATGAGATAGGATATTTTAGGCATCAACATCATCATCCTGTAGCATTCGACAGTTCATCGATAGCCCTCACGAGCTTCGAGTTATGACCCTCAGAAGATCGACCTCAAAATGCACTTAGAGAACCTTGGGGACTCCTCAATACGGGGTGGCCGCGGGCGATGGATGGTCTCCGTGGCCAGAACAAGGGTGTCACTAGGGTTCACCCACCCACTCGGAGCTAATGGCACTGACGATTTGATGCCAAGATCAGCAGTTTCAAAGTTACGTTGTGGTGCACCTATGAACTGAGGCACACTATGAGTTTTGGCATCGAGCGAGATCATTGTGCCGAATCCAAATGAAATTTGATCTCTCAAAATGAGATAGATTATTTTAGGCCTCAACATCACTGTCCTGTAGCATTTGATAGTTCATCGATAGCCCTCACGAGCTTCAAGTTATGACCCTTGGAAGATCAACCTCAAAATGCACTTAGAAAATCTTGGGGACTCCTCGGTACGAGGTGGTCACGGATGATGGATGGTCTCTGTGGCTAAAAAAAGGGTGTCACTAGGGTTCACCCACCCACCTAGAGCTAATGGCATTGATGATTCGATGCCAAGATTAGCGGTTTCAAATTTACGCTGTGGTGCACCTATAAACTGAGGCACACTGCAAATTTTAGCATCGAGCGAGATCGTTGTGCCAAATCAAAATAGAATGTGATCTCTTGAAAATGAGATAGGTTATTTTAGGCCTCAACATCATTGTCCTGTAGAATTTGACAGTTCATCGATAGCCCTCACGAGCTTCAAGTTATGACCCTCGAAAGATCGACCTCAAAACGCACTTAGAGAACCTTGGGGACTCCTCGGTACGGGGTGGCCGCGGGTGATGGATGGTCTCCGTGGCCAGAACAAGGGTGTCACTAGGGTTCACCCACCCACCCAGAGCTAATGACACTGATGATTCGATGCCAAGATCAGCAGTTTCAAAGTTACGTTGTGGTGCACCTATGAACTAAGGCACACTACGAGTTTTGGCATCGAGCGAGATCGTTGTGCCGAATCCAAATGAAATGTGATCTCTCAAAAATGAGATAGGTTATTTTAGGCCTCAACATCATCGTCCTTTATCATTCGACAGTTCATTGATAGCCCTCATGAGCTCTGAGTTATGACCCTTGAAAGATTGACCTCAAAATGCACTTAAATAACCTTGGGGACTTGGTACGGGGTGGCCGTGGATGATGGATGGTCTTCATGGCCAGAACAAGGGTGTCACTAGGGTTCACCCACCCACCCAGAGCTAAAGGAACTGATAATTTGATGCCAAGATCAGTGGTTTCAAAGTTGCGTTGTGGTGCACCTATGAACTGAGGCACACTGTGAGTTTTGGCATCGAGCGAGATCATTGTGCCGAATCCAAACAGAAATGTGATCTCTCAAAAATGAGATAGGTTATTTTAGGCCTCAACATCACTGTCCTTTAGCATTTGACAATTCATTGATAGCCCTCATGAGCTCCGAGTTATGACCCTCGAAATATTGACCTCGAAATGCACTTAGAGCACCTTGGAGACTCCTTGGTACGGGGTGGCCGCAGATGATGCATGGTCTCCGTGGCTAGAACAAAGGTGTGACTAGGGTTCACCCACCCACCCAGAGCTAATGGCACTGATGACTCGATGCCGAGATTAGTGGTTTCAAAGTTATGATGTGGTGAACCTATGAATTGAGGCACACTGCGAGTTTTGGCATCGAGCGAGATCATTGTTCTGAATCCAAACCGAATGTGATCTCTCAAAAATGAGATAGGTTATTTTAGGCCTCAACATCACTATCTTGTAGCATTCAATAGTTCATTGATAGCCCTCACGAGCTCTGAGTTATGACCCTTGAAAGATCAACCTCAAAATGCACTTAGAGAACCTTTAGGACTCCTCGGTACAGGGTGGCCGCGAACGATGGATGGTCTCTGTGGCCGGAACAAGGGTGTCACTAGGGTTCACCCACCCACTCGGAGCTAATGGAACTGATGATTTGAACAATTTTAGTTGTTAGAAGTTAGATTTTGAAAAGTTGTCAAGAAAATTGCAAAAGTTGCTAAGCAACTTTTTGCAATTTTTGCGCTAAGACAAGTTTTATTGCAAATTTGATTGCAAATGGACTCTACAAACTCCTAGGTACCCTAATAATGTTCTAAACATCTAGACTTACCTAAAAAACATGGAACTTACCAAAAATCCACTTTATTGGACCAATTGATGGCCAAGGCTTATAGTTGCACCATGGGGTCTTGTGTCCATTACAAATGTGGATGGTCATAGGGAGATCATTAGATCTATCCCTAGACCTTATTACATAAAGAAAATAAAAAAGATTAGGTGCTTTGCATTAATGTTCCCTGCATTTCATTAATGTTATTAGACTAAGAACCAGTTTATGGGTTCCCTAACTCCAAAAGCCCCAATTCACCTTCTCAAAACCCTTGTTCCTAGGGCATCACCAATCTCACACGTGCCAAACCTTCTTGGACTAATTCAAAATTTAGAAATATATGTTTTATCACCATAAACATGAATCAACTCACAAGCACTGCCCTCTTTAAGGAAAATCAAGGATAGCCACAAGGAAGGGAACGAAGCAAGGTGAAACACGAGTTCAAGCTCAAGGCCAAGGAAAGCAATGAAAGGGAACTCATCAAAAGAATTTGAGTTCAAAGAAAAATACTTCAAGATAATACACTTTGAAAGTGGAGCAAAGGAAAGAAAATTCAAGGATCAAGCTGAAGGAATTATCCCAAGACCAAACCTTCACTAGTCAAAAACATGGGACAAGTTTGGATTTAAAGAGGTCCATGGACAAGTTCAAGGATTCAATTCATAGGCATTCATGTGTCCCAATGCAAGTCAACTTTACACTTGGTCAAAAACTTAAATTTTTGAAGAACAAAGACTATCTTACAAGGAGATAAACTTGTCTCTATTTACATCAATTTTTAGTAAGGATCAAACAAGTACACCAAGAATATTCAAGGATCTACCACCAAAGTGAGGTTAGGAGCATGAACAAGGACATAAAGCAAAGGTTGAGGTTAAGGGCACAAAAGAATGCAAGGATAAGATTCCCATCAATGGACTGATCCTGATGATGATCAAGTTGTGCAAGGAAATGGATTTAATATGCCATGGAAGATGTCAATGCATGCAAGGGATTGCTCCAAGGATCAAACCCAAAGATGAAGATGAAAGAGAAGAATTCCAAATGATGAAGGTGGAAATATCAAGGGTTCAAGCATCATGAAGTCCACCTATCCAAAAGAAAGAAGTCCTAGAATAACAAATTCCTAAGAATAAGGAGGTGGAATTAAGATAAAGATTACATGGAGAAGTTAGAGGTCATAGAGTCACAACATAATAGGCTTCCCAACGTTGAAATGGAGGAACTTAGTGAAATTTTGTTCAAGTTCATTGGTTTTGCTAAAAGGGAGAGGAAGATAGGAGTATACATCTTGGATGATAAGTTGAATGATGTCTAGGTGGCTTCCTTGTTTCTTATTGGTCCTTGGGTGATTGAATGTTTTTCACTGGCTTATTTTTTGGCTATTTTTGGTTCCCCTAATTAGAGCTTGCAATGGATTAATCTAGATCATTATTTTTGAATCAATCTTGTTAGTTCATTATAATTGGGGCTCCTATTTAAATCCCTAGTCCTCTCATTTGTAAACCAAGGCTATTGGAGAATTGTTGCCAATTAAATGCCAAATTTTCTCTACTTTTGATTGTTGTGTATTGCATGGAAAATTGTTGTGATCAAGTTTTGACACAAGGTAGGATGGGTGAATGATGCCATGGGAGCACTCACCAACCACCTTGCTAGAATGCAGGATTGCCAAAGAACCCAAGATGTCATGCATCAAGTTTGGATTATTGCATAATGATCCTTATTTCCTCACTTAGTTTTAAATTTCATTTCATGTTGTTTAGTATTAGTTTTGTTGGATGAAAGAATTATGGATGCACTTGCTCAATTCAAATATAAACTAGATCATTAGCCTCTTGTTGATGGTAATAGTGCCTTGTGTGGTGAGTTAGTGAAAGTACTCAACTCAATAGTGTAAGTCACCCAAGTGATTACTAGAAAATCACATTATTTCACTAAGTGAACATACACAATTAAAGGAACCTTAAAATCATTCCATGATCTTACTTAGCAATCTTATCATGAGAGATAACCTTAGATCAAGAGAGTATTGAATGTTTGGTGTTTCATTGAGTATTTGAATTTGAATGTTATAGTGGAATAAAACTCACAATAAAATTAACAAGATTGGAATCTTTGCAACTTGATCAAGACCTCTATAGAGATACTATCCTATTACTAGATTTTAGGAATTAGATCTAGTTAACGGTCTTCGTGAAGCCATAAACTTAGACTAAGACTAGAAGATGTGGTCCTCACTCAAAAACTAAACTATGAGAAAATCCCATTTGAGTGTCATACATGTCATAGACATGGTCATTTCAATAAGGCCCAAAAAACTATAGACAATTGCAATAATGAATCTTTTTCAAATTAAATTCGGGAAGAATTACATCAAATTTTTAGAAAAATCAAATCACATAGTATTCTAATTGTTCATCCATACTTTCTAGATTTTTCTGATTTGATTAGTTTGATAAAAATAGTTTTAATAATCATAATGTCAACTTTATGTCAAATAAGGAAAAAGCCAAACTTGTAATAAGATATTCGCAAGCAATTATCTTTGATATAGTTATAAATGCTCTTAAAATTGTCCTTATAGCCTTGTATCACATGCAAATATGATTATGAAAAAAATAACATAAGAAGTAAATATACCTAGTCGAGTGTTCCAATAGGGTCCTCTCTCTGTTTTAGGGTCTCCAACAGGGCTTCATGATCAACATTAGCAATAGTAAAAAGTTATTTTACTTTTGGTCTTCCTTGATGCTTCAATAACTTTACATTTTTTTCTATAATAAGATGCGGGTATATGAGAATTACTTTGTGCTTTTGATAGTCTTCGAATGCAGGAATTCCATTCCTTCTAAGCATGTATGTCCGCAGCCATGTTCCAGCAACAACCACTGAACTAGTAGGATATGTGAATCCATCATCATCTGTGATCAGTTGTGCAAGTTTTTGTTTACCTCTTACACAGCGTGCTAACCAATAATTAGATTTCTCATCATTCCCCTGTGGTGCAACCAATGCAAAGACATTTCCTGGCTGAAGTAGATTTGATAGATGGTTATGCTCAAGTGAACTTTCCATATCATCATTTTTGATAGAGGGTATGATAGACAATGGAGTAATATAATGTGGAGCCCATGTGTCCACCCACTCACTTGACTCACAGTGATCCCAATCACATTGAAAACAACTAGGACAAAAAAAAGCTACCTGTCATGTAAAAATGGTCCATGTACTAGAATCAAAGCTCCAAAATGAATGCATTTTTGATGAGTCTCTCAATGTAGCACAATCTGATCTATCAGCTATGGACCCTTCCTCAACCAACCAAAAGATCCTGCATACTATAGAACAAGAATTAGTATGCAAAGAACATTAACAAATAAATTAAACATTCACAAACCAAAAACTAAATTCACATATATGCTTAGACAAAGAAAGAAAACAAGAAGTGCAAACCTCACAAGAAAAAGCACTCCATGCTTTCTTGATTCTGTAGATGTGTCCTTTTGCTGTGGATGTATGCTCAAGATGCTCAAAAGCTGCTTCAATGGAGATGGGTAATGGAAAATTGGTAGCTTTGTGAGCTCTCAATTTGGCATTATAAGAGTATGGTTGATGGCTTTGGTTCTCAAAATAGCATGGTAACTTTAGCTCAAAGATTGTTGATGAAATGGCTTGGGATGGGATTCAATTTATAGGCTAAGGGGTAGAGAGATGGAGGGCTTAGATGCAAGGATGGATGAAGGCTTAAGGAGGGCTAAGATGCACTCAAAGGGGAGCACATGGATTGTGCTTGTTTAACACCAATGGGAAGGTGACACTTGTCACAAGGAGGATGAGTGTGAGAGGATAGGGTAAAGGGTTGGTTAAAGGCATGATGAGTGGGGTTGAGTATGTAAGAGGGATGTAAGAGGAATGAGTGTGGAAGAGGGAAGAGTGTGGAAGATGGGTGTAAGAGTCATGAGTGGGCTTGTAAGAGTCTTTTATGTTTTGTAAGAGCACTCATGACTTAGTGGTTGGGTTTTTTGAGGGGAGACTTTGGTTTGGATTAGGAAAGTCTTAAACTTGTTTAAGGAATGTGACAACATTAGGGGGTGGATTAGGCTTGGGTTTAGGATTAGATTAGGGATGTTAGAGATGTGCAAGTGGATGACATTAATGAGGGTGGGTGAGTTAGTGGCTAAGCTTGGTTAGTATGGGTGGATGGGGTGGATTAGGCTAAATGGAGGATTAGAGATAGGTTAGGGGTTTTTGAATTTGAGGATTTCATTTATCAAATAGATTTATTTAATAAATGGGGATTTTTGGAATTAGATAGGAGAAAAGGATTTAATTGATAAATAATAGATTATTTGATTTATCAATTAGGACTATAGATGATTAATTAAATTAATCAACTAGGGATGGCAAAGGATTAATTAAATAAGATTTTAATTAATGATCCCTTTAGAGATGGCTAAATTAGATTACCAAAGCAGTGTAATCAAATTTAGGTGTCTACACGTACCACTGAATCAAGAGTCCCCCCCTGTGATAATGCTAAACTACACCAATCAACAATGCTACGAGCATCAAGAAGCTCTGGTGTTGGAAGTTGCTCCTTAACTAGAGCTCTCTTCACACATGCTCCTGCTCCATCATGTTCCCCTTTTCCATGGCCGGACTCAAAAAAACTCCAAATATGAGGCACCCCTCTCTCTACGTGCATCCTACACAACCAATAAGACATGCGAGCATTCTTGAATTGACCTATACAATTATCTGACCAAATGATATGTCTATCCATAGCAATTGCATGCTCATGTAAGAAATAAAAATAATTCTCGAAATAATGTTGCACAAACTCGTGAGAGTGAGATCTATCATCACTCATATAAAAATGATACTCTCTAATAATCTTTCGATTATCTTCCACACTATTAGGGGCATGTCTATATGTTATTTGAACAAAAATAGCAATATGAATGGAGTTGTAATACTAAGATTGTGTGTCATTTTGA
This sequence comes from Cupressus sempervirens, assembly GCA_028749045.1. Taxonomy (NCBI): domain Eukaryota; kingdom Viridiplantae; phylum Streptophyta; class Pinopsida; order Cupressales; family Cupressaceae; genus Cupressus; species Cupressus sempervirens. The sequence goes on along the minus strand of CM053788.1, from coordinate 54,828,306 downwards.
GGTTGCAATGTGTAGTTCTCAGCAAAATCAACAACTGATATAATAGTGCCAATGGGAAAAGTCTCCTTACACATTCTAAATTGTTGATCCAACCACTGAGACCTGTGACTATGTCTTGCATACTTGTAAAAAAGATTTGCCTTGAAATCTGAAATAAAACTAGCCACACTGATATCTTTTCCAACCAATTCACATCTAGAGCTCTCATCCCCACTCTTCAATGTGTATTTCACTGTTTCATATAACCTTTTTTTCACTATTGTCTTTCCAAGATCTTGTTCGCACTCCTCATAGAAACATGTGTCAAACTTGGATAAGCCACCACATTCTGAACACTTCTCATTTAAGCAAGTATTTCTATAAAAGGAACAACCATCAACTCTATGACATAAAAGTTGATCTAGCAAGTCTCTTGATGATTTTGGAAGCCCACGAGCCCCACAATCCTCCAACATTTCTTTACTATGCAAAGTAGAATGGATGGAGCGTAATAGTTCATGGTGCATAGAAAACTCAACATGATATTTGCAACATGTATTTCAAATTTTGAGCGGCACACAATAAAATGGCTTCAAAGATTCAAAAGCGCTTTGTGATATATGAAGACTTGGATGACTCTCTCTAAATTGTTTGAACAACATTAGTTTGACTTACCTCCAAATAGTGTTTAGGATGTGGCGTGCGGTCTTTGATGCCGATTCTCAACTTTAACATGTCTTTAGCATTGGGTGATACTCGTGAGTTAGAGTGCCAAAATTGTGTAATTTCTTCCTTCAAATCATCAGATAGCTTCTTATGAAAACATGAAAGTCTCCCACCAAATGCCCATGTTTCATTTTGAAGAGGATCATCAATTTTCTCTCGTCGACTAAGTGCTCTTCTCAAATTAGTATGATTTAGATTCAAATCAATACAAGTTTGTCTCATATATCTACCCTTTCTCAAATGATGACTTACCAAAGAGGTTGTAATAACCCTTTGAGCAGCTCTGTTATTCTTCTCCTTGCTATTTTTCCCAATGCTATTGAGAGCACTAAAAAGATTCTTCACAATAATGGAATTTCTTTCCAACTTTTTATTGACACGAATCTTCAATCTGGAAAGCATAGGTCTCATCTTTTGCATCTTTAATAAGTGCATCAAAAGCTGACATTGCTCTACCACTGTCTTGTTGCCGAAAAATATCTGATATAGTCTTGAAGCCCATAATCGAATGGTTCTTTTTGATTTTTTCCCTTCCAAACTAGTAATAATCATTTCATCAATTTCAATGATCCATTTTGGTGTTTTAGAACCTTCATGTCGATTATAATTAGGAGATATGTAACATTCTTGTGCATTAGGTTCCTGTGCATTATCATGTTTGACATGGTCAATTATGCAATTTGGATTATGACTTGGTAGCATTTCATCTTCAAAATTTTCATTCTCTAAATTTTCAATTTCGGCATTATAGTTTTCAATAGGTATATTTTCATTCCCCAACTGTACATATTCATTATTTGACTCTATGATTTCACCTTCGACTAATTCATCCTCAACTTGACTGATATTTAGCATACCTTGTCTTTTTCTTCGGTGTTCCATTTTTTCTCTTTCCCTATATGCCACAATGTCTTCATTGGATATTTTTCTTTTGTGTTTATCCTTTCGATGACTGCTGCTCCCCATTCAGATGACAAATTCGAACACCTAAGGTTATATTTTCAATTTTTTTTTCGATTGGTTGGGTCCCAAAATGCACTTTTTTGCAAAACTCATGAAAAAAGAATTGAAAAAGTGATGTTGTCGGGTCTGTAGGGACAGGGATATGTTGGAAATTGGTGCTAGAAAAAATTGGATATAAATCGGATTCAATCGGATATCCGATTTTCAATAATGACGTTCGGAGGAAAAATAGCCTTTGCTATAATAGTATTAATATTATAATAATTATTGGAGGGAAACCAACTTTGGTTTATTAGTATTAATATATAGTATTAGAGCTATAAGAGTATTAATATATATATTATTATTATAGCTATAGTATTAATATATAGTATCAATATTATTATTATACCTATAATTGTATTATTATTATTACTATAGATATAATAGTATTAATATTTAGTGTTTATTTATATTATTATTATTATTATGCTACAATAGTATTAATATATATATTAATACTATGCCATAATAGTATTAATATATATATTATTATTATAGCTATAATAGTATTATTATTATTACTATAGATATAATAGTATTAATATTTAGTGTTTATTTATATTATTATTATTATTATTATGCTACAATAGTATTAATAGTATATAAATATGGTATTAATAGTATATACATATACATATACATATACATATACATATACATATACATATATATATATATAGTATGCTACATATGTCGTCAATTAATGGGTCAAAGGGGGTCATACGTCACCCTATGACCCCCTTTGACCAATATAAAAAATTCTAATATGTCCCTAGGGGTCCTAGGATGACCCTTAGGGACATATGTCATCATTTAATGGGTCAAAGGGGGTCATAGGTCAACCTATGACCCCCTTTGACCCATATTAACAATTCTAATATGTCCCTAGCGGTCCTAGGACCCCTAGGGACATATATCATCATTTAATGGGTCAAAGGGGGTCATAGGTCAACCTATGACCCCCTTTGACCCATATTAACAATTCTAATATGTCCCTAGGGGTCCCATATGTCATCATTTAATGAGTCAAAACCTATGACCCCCTTTGACCCATATGAACAATTCTAATATGTCCCTAGGGGTCCTAGGATCGCTAGGGATATATATTGTCATTTAATGGGTCAAAGGGGGTCATAGGTCACCCTATGACCCTTTTGACCCATATGAACAATTCTAATATGTCCCTAGGGGTCTTAGGACTGCTAGGGACATATGTCATCCTTTAATGGGTTAAAGGGGGTCATAGGTCACCCTATGACCCCCTTTGACCCATATGAACAATTCTAATATGTCCTTAGGGGTCCTAGGACCCCTAGGGACATATGTCATCATTTAATGGGTCAAAGAGGGTCATAGGTCACCCTAGGACCCCCTTTGACCCATATGAACAATTCTAATATGTCCCTAGGGGTCCTAGGACCCCTAGGGACATATGTCATCATTTAATGGGTCAAAGGGGGTCATAGGTCACCTTATGACCCCTTTTGACCCATATGAACAATTCTAATATGTCCCTAGGGGTTCTAGGACCCCTAGGGACATATGTCATCATTTAATGGGTCAAAGAGGGTCATAAGGTCATAGGTCACCCTATGACCCCCTTTAACCCATATGAACAATTCTAATATATTCTTAGGGACATATGTCATCATTTAATGGGTCAAAGGGGGTCATAGGTCACCCTATGACCACTTTTGACCCATATAAACAATTCTAATATGTCCCTAGGGGTCATATGTCATCATTTAATGGGTCAAGGGGGTCATAAGGTGAACCTATGACCCCCTTTGACCAATATGAATAATTCTAATATGTCCCTAGGGGTCTTAGGACCCCTAGGGACATATGTCATCATTTAATGGGTCAAAAGGGATCATAGGTCACCCTATGACCCCCTTTGACCCATATGAACAATTCTAATATGTCCCTAGGGGTCCTAGGACCCTTAGGGACATATGTCATCATTTAATGGGTCAAAGGGGGTCATAGGTCACCCTATGACCCCCTTTGACCCATATTAACCATTCTAATATGTCCCTAAGGGTCCTAGGACCCCTAGGGACATATGACATCATTTAATGGGTCAAAGGGGGTCATAGGTCACCCTATGACCCCCTTTGACCCATATGAACAATTCTAATATGTCCATAGGGGTCCTAGGACCCCTAGGGACATATGTCATCATTTAATGGGTCAAAGGGGGTCATAGGGTGAACTTATGACCCCCTTTGACCATATGAACAATTATAATATGTCCCTAGGGGTCCTAAATGAATCACCCTATGACCTCTTTTGATCCATTAAATGATGACATATGTCCCTAAGGGTCCTAGGACCCCGAGGGACATATTAGAATTGTTCATATGGTTCAAAGGGGGTCATAGGTTGATCTATGACCCCCTTCGACCCATTAAATGACGACATATGTCCCTAGGGGTCCTAGGACCCCTAGGGACATATTATATTGTTTATATGGGTCAAAGGAGGTCATAGGCTGACCTATCACCCCCTTTGACCCATTACATGATGACATATGTCCCTAGGGCCCCTAGGGACATATGAGAATCACTCTTATTATACATATTAATATGTATGTTATTAATATATATATAATAATGTAATATTTTCATTAAATATAATATGTATTATACATTATTATATTAATATGTATAATAATATAATATATGTATAATAACGTAAAACATTATATATATATATATATATATAAAATATGTATTATATATTATTACATTAATATTATTATATTAATATGTATGCTATTAATATATATAATAATGTAATATTTTTATTAAATATAATAACATTATATATATATATATGTTATTAATATATATTATTATATTAATATGTATGTTATTAAGATATATGTATATTATTAATATATATGAGTCAAAGGGGGTCATAGGTTGACCTATGACCCCCTTTGACCCATTAAATGACAACATATGTCCCTAGGGGTCCTAGGACCCTTAGAGACATATTAGAATCATTCTTATGGGTCGAAGGAGGTCATAGGTCACCTTATGAACCCCTTTGATCCATATGAACGATTCTAATATGTGCTTAGGGCTCTTAGGACCCCTAGCGACATATGCCGTCATGTAATGGGTCGAAGGGGTTCATAAGTCAACCTATGACCCCATTTGACCCATATGAATGATTCTAATATGTCCTTAGGGGTCCTAGGACCCCTAGGGACATATGTGATCATGTAATGGGTCGAAGGGGGTCATAGGTCAACATATGACCCCCTTCAACCCATAAGAACGATTCTAATATGTCTCTAGGGGTCTTAGGACCCCTAGGGACATATGTGGTCATTTAATGGGTCAAAGGGGGTCATAGGTCAACCTATGACCCCCTTTGACTCTCATATATTAATAATATACATATATATTAATAACATACATATTAATATAATAATATATAATACATATTATATATATATAATATGTTAACTTATTATACATATATTATATTATTATACATATTAATATAATAATATATAATACATATTATATTTAATGAAAATATTACGTTATTATATTTAGTAAAAATAATAATAATAAAAATTATATTTATAGATTATAATAAGAATAACATAATATATTATTATATATTAATAGATTATATCTTATATCTTTACATTACATTATATATATATATATATATATATATATATATATATATATATATACATCTTTCCATAGTAATATAACTGAAATAATTTATAAATCATAAGCTATAACTCTTAAACCCAGTTTTCCCTCCAAAATGGGTTGGGATTTCAAAATTTTTGACAAAATTTATAGAGCCGTATCAAATATCCGATTTGAAATCAGATATCTGATTAGGCTTGGTATTTACCAAGCCTACTCGGTCAACCTAAAAGATGTGTTTGAAGAGGTTTTTAGTAATACTCAGACTTCAGGTAGTCATCTGATAATGTTATTTTGATCGAAATTGAATGAAACAAAAAGGGTTTTTTAATATCTCTTTCGAGATTCCATCAATATAATTTTTGTTAAATTCTAAGTTCGATAAGTATTTATTAGTTAATTATCAATGAAGATTATTGTAAAGTGTTGATTGGCATACTGATTGAAAAATAGCTATAATTTTCAAACGGTATAACTTTTTTTAAATCGTCACATTCTATGCTTTGCCTAGTATAAGAAAAAAAAAAAAATTTGATAAAATTTCTATTAGTTTAGGTGGTTAGACACGAAACTTTTTTTTTTTTCTGAAAATGTTTTGGTAGAAAATTCATATTTAATTATTTATTTGGAATAAAAATATCAAAAAATATACGTCACATCCAGGCATGATTCTACTTTTCATATCTATAATTATATTAAAAACATATTATCATTTGATTTTGATTAAGGTCGTTAGACATACACTTACTTTTTATTTTTACCTTAAAATTTTTGTAGTACTGCATTAAAATTCAAACTTTTGACCAATCAATTATTTTTTTCCCCTGATAAGGCCTAGTAGTTTAGAAACTACATTCAATTTCCTACATATTATTTTCTTACAACTTTTTGTATATAAAGTCCATAACCACTTCAAAATTATGTGTCAAGTTGACATAACCCTGATTTGCTGATTTTCCACTGCCACTTAAGGCCATAGTTTGGTACACCATGATCCTGCACATACCCTATAATTAATTGGGAAAGCCTCAAGTAAGACTCTAGGAATTATTTTGTGGACACAATATAAAGGAAGGTTATTTTCCTTGTTTGTATGTATGCATTGAGGTTGAGATCAAGTGAGCAAGAGAAGAGCATTTGGTAAATGTGTGTAAGCGATCCAAGGGATTATTGGATGTGAAGTTGGTGATATGATTTTGAGATCATAAGAGGTTTGGTCTGGTCAAGAGCATAGAGAAGGAGCTAAGGTTAATTCATTTCTATTATTCTGCAAGGAATAATATAGAGATAAGTTGGACAATGAGTTCGATTGTCTTGCTCCTGAAGTTGTTTGGATAGTGGGTCCTTCTGACTTCTACAACTCCTAATGGGGCTAGAATCTCCTAACATGGATTCAAAGTCTCCTAACAAGGATTGGTATGTACTGAATGTATTTCATTAACTCCTAACATAGTCCATCCTCTTACAGAGGACTTTCATATTAGTACATCATTTTGTGAGCACCATCCCCACCGAGGTTTTCCCTCTGATCAAGGGTTTCCCTAATTACCATATCTGATGTCATTGTGTATGCTTATCTTCTTATGGTTGCTGATTATATTGTTCACATGGTTAAGGATTAATAAGGTTGATTGTGTTTTAATAGTTGGCTAACTTATTCACTCCCCTCTTCCCCCATCTCAATTATCTTGGTGGACTTTACATTCTAACAATTGGTATCAGAGGATTAGGTCCTTGAAGAAAAATCTTAACTTAAGGAGATCAATGGTGGGCTAATTCAATAAAGAAAGTCCTAAATTTGATGGAGTTAACTATGATAGTTGGAAAGAGAAGATGAAGACTCAATTTCTATGTATGGATCCAGGGTATTGGCCAATGATAAAGAATGGTAAGAAGATTGTGGAAGAAAGAAAACTTGAGAATTGTAATGAAGCTGAAAGACATATGTTTATGTGTTACAATATTCTTACAAGAGAAGCATTATTCTCACCTCTTCCTAAGAATGAATACAATCAGGTAAATTCCTTAGAGACATCTCATGCAATTTGGAAAGCTTTAGAATCTACATTTGAAGGTGATAAACATGCTAAAAGAATCAGAATACATAATTGGATATGTTTGTTTCAAGATGCTAAAATGATGGAAGATGAATCTATAAGAAGCTATAGTGGTAGAATATCATAAATTGTTGCAGGAATTAAGTCTTGCATTGGACCTAAAGATGAAGATGAGATTATATGGAAGATCTTGAAAAATTTGACACCACCATCCAGACATACAATGTAGATGATTGAGCAAGCAATACCTTATACTCAGAAGCTTACCAGAGAGAGTGACTCTACTTGGAAACATCAAAAGTGAGCTAAAAGAAATCAGGAGAGTTGCCCAGAGTGGAAACAACTTTTAGTGCATTAAGTGTTCATTCTTCCTTATCAAGAAGTGAAAGTACTGGTGGGTACCATGCTAGCAGTAGAAAATCTAGATCTAAGGAGGACAAAAGAATTGAAGAAGGAATTACCCTACTTGCAAAAATAGAACTAGATTGTAAGAGAATCTTTAAATGTTGGACTTGCAAATAATTTGGTTATTATGCTTCTAAGTGCCCTAAAATAGAGAAAAAGTATAAGAAGAATTTCAAGTCTAGAAGATCTAGAGATTATTTGTATGCAAATGAAGATGATGAGTCTGAATAAAGAGTTTAGACTGAAAATGACAATGAATTAGGATTGTAGCTATAAAATAAGAAAATCTTGAAAAATAAGTCAAAGAAGAGAAAGCCATAGTTTCACAAGTTGAAAAGAGAACTGATTGGAATATAGTAGTGGTTGTTCACATCATATGACTGGAGACATGAATAAATTTGTGAAGTTTAGTAATCATGATGGAGGAATTGTCAGATTTGGTAGCAATGCAACTTGTCATATCAATGGAATAAGATCTATTACTCTTGATGGAAAGAATAACACTAATAATGTCTATTTTTTGATGGATTAAAGCATAACCTATCGAGTGTTGGACAATTGGTTGATAAAGGCTATCGGTTGCAATTCATAGAGAAGACATGCATTATCAAGGATAAAGATGGTAAGCTGATTGACACTGGTACAAGATCCAGACTTAATATGTTTCAATTGAATCCTACAAAGATGAATTGTTTGGTTGCAAAGGTGGATAATAGATGGTTATGACATAGAATATTTTGGCATATAAACTTTGTCAATATTGTGAAGGTTAGTAGTGCATTTTTTGTTAGAGATTTACCGAGAATTGTGAAGCCTTCTAATGTTGTGTGCAAAGAATGTGTTATGGTGAAGAAGAAGAAAGTTTCTTTTCATAGAAATAATTTCACTACTATGACAAAATTGGAGATTGTTCATACAAATTTGATTGGTCCTACCATAGAAAGAGGATTCTATGGTGAAAGGCACTTTATGATTTTTGTTGATGATTTCACTAGAATAATGTGGGTAGCATTTCTTAAAGAAAAGTATGAGTTATTTGAAAAGTTTAAGTTGTTTATGAACATAGTTGTGAATGAGTTAGGAGTAAAAATAAATTTCTTAAGATTAGATAGAGGTGGAGAGTTTAACACCTTTTGTGAAGTAAATGACATTAAGAGACAACTTTCAACACCTAAGACCCTTGAGAAAAATGAGATTGTTGAAAGAAGAAACAAGTCTATACCAAAAGCATCAAGAGCCATGATGTTTGAGAATGATGTATCCAAAACATTTTGGAGGGAAGCAGTCAATACAACATTATACACAATGAAAAAAGAGCAGATTAGAAAAGGTACAAACAAGACTCCCTATGAATTATGGCTTGAACATGCACACTAAGTAAAACATTTCATAATTTTTGAAAGTAAGTGTTACATAAAGAGAGATGATGATATAGGTAAGTTTGATGCAAGATGTGATGAAGCTATGTTCCTTGGTTATTCATTGAAAAGAAAAGTTTATAGATGTTTTAATCAAAGAACTAAGACTATTATTGAATACAAAAATGTGAAAGTGGATGAAAAGTTTGGAGTCAAATAGAAAATGCTAGATTATAATACTAATGAAGAAGATAATCCTAAACCTATAGGAACTATTGAAGTTTTCTTTGAGACTGACAATGATTTGAAGAATGTTTTCCAAATTGTTGAACAAAGAGAAGAACCAAGATTTGAACCTAGAGATGAAGTAAGAGTTGAAATACCAATGCCTACACCTAAAAAGAATTTGACAAAGAACCATCCTTCTAATCAGATCATTATAAGAAAATAAAAAGGAGTTATGACAAGAAACAAAGTACATGAAGAATTGTGTTTGATTACTCAAGTTGAACCAAAGAGTGCATATGAGGCATGCAAAGATGACCATTGGATTCAAGCAATAAAGGAAGAACAAGATCAGATTGTGAAGAATGAAATATGGGAATCAATTCCTAGACCTAAAGACAAGAATGCTATAGGAACTAACTAGGGTTTCATAAAAAAGATGAATGAAAAAGGTGAGGTTGTGAGGAATAAAGAAAAATTGGTATGCAAAGGATATTCACAACAAGAAGACATAGATTATGAAGAGACATTTGACCTTGTTGCCAAAATTGAAGAAGTAAGAATGTTCTTGGCTTATGCAGCAAATAAGAAGTTCAAAGTGTATCAGATGGATGTAAAGTCAACATTTTTGAATGGAGAACTTGAAGAAGAAGTCTACATTGAGAAACCTGAAGGATTTCCTTTGACAAAATAAAAGGACAAGATATGTCGATTGAAGAAAGTATTGTATGGTCTATAGAAAGAACCTACAAACTGATATACATGATTGGACAAATATTTGGCAAAGTTGGGATTTGCTAAAGGTATGACATATAGAAATTTGTATTTAAAAGAAATTGAGAATTTTTAAATTATTGTGATATTTTTGGATGACATAATATTTTGAGGAAATCATGAAGAAAGTGAAAAATTTGCCGATGAAATGAAGAATGAATTTGAGATGACTATGATTGGTGAGATGAAGTATTTCTTAGGTCTATAGGTTCTATAGAATAGTGATCATATTTTCTTATCACAAGCTAAGTATTTGAAAGACTTACTAAAAATATTTGGCTTGGATAGTTGTAAGCCTGATGGTACACCCATGATAACTGGTCACAAGTTATCTAATGAAGATGAGACACCTACAGTTGAGAAGAAGAAGTAAAAATCTATGATTGTAGGTCTACATATCTGATCCACACCTCACTAGATATAGAAAACGTAGTTGGTATAGTAACAAGATTTCAAAAAGACCCTAAAGAAGCACATTATGTAGTAGTGAACAAAATATTTAAATATTTGAAGGGTACACCTAAATTTTGGTTTATGGTATGACAGATCAAGTGATTTTACTTTGTGTGCATATACTGATGTAGATTGGGTAGGCATAATGGATGACAAAAAGAGAACCAGTGGTGGAGCACTTTTCCTTCGAGGAAGATTGGTTTTTTAGCTAAATAAGAAACAAGACTGTATTTCATAGAGTGCAACATAAGCAAAGTATGTAGCAGCAACAAACAATTGTAATCATATCATGTGGATGAAGTAGATGTAAAAGGACATTGAGATATAATTTTCAGAACATTGTGATAACACAAGTATAGTAAGTATGTCTAATAATCATGTGTTACATTCTAAGACTAAGCATATATCTATTAAGTATCATGTTTTGAGAGATAAAGTTGCAAATAAAGAAATTAGATTAGAGTATGTGAGTACAAAAGAGCAAATTGCAGATATTTTTATGAAGCCTTTGCCTAAGGATACATTTGAGTATTTGCATGGTATGCTTGGGGCTATGTCCTTGCCTATTTATGAGTAGATGATGCAAAGCATGCATTAGTCCAGTGGTATATAATACTATTATTTATCTGGACTGAATACTAATGCTTCCTGTATGGGGAGTATCTAAGATGAGCAGAGGCATCAAGGACTCTTGGTAGTTTATATAGAATAGTGTCTTTGGACAATTGAACTAGTTGAAGACTTGGAGTAGATTATTGACATAATGAAGCCTTTGTCATTGATGTCAATGGGGAGCATGATCACATGAAAAACATCTTCTGATAGTAAGTGGAAGATGTATGTATGGGGGAGAATTATTCATGGATAGACTAATATCAATATTAATGGGGGAAAAGAGTGAAAAATGATGACCATCCATAATAATGGTGAGTTGTTCATGTGAGCTAGAGTATGAACAACTAATGTCAATCCTAAGAGTGAGGAAGAAGACAAAACAATATTCATGTGGGTTTTAGATTTGATTTATGAAGAGGGTTTGAAAAGAAGAAGAGTAGCAACAAGAACATAATTAAATTTGGTATTCTTGGAACTTAGATGTTTTTCATCTGTGTTTCCATCAATGCTAAAGGGGGAGATTATTAGCATGAATGAGATGATATTCCTTTGGGGGAGTAGCCTAAGCATCAGAGAGATAGTCAACATGATTGACATGTTGCATTCATGACTGTGTTTTCTATTGATGTCAACATAGTATTGTTTCAGTGAAGAATAACAGAGCAACAAAAAAAGAATGAGGTCATATGGATTGTGTATTGATGATTAGGTCAAGCACAATTGAGGATGTATTCTACATTGTATCCTAGTTCCATGGACAAGAGCACGTACAAAGAATCAAAGACACGTGAAAGTTATTCATAAATTACAAAAGACAGTAAGTGGACAAAGTACTTGATAAGTGGTTTATGATGTTTGGATTGTATCTCTTAACATGGAAATAATTATGATAAGTGAAGTTAGATGGTGATAGAAGACAACCTAATGATGATGTCAACAAGTGTGCAAGGTTAGAGGTCACACAACTCCTAACAATGTTGGCACAACTCCTAATAGGGTTGGAATCTCCTAACATGGATTCAAATTCTCCTAACTCAGGACTGATACGTATTGAATGCATTTCATTGAATCCTAATAGAGTCCATCCTCTTACAAGGAAATCTCATATTTGTACATAATTTTGTGGGTACCATCTCCACCAGGGTTTTACCTCTGATCAAGGGATTCCATAGTTAATATATTTGGTGTCATTGTGTATATTTATCTTCTTATGATTTCTAATTATATTGTTCACATGGTTAAGGATTAATAAGGTTGATAAATGTTTTAATAGTTGGATAACTGATTCACCCTCCCTCCCTCTTAGTTATCTTGGTGGACTTACATTCTAATATTATCTTTATTAGTTATGGATCTTGTTCTTATTTAGCTTTTGTAGAGTCCCAATTTATTGCCTTTAACATTTGACATGACATGCACGTGATTGGTTTGTGATATCATCATCTATCATGGACATTAAAATATTTGAGTAGCTTCTAGAGGCACATAAAATTTGAATTTGGATTCCTACATCTTCCAATTTATGGGAGTGGCTTATCCTATCTCTAATGTATTGATTTCTTCTGAAGGGGAGACATATAGTTTATAGATAAAGGATCATTTTTTAATCTTGAGGCATTCATCATGTTGGCAAATGAGATAATTCTTCATTAGGAATATTCTTATCCTTATTTTATCTCTCTTATGGGGTTGGGGGAAGGGGTACTCATTGTACTATTGCGAAAGATTAAACACTTGTGGAACATCTTAAATCATTCAAGTTTGTCACATGTACTTTGTCTTCATGGCATCTCTCACTTATGGAGAGGGATTTTTTCCCATGTGGATTTTCTTCTTTTCTCCATCTAGAGAGACCATATTTGTGTGAGGTGCATTGCTTTACATTGGTTTTTATGAGTACCTAATCAACCTTCATCGTCATGACTCATTCATGCTACCATTCATTATTAAGTTTTTAGGTTTTCACTAAATTTATCTTAAGGGGTGTGTTAAAGTAATTAAGACATGTTATCTAATTGTTTATCGATTAGCTACTTTAATTTATTTTTAACTCAAACTAAAATTAGGTATTTTTGAGTTCATTTGGAGATCACTTCTTGTTAGCTTTCTCAACTTGTATTTGAGATTAACTTAGCTCCTAGTTTTCATTTCTTTAGTTCTCCTAAATGGCAATTAGAGAATCGATCACTTTTTATAAAGAAATTCATTTATGCATTCTAATTAATTATTGTTATGCAACCAATATGAAATTCTATGGTTTCTATAGAGAATATTATCTTTACTTGATGTCTTCTATATGATATGTGTTTATCTTCTAGATGATTCTTGACTCTTGAGATTGTTCCATTAACTCCAACACATTTTATTTCCTCAAGTAGAAATTATCATTGTATGTTTTTGTTGAGGCTTTTTATTTTGCAACCAATATGAAATTATAGGGGTTTAATAGATAATGTTATCTTTAATTGATCTCTTCTATGTGATAACATTTTTTCTTGTAGATGATTCATGGCCTTTGTGGTTGTTTCATAAACTCCAACACATCTTATTTTGTTAAGAAAAAATAATCATTGTATGTTATTTCCTTAGAAAAAATTATGGTTGCATATTATCTCTTGCATATTTGGTGATCTCAAAGATCAAAAGATTAAGTTAATCTTTCTCTTCTTTCTTTGAATCCTTGTATACCAAGAAACTCAACATGTGTATACTTCCACCTTGTGTTTTATAAGAAATTGGGTTGACAAAAAATCTTGGATCATGTTGTTTAGAGAAATTACCTAGAGATTATCATCTAGGGGGATGATCCCATTTTTTGTTCCTCGTGGAATATAAAGACCATGAGGTGAATCAAAAGATCCCTTTTAGAAGTAAAATCTCATCAATTTGAGCAAAGCTCCTAAGAACTATATAGCTTGGGGAATTTAAGGTGGAGATTTGGTTACCTTTTCCTCCATGTTATTTTGCATTATTCTATTTCATATGTGGATTTGGGCCTCATATACCTTGTGTATTTAGATAATTTTTTAACACCCTCATTTATCCTAATTTGAGAAGTTAAGTTGTTATTCCTTGTGGAAAACAACTATTAGGGAGAGAAAGTGATCAAATTGTATCTTTGTAAGGAGAGATAGAGTGACCAATTTAATCCTCTAAATTAAGGGGTGTATGGTGATGTATAATCTTACTTTCCCTAGCTATCCCCTGGATGTGATAATATGGTACCAAAGGAACAAATGTGGACATTCTACTAAAGTGTTGATGGATATTATCCTCATGAGTCCACAATATTTGACACATATTTTAATAATTTTAGTCTTGTAGAAGTTCTTGACATGTGTTTTTTTTTAATTTTTTTTTGCTAACTTATCAAACCAAATCTTGCTTATTTGAAATTGGTTTTGGGTTTTTTTGACTCAAACCCTTAGTCAAGTAAGATAAATTCAATCCATAATTCCATATTTTCTTTCAAATCCTTTATTCATCCCTCTAGTCCAATTCCTCATCCATCCAAACCTCCCCAAATCACTACCAACTAAGCTTAAACCAATCCTAGATCTGATTTGATCATTCACATTTATCCTCAAATCTCATTCTACTATTATTCAATCTTTGTCCAATGAATAATCTTAATTTCCATACTCTCTCCAAAATCAAAATCCATCTATCATAATCAATATTTTATGAATTGTCCTATTCTTCTCCTTTCAATCATACATCTAATTTAATCCATTGTCTTTAATGTTAGTTTTCATTCTTCTAATCCATCATCTTAATTTCCACCCTCCACCAAATAAAAGCAAAACTCTCTTAATTATTTTAATATCTTATTCTTATGATCCCACTCTTACATGAAATCAATCCCTAAACCCCACTCCAAATCTCATCTATTTTGAGACCTAGTCCCCATCCAAAGCTCCATAAAACCCTTAACTAAATACCATATTTAAAGTACTATGGATTAGTTTGAGAAAATGGTTATGGAAGTGCAATAATCAATATTTAATCTCATTCCTTAACCCATACCTCTAACATATAACTATACCAATATGACTTATCTAGGCCTCAAAGCTATCCAAAATTTTACTTATTGTTACATATCATCCCAGCCCACTTATCAAGTCCCATAACCTCATATCCATATACTATATCTCCAACCATTTCACCTTAAAAAATTATAAATATAATCCAAATCCATCTTTCATATCATATCCTTTCTCTAGCTTTGACAAGGGAAGATCATCTTATTTCTAGTGCATGTCTCTATCTTATCTCTCACCTACATATCCCTCCCAATTCATATCAATATCCTCATATTCTTTTGTATCCACATCCCAATCTTCATCTTTATACAACCACACCCACAATATGGGTCCCTAATACTGTAATATTCCAAAACTTAATCCTAATCCACCAAGTTCTAATAAAAATATCTCAATCCATTATCTTAATCTCACATCTAATCCTAAAGCTTTATAAAATCACAATCCTTATAAATTCAAAATGATTCCATTAAAAATTTCACTGTCCCAATCCTCCACATCATTTTTTCATATTTTTAATCAAGGATTATTAGAAAAGGAAATAGATTGACACCTTCAAACAAAACTATAAAAGATGTCATGCATCCACCTTCATCCCCTCTAAATCAAAACAAAACCCAATCTCCTAAGCTTCATGAACCTCCATTTGTCCTTCCACACATGTTGAATTCCCCTTCTCCTCCATCACATCATCCGCACAACACTAATCATGCTAATATATTCTTCCAAAGAATTCTATCATATATCTCATGCCATTTCCTAATGAAAACATCCAACCCATCTCATCATTCCATTCCTTCCATTTCACTTCATGATCCAATTCATAAACAACTTCTAGATATCCTTTTTGTTCTATCCAATGAACCATCTTTATCGCAAGGTCCAAACACCCCTACCATCCCATCTAATAAAACCTTTTTTTATCAAGATCAATACATCCACCCCACCCCACCCCACCCCACATGACACTCATGATCCTTTCCCAAATTTAGATCAAAATATTCATTCCCTTTAGAGAGGTTTCATAAGGAAATAGAAAAATAAACACTAAACATTTGATTTCTACTATCCCAATGAAATGAAATTACAACATTTTAAAAAAATAACATGCTACGACCACATGAAATTTTTTTATTGCAATAATTTACAAGCCAGAGGGCTTCGTACACAATACTATAGCAATCTTTTGTAACCCTTTTTCATCTTCTTTATTTAGAATTCATAACCACCCTAATATGCTTTGGAAAGTGAAATACCATTATTTTTTGTTCCAAAACTAACCAACCATTTTTTTGCTCAAGAGATTATTTTTTGGAATTCTAGTAGTTGAGCTTCTAGGAACCATAACTTTCTATCTAGCCATTGGATCTTTAATCATTATATATCTTTGGAAACCTTGAGATGATTCTTATGACAAAAAAGTCTATAAAAGCACAATGCAATCAAGTTTTGAGATCATTTGAGGTTTATAAGGTCCTCAAAATTGCATTTGTAGCTTTACTTTCCTTAAACTTATTAGAAAAATAGAAAAAATATTTGATGCCACATGATACTAGGTGTAATGTCCCCAATTTTATTAAATAATAATATTTTGTTATGTGTCCAAGAATCAATGTTTTTAATCTCTCAGGCCCACCCTTTATTTTTAGTACTTGTCGACCTATTGCCATTTTCTAATCCTTTTGGAAGTTTCCTCGAATCCCTTTATAAGGCCTTCTTGTAAGTTGTTTTAGGCATGCGATTTGGATTACTTTCTTTGTGCTACAAATTCTTATTGGAGTTCTCTATTTTTTGCCATTTTGGAAGTGAAAGATCTTCCCTACTTGGCTTTCTGATTTTAATGGGATTCAACTCTCACTGTATTTCATTGCTTGTAATACTTTGCTTAGAATTGACAAATCAGAGCACCATCTTTGTTTGTGAGTGTTAATTGGAGAATATCAATACTCAATATCTATTCATGCTTGGCATTTATTTGATAGTGTTGTATTCTAATATTACTTGTATATGAGTTTGTATTCTTTTTCCAATACAAAACCCTATGTACTCTTCCCTCCATACTCCTTCTTCCATCTACCTCTCTTTGTGCTCCTCCCTCCACCCCTCCATACTTCTTCCTCCATCCCTTTGTACTCCTTGTACTCCTTCTGCCAACTTCCAACTTCCAACTTCCATCTTCCAACTTCCATCTTCCATCTACCAACTTTCATCTGCCATCTACCATATCCATCTTCCAACTGCCATTTTCCATCCATCATCTTCTATCTGTCAACTTCCATCCTCTATCTTCCATCTCCTAAACTTCTATATTCCATTTTTAAATTTCCATCTGCCATCTTTAAACACCATCTTCCATCCTACAAAATTCCCATACGACATTCCATTCTTCTGTATGGGCATATCCATTCCACCATATGACATCCTTCTCCATCATATAGATTAAAAATTTCCCCCTTCAAACTTAAACAAATGGTAAGGTTCAAAAAAAGGAACATTACAGTGGTATCAGAGCTGGTGATTCTGCTAGCCTGTTGGGAGAATGGAGAACTTTGACTTGGATTACACTGTGGCTCAGTTTTCATTCAATTGGAGGGCACATCTATTAGTTGAACACTCCAAGAATAATTTTGTGTGCCAACTATTGGATGGTCAAGTGCAAGATGATAGGTATAAGGTGATTAACGATGTCATTTACCTCAAAGATAGAATCTATTTGGTACCTGAATCAAAGATGAAGGAAATGATTATGGAAGAAGGCACTTGCACAAATAACATTAAAGCAATGCTCGACAATCAACTTGTTGAAACTTTAGGTTCTACCAATGACCCTCTGAATAGGCAAGCTCTACCAGCATTTGTTCAACCTCTTGGTGATGCAGATTCAATTGAGGATTATTTGAAGGAGAAATCTTTATAGTTGGCTGATTATGAAATCTATTCCCCAGTGGAAATCATGATGGATTACATAGATGAATTTCAAGTCTAGGATCTTGGTGGCTCAGGACGGAACAATATTTATATTAGATTGGCGCAGCGGAGCCTGAATGATGGTCTACTCATCTTAATTGAATTCAATTATGCACATGTGATCCTAAAGAAGCATGGAGTTTTCAGCAATTTGTACCCATGCATGGTTTGGGATCCTAGAGTTTGCGTATTTCTTGAGGAAAAGCAATCTTTGGCCAGCAAGGATTTGTAATGTGCCCAATTTTATTAAATAATATATTTTTTTAATGTGGACGAGAATCAATTTTTTTAATCTCTCGGGCCCACCCTTTATTTTGATTACCTATCAACTTATTGCCATTTTGTAATCATTCAGGAAGTTTCCTCGAAGCCCTTTATAGGGCCTTCTTGTAAGTTGTTTTAGGCATGCAATTTGGATTATTTTCTTTGTACTACAAATTCTTGTTGGAATTCTCTATTGTTTGCCATTTCGGAAGTGAAAGATCTTCCCTACTTGGCTTTCCAATTTTAGTGGGATTCAATCCTCACCCTATTCCATTGCTTGTAATACTTCGCTCATATTTGACAAATTGGAGCACCATCTTTGTTTGTGAGTGTTAGTTGGAGAATATCGGTACTCAATATCTATTCATGCTTGGAATTTATTTGATGGTCTTGTATTCTAATATTACTTGTATATGAGTTTCTATTCTCTTTCTAATACAATACCTTGCGTACTCTTCCCTCCATACTCCTCCCTCCATGCACCTCTCTCTGTGCTCCTCCCTCCACTCCTCTGTACTTCTTTCTCCATCCCTTCATACTCCTTGTACTCCTTCTACCATCTTCCATCTTCCAACTTCCATCTTCCAACTTCCAACTTCCATCTACCACCTTCCTTCCATTTTACAACTTCTATCTTCCATCTGCCAACTTCCATCCGCCATCTTCCATCTCCATCTTCCATCTACCATCTTCCATTTTTCATCTTCCATCTACCAACTTCCATCCACTATCTTCCATCTCCCAAACTTCTATCTACCATCTGCAAACTTCCATCTACCATCTTCCATCACCATCTTCCATCCTCTCAAATTCTTGTAAAACATTCCATTCCTCTATATGGGCATATACATTCCACCATATGACATCTTGCTCCACCGTACGGATTAAACATTTCCCCCTTTAGACCTGAACAAATGGTAAGGTTCAGAAAAGGAAGATTACACTAGGGGACTCTTTCATTGGTATCTTTATAAAATTAATGAGGTTTGTGTAAGATTTTACACAAAACTAAAAAAAATACTAATTTAGTCACCCTACCAAAAATACCCCTTATTAAAAATTTGAACAACATTTTTGGGTGATGAAAGATTGATATTTCACCTTGGACTCTCCTACAATGACCATGAATATTGAAATCTTATAACAACTATGAAGAAAAAATCTCATTATGGTTTTGTATATAAGCACATAAAAATCCTAAACTCTTAGATAAGACACTTTGAAAATGGAAAAAAAATTCAAAGAGAAACTTACCATCACTTTTGTAGATGATCCAAATTCCCTATATAGAGTTTTCTTATGGAAAAGTGGTTACTACTATCAACATAAAGAAGAACACATACCAAATATTTAGGTTGTCATTTTTCCCAAGGTATCTTGGGTCCTCGATTTCCATGATCTTGTCCTTATTGCTTTTAATTTATGTTTTTTTCCCCTATGATTCTTCTCCTCTCCTTTATTTTCTCTGAACAATCTTCTACATGCTATCCACCCTCCATTCTCATGATCTTTTCTCTTCTTGAATATTGTGATTTATCTCTCATTAATCCCCACTATGTGATGAGAAGAGTCTTCAAAATATCAACACTCATTATATGGCACTAATTTAGTTATTTCCCATGTACTACCCAAGACTCATATACAATTGAATTTCACCAATATGTATATGTGTGTGTGTATGTGTAGTTATATGTATGCATGTATGTGTATATATGTACATACATACACACACATGATCATAATTCTATAACATATGTTCCTGTCTTTGTATACACACATTCATTTATACCATATGTTTATGTGCAAATAAATATACATTTATATACACACTTATAATCAAATATTCCAATTGACACCACCATAATATTCCA
The DNA here is from genome assembly GCA_028749045.1 of Cupressus sempervirens. Taxonomy (NCBI): domain Eukaryota; kingdom Viridiplantae; phylum Streptophyta; class Pinopsida; order Cupressales; family Cupressaceae; genus Cupressus; species Cupressus sempervirens. The sequence continues at coordinate 54,807,884 of CM053788.1, read as the reverse complement.
AAAGCTATTAGAATAATTTAAAAAGCCATGACATATTGATACATTTTCCATGCAATCTCAAAATTAAAAAATCATGATTTTGTACAAATAATTTTCATAGTGTAAAACATACAATTTCACACATTAATAGAATGCTTGAACCCATTATTCAATTATTAGTAAAATAATTTTTGAAGTGTGTGTGTGTGTGTGTGCGCGCGCGCGCATGCATGTGTGTGTGAGTTCCTATATTCGTGACATCTCTTTGAATGAGTTATTTTATGAAGTATAAGATGTATCTAGAAGGTCCAATGGGCTTCTTAGCAATAATCACATGTTTTAGTTTAATGCTAAGGGGAATATTAACAAAAATGAATGATAACTCAGACTTTACATGTTTATTTGTATGATTGGAAACATGAAACACATTGACTTGATTGTGATCTTTGATCTTCAAGGGGTCATCTCTAGAAGGGACAACATCAAAGAAAGTGTGGATAATGTCATCATATTTCTCCAAAGTATCTTAAATAGTGATTTTTTTTGGGAGAGAGATTAACACAATTTATCAATGTCTCATCTTTAGAAGGGAGGTCATTAGTCAATAAAATATATAGTATCATTAGGAAAGTAGCCATGATATCACCCTCTTGTAAAAAAAAATCCTTATGGGGGAGGTGCATTTTAGGAGATGGATTAACATCATTCCTCAATGATTCATACTTGAGAGTGAGACTTTTGAAAGAAGTGTTGATAACCCCTTCTTGCACCAAAATGTCCTCATGAGTGGGACCAATTTTGGAAGAGGAAAAACATAGCTATATATTGAAGGAAAAACTATGTTATCATCATATGCGTAAAATTGAATGCAATGAATATCTTGGATAAAATTAAAATTAAACTAGAAAAAGAAAATAAAATTCTCTCATCCTACAACTATTGACAATTTTTCAAATGACACTTCCTCTACTTTGTAAGCTTCAAATTTTTATTCTTCTCGTCTCCTTAATGGTGGGGAATTGGACCTAAGATGAGAATTATTGAGACTAGGTTCCCCTATCTATTAGTCTATTGCTATTAATCTGGAGGAGGAGATGATTTATGAGATTGATCACTGCACCTTTGATCTTTCTTCTAGTGTGGCTCTATGCAAGTTTAGGGGTTTTCAACCTAGTTTTCCTAGTCTCCACACTTAAATTTCTAAGCATTGGGAACCAATAATTTTAGACTTATTTTATATGTTACCTATAGCTAAGGGTCTCTTCATTACCGAATTTAACAATGAGGAAGATAGAAAGATCATTTTATGTCAGAATTTTTTCACTTGGGGAATCACTTCCCTTTGATTATTAAACCCAGATTTAAGGATTTCAATGCTTTTTTTTGAATCCTTCTATAAGATTCCAATTTAGGTTAGATTCCTCTATCTTCTACACCATCTTTGGGTTGATTCAATCTTAGAGGAAGTGGGCAAGGCACTTAGAAAATTTAGATGGTAGTTTAGAGTCTTCTAATATTCTTCACTCTATCTACACTCATATTTTGGTAGATATTAATTCCTTTAAGGGTTTTCCAATGACAATTTAACTTATGAATCTTGAGATTTATTGGATAAAAAATCTAAACTAAAAGGGTTTTCCTTTATATGTAGAACATGCTTCAATAATGAACATGTTGCAACTAAACATGAGCAGAGTAAGTAAAAATAATGAAGCACTCTTCATTTTGGAAATGGGCCTCTTTCCATCACTATATGGTATTAAAGATTTATTCTTAGGGATAAAAATATTTAATGGTTCTCAAATGGATGTGAGTGCTACTAGTTTCTCCTCCTATGGATTTTGGGATGAACTCATGAGAAATGTAGTTTTTTGATGTTGCTATTGGTGTTCTTACTATGGTTTCTTTTGGGGTAGTAGATGCTTCTACTATAATTTATATTGATCTTTTTATAGTTGTTTATGTTAGGGATTTTGTTGGTGAGTTTCTAGGTTTCATCCATATATCTTTGGATGTGGTTGACACTAGTTTTGATGGTTCTTTGTAGTGTACTATCCTATTAATGGGCGTTAGAACCTTTGTGTAAGATTCATTGGCTTGGTAGGAAGTAGTTGCTAAGGTGGAAGATGCTACATTTTGATTAAAGGTGAAAATTATAAGAGGTGTTTGTAATCACCTAAAAATGGTCATCTAGACTATTAGCCCACTTCTCAGCACTAAAGCTAAATTATTTAATAATTTACCTAGGAAAAATTGCTAAAAATCAATTAATTTGATTTAAACCTATAGTTTGACTATATTATCCTAAGTCCATATTTGATTAAAAAAAAATGTCCCCCTTTTAATTAAATAAAAGACCTCACTGTTCCAACCCACTCAATGTGCACACATAAAGTCTTTTTTCTATTTGCAAATTAAAAGAAAAGGATTTTGTCTCACATGAAAAGTCAACTCCTTTTCATTGGTTGACTCGCTCTTAAACATGGATCATGCCAAAAGGAAACCCAAACCCTTGAATTTCCACTTCCTTGATCTTGATCTCAACCATCCATCTAGCTTTAAAAGAGAGAGCTCTCTCCTTCTCGAAGTATCCATCTTTTGGAGTACTTTTATTCTACAGGTTTCTCAATAGATCTTCTTAGAGCTTGTGGAGAACTTCTACTTCTTGTCTAAATTCTCTCATTATCATCCTCATACTAGCTTAGATTCATTTTTCAAGTAGCTTAGTTCATTTTGTAATAGCTTAAATCACATAGTTTAATTAGAATGGATTTTGTAACACTCTCATTTTCTTAATCTAGTTGCATTGTAAATCTCATTTTAGCACATATCATACTTGTATTACACATTTGAGGACTTCTTTTGGACACTTACATTCTTGTTCTTGTCTAAGGAACCTCCTATTGTATGGTTTACTAGAAAGGGTTGCATCTCTATGGATCATTTGAGAGCTCATTTTATACTATTTTATGCACCTTTGCACTCAATGGATAGGGAGATCTAAGCCAACATTCAAGCATTCCAATTCATGGGATCTCTTGTATAGAAGGGTTAAGAAGAGTGCACTTTCTTAATGTACATTTTTGGCACCCACCGTGGGGCATAATGCTCTAGTTTTTCCTCTTAATATGTTCCTTTTCTTGCATTTTCCGTTTGTTGCATGGTATTTAAAAAAAAATTGCAATCATGATTATTGTATGATACTTTCTTAGTATCGTATGACATTTCTTAGTACTATTATGCAATACTTTTCCAGTAAAAGTATCGTGCGCCCATAGAAAGGTCTATCACACCAATATACAAGAAAGTATCGCTTGGGTATAGTGCAAAGTATTGTACCACTATACTAAAAAGTATCATATGATACTTTGTCAACAAAAAAGTACCACCCAATCTAAACTTGTTGCTGTTTGGATTCTTTGATCTATTTTTTGGTCTATAGCAATCTCTTTTTTGGGTTTTTAGTTTCATTTCTTTCTAATAGAGGTTTATTTTAGGTTTTCAATTTATTTTTGGGACTAACCTTTGTTGGACTAATGTTTGTGCTCATAGTTTTTGGCCCTAACGCTTGAAAAAGAGCCTTAAAAGAACACATGTCAAAGCTTCAAATGTAAAAAGGCTACTCAGAATTTTTTGCAGGGCTACCTAAAAGCATAGAAACCAAACAAGTTCTTGTATTTCCACTATTTTGTGTGTGGTAATATTGCAAATTTTTTATATTTCATAGGCACATAAGACTTTTGATTGTGGTCTCTTGGTGGTAGGAAAGTATACTCTTCATCCTTGTGGTGAATTAGAAATCTTGACCCACCTTTAGATTTCAAAAGCAAGAGGGTTAATGGAACCTGTTTGATGTGTTTGGGGTAAACAATTGGGATAGGAGAGTATGCTCTTCACCCTTAATGTGAATCAGAAATATTGATCCCCAAGAGTGGATCCAATCTATTTTAGTCTAGAATCCTTTAGAGGGCTTGCTCTTGAGCAATCAAGAGGAACAACCTAAGTGGGGACAAGTGAAATCGACTGTTCTAACCCACTATAAAATCAAGGGTATCAAGGACACAAAACCTTGATAGACATAATACTTTTTTTTCTCTTAGTGTGAGTACTTGTGGGATAGGAACCATGAGGAAAATGCAAACCAAGAACGCTTAAGGTATTCTTGTGACCACAAGGTCTATTACTTTTCGCAAGGCAAGGTGTCCCATATTGGGTACACAAGGAGTACTATGGACGCAAGCCTGATCTAAACACTCTAGGTTGGAAACTACCTTCTTTTTCTACTCAACTTCTTGGTGCAAGAATCAATCCCAGTGGACTATCTAGATCACCCCAATATTTTATAGTCACCATTTGTGTCCCCTTGGTTATGCTAATGACATCTCCATGACAAAGCCAATATCTCTTGTGGGCAAACACTTAGTGTGAGGCAAAGGGTCACTTAGTGTGGACCAAGTTATTGAGTAATGAACCTTGACTCTTAGGTAGATCTTCTTGGCATGCATTTTTGAATGTGCTCAACTTGTGTTAACGTTCTTTCAAATCAAACATCTCATTAGCATTGGTAGGAATTTTCTTTGATATCACAATTTCATGTTGGCAAGGTTGCTTTGTCCCTTGTCGAACTATTTGAGACATGCAAATTAACCTCACTATTTGCAAACCATGTTTTTCTCTGATGAAAACTAAGGTCCTATACTATCTGCATAACACTTTGGTCTGAAAACACTCAATAGTCAACCTAAAACATAAGTTTTTTTTTCTCAAAACTACCTTTTTCACAGTTCACTCACCCTCTATCGTATGATTATTTGAAAAAATATTGTGCAACATTTTTTGATAAAATTGTATCGCATACTTACTATAAATTCTTTCGCTTGACTATAGTGAAGTATATCGCCCTCCTTAAGGAAAAGTATCATTTGTCACAAAAGTATCACCCAACTACTATCAATTCTATCGTACGATATATTTTGCTATTCAAATATTGTCTTCTTCTCAGAGAAATATCACTTAGTTTCTATTGCTTATAAAACAGAGTCAAAACTACATCTTAGTTGGTCTAGGGGTGTTGTCATTTTATCCTACTCAAATCTGGTTAAAAATATCTATGTTAGGCATTGTTCTAAGTTGAAAAGATGGGTTTAGTCTATTAGAGGTAAGCTAAAAATGATCACTAATAAACACGTGTCAAAATCCAATTACCTTTCTATGCTAACTACTTGCTATCAAGCTTCTTGCTCACTCTCTTGGCTTGAGTCACTAGTTCTGTAAATTCTTGAGCACTCTTGACAAGCCACTCACTTCTTCTATATTTGACAAGTAATCATTTTTTACCCTGTAAGCTTGAAATCTAAAACACTTTTCTCATCCTATTAAAAAAAGACATATCCTTACATGCCGATTGTGACTAGGTTCCAAATTGGTAAACGAAGTCATCCTTTCACCTTTGAACAATTGGAAACTCTAACTAGGAATCCTTGAGAACAACCTTGTGTGGAGGATCCCATCTCTGATAAACCAAAATTAGCTAATACTTGGAATAACCCACTCTATAGCTTTAAGAATCCATTTTATATTCACTTTGACACACCTAGGGCTAAAGACAACATGTCACTCACCATGCATCCTAAGGAGAGGAAATGTCGCTTAGAAGAACAAGCACGAGAAATTGAAAGACTCAAAGAGGCCATACACATGGCCACTAGAGAAAGAGCCTATCATCAAGCCGAGTTTGATGCTCATGCGCATAATGATGAAAAAAAGCATGACTACCATAGAAAACCTTTTGATAACATCCCTCTTGGGGAAGTTATCGAAATAATACACCTCCTAGGACTCCTAGAGTAAACATAAGAGCGTGCCCATCACCACCAAGGAATTCACAATCACATCACAAAAGTGAGACCAACAAAAAAATCACTAGTGTAGACCTTATGAGATTTCAACAAGACGGGTCACCCAAAGGCTAATGCTTAAAGCCTTGAAACAAAATGGGGACCAATACTTTCAATACATGACAACGTAGGGATGGAAATTCCCTCAAGACTTTGATGTGCAAAGAATAATCCAAAAGCGAGAGCCTACTAAAGCTGAGATATTGAGAGAAGAAATGCAAGAATTCAAAAATCAACTTGCACAAATACAAGTCTCCAAGGAGCAACCCAAGACCTCCTTTGTTGAATCAATATGTACTCTTCCTTTCAACATAAGTCTTTACATGGTCCTATTTCTTAGGGATATAGAGGTCCCCAAATATGATAAATATGATAGAAATGGTGATCCTCACAACCATGTAAGGCACTTCTATGCTATTAGTATGAACTTCATGCATGAAGACACTTTACTCATGAGGTTTTTTCCTAGGATCTTGAGAGGCCAAGTCATGGAATGGTTCACAAAACTGTCACCTCTTCTCAAAACATTTGACAAGCTCGCATAATGTTTCATCCATCAGAAATATTACAACATTCAACATCCCATTACTATGCTAGATTTGTGCAACATCAAACAGAAACAAGAAGAACCCTTTGCAACATACCTCCAATGATGGAGATCTCTACATTCTAGGTACCCTCAAAAAATTCTTGAGATCGAGAAGAGTGACATTTTTGTCAATACTCTTATACCTGATCTCTACTACGACCTTACAAAAAAATTGTTCACATCCTTCAATGCCATGGTTGAAAGTGCATATTGCATTGAGGATGTTTCTATTATAAAATGTGACATTGTCTTGAATAAAGACACAAATGGCAATGAAAATGGTAAAGACAAAAACAAGCCTTGTAATAAGAACATGTTGTCAATGATGGAGTAGTGGATGCTCCTAAGACCAAGGAGTCTGTCTTTAACCTTTCCAATGCTATTTCTGTTGTGAAACAACAAGAGACTTCAAAGCCTCAAACATATGATAAAACCAAAAAAATTCTAAGCCAAGACATGTTTACACACCTATGGTAGAATCTTATGAAGTGGTCTTGAAGACCTTGCTTGCGAATAAATTGGTCACTCTTCCAGACAACTCCCGACCCTATGATCAACCCATCAGACTTACATGGTGGAGAGAGGACTATGTCTGTAGTTATCATAGGAGTAAAAGCCATAGCACTGAAAATGCTTCAATCGCAAAGATATTATCCAAGATCTCATCGATTTTTGCAAAGTAATAACAAATGGCTTAGTTAAGAATTCTGATCACAAGGACTTCAAACAACAGCTACCATAATATGAAAAAGGGGAATCATCTAAGGCCAACAAGAAAAACCTTGATTCAAAGATCAACTACACATATAATTGCACTGACAATGTCATAAACATGATAGAACCTATTGAATATCTCTGCATGATTGTTCATAAGTTTGACAAGGAATCCAATTATGATACAGATGATGAAAAAACTAAGTAGTCTTCAAAATTCACAATGTTCAACGACAACATAGGGACACTCGACCTAAGGTAGTTCTTAGGGTGGAAAAACCTTCCTCCTCACATGGTGAGACACTTAATGTTGTCACTAGGGGGAAATCTAAAGTTGTCCTTAAAGTTGCAAATGATCCTAAGAATGCCTCATCATCTAAACAAGAAGCTACCCCAACTATCTCCAACTATGACCTTGTCAGTTGGTTGCAAATAACCTTGACATAAATATCAATCTTTGAGTTGCTAGAACTATTTCCTTTGCACAAGGAAATTCTCAAAAAATCTCTACATACAACCAATATTCCAACAAATATTGGCACAAAGAAGTTCCAAGGTATGGTGAATCACCTATCTTCAGCACATTACCTCACATTCTCTGAAGAAGATGAAAAGTCACTAAGTCATCTCCATAATCTCGCCCTACACATAGAAGTCCAAATATTTTGTACTCACATTCCCCGAGTCTTGATAGACAATGGTGTAGGGTCAAACATAATCTCTTTCAATGTTATTCAATAGCTAGGCATGTCCAAATTTGCTATCGACCCTAGGTGAAAGATCACCATCAAAGCCTATGATGAGGTTGAACAACCTTCTAAAGGTCTTATTGTGCTACCAATATTTGTTGGTCATGTTGAAAAAGATATGATCTTCCAAGTTTTAGACATCCCACTAGCATATAATTTATTGCTAAGAAGACCTTGGATTCATGATATGAAAGCAATACCACTGACATACCATCAATGCATAAAGTTTCCTTTTAATGGTACCGAGATAAATAGTCCTAGGGACAACTCAATATCTATTAACACACTATCTACTATTGAAACACTAGTCTCTCATAATCTCTCTTCTCATTAGCTTAAACCGTCCCTCAAAGAGTGTGAACAAAAATTGAAAATGCTGAGCTTGATTATGGGCAAGTACATTTTGGACTCTATTGTTTCTCTTCTGGTTTCTCCTCAATATTATAGGAAACCTTATGCAAAATTGAAGCCCTTAGCTTCTTCTATGACCATTTTTGGCACTTTTGTTCAATCCTCTATTCCCTTAGAAGCAAAAAAAGAAGACCAAGCTATCAGAGATTGGATATATAGGGAAGAGGAAGATGTGGAGGAAGTTAACATCACTACTCTTATCTATCCTAAATGTTATGGAAAGGGCTACAAATTTATGAAAAAAATGGGCTATCATGGCCAAGGGTCCTTAATTGGTGATAAGAAAGCCCTTGTATAACCCTTAAGTCATACTGAGGGTCACAAACATAGGGATACTACCAGCCTAGGCTTTGGGCTAGAAGATGAATTACCAAGATTTGATAGAAGAGCCCCCATGTTTAGTGAATCAGAGGATGATGACCCACCTTTTGTTGCTTCTACTCTACAAGAAGAGGGTTTAATGCATCCCACATCCCTCTTTTGGGGAGAAGAAGATATGGTTACCTATAATTATGTTGAGGCTTCCACCTCTAGACAACACCAATCAGATGAATTTGATCATGAAGATCCAAATAGAGGAAGGATAAGAGAGAATATTGCTCACTTGATCACTAGGAACCAAAGTACAAATTCTAGTGAGTATGAATGTGTAACTCTCTCAAACGCATCTTGTGAACAAGGAGTGGATGTCATCCATGCCTATGCTACCCAACCAAACATAGTTGAAGAGTTTGGTCTACAGTCAGACAAGTTTGGTTCGCAAACTACTTTAGTGGATAATGCTGATCCCTCTAGGCCTATTCCTAATTCGGATTCCTTTGGAACTTTCACTATAGTATCGACCTATCATGTCACCAGAGATGAATCCTACCATATCAACAACCTTGAAGCCTCCATGTCTCTCTTGTTAATCCAACTCGATCTCATAGATTGGTCTACTCAAGTTTCAACACCAAAGACTTGAACTACCATCTTTCCAAAATGACTATGAGATCACCTACTACCTAAACGCTATCGACCCCATTATATCTTCCACTAGTGAACTTGTGGTTAACATGATGAAAAAAAATATCAAGTACCTCAATCATAAAATAAAAATAAAATAAAAAATGAATGTTTAGATGGCGAAAAAACTTTGTGGCAGTTTTGAACCTAAAAATAGTAAAAATAAAAATGTATCTAAGGGTGAAATTTTTTTTGAGGTGCCTGCAAATGAGGTACTTTCTAGTCTACCAAGCTATTTTCATGATAGATCTTCAATTCTCATCAAACCCACTCAATCTATAAAATTGGGTACATAAGAGTCTCCCAAAAATATTCATGTGGCTTAATCTCTATTGGTTGAAGAAAAAGAGAACTTCACTAAGTTCTTTCAAGAGAAGAAAATAAAATTTTGTTGGACCTACTTAGATATGCCTGGCCTTGACACTAATCTCATAATGCGTCATCTATCTATTTCTCCTGGTGTCAAACCTATTAATTTTTTTTGAGAAAAATGCACTTGTATGTGGCTCTCTTGGTTAAGACAGAACTAGAAAAGCTCTTAAGTGCAAACTTCATTAGAGCTATTGATTATGCAGAGTGGATCTCCAATATTGTACCTATGTCTAAACATGATAAGTCCATTCAAGTATGCATTGATTTTAGAGAATTAAGCAAAGCATGCCCTAAGGATGACTTTCCACTACCTAACATAGACATGATAGAGGACATGACCATGGGCTATGAAAATGTACTCTTTAATGGATGACTTCTCTGGGTACAACCAAATAAAAGTTGCCCTTGGAGATTAGAAAAAAATAGTCTTTACATGTGCATGGGGTACCTTTTGTTGGATTTTTATGCCCTTTGGGCTAAAAAATGTAGGAGCTACCTATCAACAAGCCATGACCACCATTTTCCATGACATGATGCACAAAAACATGGAAGACTATGTTGATGACACATTGGCCAAATCTAAAAAAAGAGATACACATTTGGATGACCTTAATTTGATATTGGACTGTATGGAACAATTTTAGCTTAGTTTAAATCTCAAAAAGTGTGCCTTTGGTGTCATGTCAGGAAAATTGTTAGGTTATATCATATCAACAAAAGCCATTGAATTTGGTCCTGAAAAGGTGCAATCCAGCATGGAAATTCCTCCTCCTAGAAATATTAGTTAATTAAGAAGTCTTCAAAGACATCTTCAATCCATCAGGAGTTTCATATCTCAGTTTGTTGATAAAGTTCAATCCTTCAACAAGAACTTGCACAAAGGCTCCACTTGTATTTGGAATGAAGATTGTCAACAAAGATCAAATCAAATCAAAGGGTATTTGGCTAAACCTCCAGTATTGATGCCACCCATATTAGGAAAACCTTTGATACTATACATCTCAGCTATAAATTCTTCCCTAGGATTACTTTTAGCACAAAGTGATGAGACTAGAAAAGAGTGTGCTATTTACTATATTAGTGTGGTCTATGAGATGAACTACAACAACATTGAGAAGGATTGCCTTGTAGTGGTGTTTTCCTCCCAAAAGCTTTGACACCACATGTTGGCTCATACCATGCATCTCATTACAAAAATAGATCCCCTCTAATGTCTATTGAGTAAAGCTATGCTTACTGGATGTCTGGCTAAATGGATGATGATTCTCTCCAAATTTGACATCTAGTACGTCGAACACAAAGCTATCAAGGGGCAAGCCATAACTGATCAAACAACTAATTTTTCATTGCAAGATACCACTCCTATGTAGATTAAATTTCCTAAAGCTTCCATCATGTACGTCACTAAAAGATCATGGAAGATGTTCTTTGACGGTTCTCATACCCTGAATGGGGCTGGTGCAGGCATTCTATTTATCACACCTCATGGTTACACTATCCCTAAGTCCTACAAAATCTAGTTTCCTTGCACTAATAATATAGAAGAGTATGAGGCCTTAACAAACAAGATTAAAATGACTTTAGAATGGAGGATCATAGAGCTGCATATCTATGGAGATTCCTTGCTTGTCATTAACCAAGTTAACAATGATTATCGGACCAAAGATGAAAACTCGGTACCCTATATGAAATTGATTGATGCTCTACATAACTACTTCACATTTGTGACATCTCAACAAATTCCTAGAGCAGAAAACAAGGCTATAGATGCTATGGAAACCCTAGCATTTAAGCTTTAGTTACAAGAACATGAATCCCATATTGAGTTCCTAGTGGAAGAATTATGTCACCCCGCATATGAATTCTCCAACAACCATGTGATTTGCACTATTTTCAGCCATGACTCCTCATGCAACTCCACCATTTTCTCCTACCTGCATGATCAGATTATTCCTAAAAATCTCACAAAAAACCAAAAATGCCAACTCCTTCATAATGCCTCACATTACACCCTAGTTTTTGGTGACTTATATAGGAAGGGTCTAGATGGAATGATCCATAAATGTCTAGAACTAGAAGAGTCCAAAAAGGCACTATTTGAAGTCCATGATAATATTTGTAGGGCACACTCTAATGGCCTTGTGCTTGCTTGGAAGCTACTTAGGGTGGGCTACTATTGGCCAATCATGCAGGCTAACACTATTAGATATGCTAAATCTTGTGAGAAATTTCAGCTACATGGTAACTTGATTCATGCTCTTAGATGTGAGCTTATACCTTCTATCACATATTGGCTTTTTTAATAGTGGGTCTTTGATTTGGTAGGAAAGATTCATCCAAGTTCATCTAGTGGCCACAAATTTATCATTACAATGACAAAATATTTCTTAAAATGGGTTGAGGCTATACATTTGTCTACTGCTATAGGTAAACATGTTGCCTTATTTATTCTCAACCACATTATTTTTTGCTATGGCATCCCATCCTCCATTGTTACTGATAATAGATGACAATTATAAAACAAGGACCTTAAACAACTTAGTAAGAAATTCAAGATCAAGCAAGACCAGTGCTCAATCTACTATCCCAACAGCCAAGTTGAGGCCTCTAATAAGACATTGCTCAAAATCCTACACAAAGTGATCCAAAAATAGGTAGAGATTGGCACCTACATATCAATTTGACACTATGAGCCTACATGACCACCATATGTACTCCTACAGGGGCTGCACCTTTTTCTTTAGTCTATGGTTTTGAGGTTGTCTTACTCTTAGAAGTTGAGATTCTGTCATTATGAGTCTCCCTACATGGGTTGATAACTAATGAAAACCATAGGGCCACAAGGATATAAGAGCTAAAAACCCTTGATGAGTGCCACAAGGCTACTTTTGGTCACATAAGGGCGTATAAAAAATGAATGTCTACTACCTAAAACAAAATGGTTCATCCTAGTGCATTCCATGTGGGTGAGCTTGTGCTTCGAGAAAATCCCAAAAATCAACAAAATAGGAAACAAAAAGGGAAATTTGAGCCTAACTGGTTGGGTCCTTACATTGTCACAACATCATTTGGGTCCAGTTCCTATTAGCTTTCTACTTCTGAAGGGGAACAACTTGTTGAGCCTATTAACATTCTACATCTAAATACATTCTATCCTTAGGATTCACAACTTAACTGTCTGTATATATCTATTGATCCTGAAAAAAGTCTAAAAATCAGAAAATGTCTTGAAAAAATGACCATCTAAGTGAAAACCTAGCAATAGGCTCTTTGATGTATTAATAAAATATTAAAAAAAAAAATAATTTTTTGAAAAAAGTCTTGAAAAAAGATGCCAAGTGGTGAAAACCTGGAAATGAGTGCTACTTGAGACCCTCACACCTATGTTTATCAGTCTCACTCACTCTACAACACATTTCCTAGCTTGGAATCATCTCTCGTCCTTGTCTTAAGGGCACAAATTCTTAGCTTCTTAGTGTCTTCTTGTGCATTAAGGTTTCTTTGGCAACTTATTCAAAAAAATATTTCTCAACACTGCCCACCCCCTTGACATTGAGTGTTTCTCAACACTTTTCAGATACCTTACCTATAGTCTAGGGTACTATGATATTTCTTACTAACAGATTGAGGTCTTGAAGAAATGGCCATGTGACTTACACACACACACTTAAACATTAAACTCACTGAGCTATGATAAATTTTATCTTCTTTGTGTGTTATTTATGATGATTTCTTTGTTGATTTTTCCCTCCCTAATAATCTTTCGAGGATGTCATGGACTAGAAGATAGGGGACATGGGGCATGTTTTACTTGCTTTCTTCTTGTGAGTATACTTTGTCAGTCTAAGGTGTTTAGAGCATTCATGCATGTTCTACTTGACACTTTGGACCTACAATGTATCATCCTTGTCTATTTTTTTGCAAGACCACACTTGGGTGTTATCCTAGTGCTTATGCCTTGATACAGGTGTAATTTTGATATACTAAGCTTAGGGAATCTAACTACATTAGTCATCTTGACTTACATGTCTTTGATTCTTAGATTGGATTCCCACATTTCTATCTGACATAGATCATATTCATATCCTTATAATTAAACTAGTGATGGTTGTATGATCTTTTGATGTCCCTAATAATGCTCAATGATGAAATTAGAGTCGAGATGTTTTTCATCCTTTGCAAGTAAGCCATTTTGCATCCTAGTTTGCACCATAAGTACATCCTATCTTAGTATTACATTTTGCATATGGGGAGAGCTCTCTCTTCATCTTTTCATGGACACATCAGATAATTGCTTTTATATTTTCTTCACTTTCTTCTCTATCATATCTTTTCATTTTCGTAATATTTCATGTCACCTCTTTGATATCCTATCATCATAAGGGGTTAATCTAAAACATCACATCTAATCTTTCCAAGTATCACATTTTCAAAACATGAGTTGACATCATATACATGAGAGCTAAACATATCCATGAGAGAGATCCATTAGCATAAAACTGAGCATACAACATAAACTAAAACATCCATATACAATATCAAACATATGAACATAAAGATGAGACAAATACATAAGTACATCAATTGAATCTAGTATCTCATATATATCAAATGTGTCACAATATATGTACAATATGGGATCCAAAATCTGGATGAATGTCTCAAAATATATATGATAAAAAAATGTCACAAGGACATCATCCTTGGATACTCCTAACTCTAGGTCTAACTCCCATCCTCCTAGGTTTATGGTGGTCATGGAGGTGGAGCCTATCTCATGTTTGGTAGCTAAATCACACCCTTTGATCTCCCTGACCACTTTGAGTATTCTGGAAGTCCTTGTCTTGGAGGTACCACAACTCTGTATGTAGCATACTAATATGTGGTCCATGCTTCATGATGCTCTGACTCTTGGTTAGTAGTATCTAGCTCCTTGTGGAGCTCCTCTCCCTGTGCTTGCTCATCTATCAGTTGTTAATCTCACACCACTAAGGAAATTCACACTATCTACAACTCTACCTCTGGGGCCTGAATCTTTGCATCTCAAACATCTTCCCCACTATCTCCCTTGATAGGGTTCTCCTATAATGGCTTTTCTTGCTCCACTCTTCTATATTTCAATAGGCACTCCTCCTCCTCCTCCTTCTCATCCTCACTCTCCTAAACTGTCATAGCCTAAGTCCACATATATCTCCTCCCACTTTCTTGGGATCTACTTCTTACTTTCATCTACCCCTTATCATACTTCCTGATGCATCCTGTATTTTGAACCAGCCTGTTGAAAACAACTTCCTATCGTAGTCTAAGTAAAGTAGTTCTCATTAGACAAAAATTTTGCGATAAGCATTCATTGAGATTAATTATTTAGAAGAGTGTGATCAATTATTCAGAGGCGTGTTAATAACATTCATAGCATTCATAAATGTATTGCGTCTAATTGTTTAAAGGTGTGAACTTTATATTATAATTCATTTGGAGAAGTAATCCTAGGTGTGTGGTAATTTAGACAAGTTCAATTTATTAGCAAGTAGTAATTTGCATGCATAAATCTCTTGATTTATTATCTTCACCCCTTGAGCAAACAGCCGTGATATCTCTTGCAAGTCGACGATTCTTAGATTGACATTCTTAGGGTAATTTCAATTCGATTATATCCATATAAAAGCCATCCAATTGAACCCCAATTTTACCCAACATTTTTGGCAACGTTGCCAGGGAGAGATTTGTCAATTTGCCTCAAACTTTCCTTTCTTTTCACAGTTCTGGAGGTTCTTCATATTATGTTGCAAAACTAAGTCATCCACTTCAAACTTCCATGGCTTGACTTTCTTGTGATACTAAAGCTGAAGGTGATTTTGATACGCATAAAGGTGGTTTAGGGCATTGAGTCATCTCTCATCAAGAAGTTCCAGCTCTTGCAAGCGAGAAACTTGGTATTCTTCTTTCGATATCAAATGCTTGAGAGAGATTCTGAGGAAGGGAGCTCAATTTTGATGGGCAAGATGGCTTTAGAACCATAAACAAGGGAAAATGGGGTGGCTCCTGTGGGGGTGTGGATGGAGGTACGGTAGGCCCAAAGGGCGGGAGCAATTTGGATGTGCCAATCATGACCAGTTGAATCAACAATTTTCTTTAGGATTTTCAAGATGGTTTTATTGGTAGATTTAGCTTGGCAATTGCCTTGGGGCTAGTATCTAGTGGAAAAATGCTAGATAAGTTCGAATTTCCTACACAATGTGGCAACTTCCTGATTTTTGGAAGGGGTTCCATTATTAGTCATGATATCTTGAGGTATACAAAAACAAAAAATAATGTAGTTCAAGATGAACTTCAAAATCTATTTTTTGATGATGTAGGTTAATGGAATAGCTTTGATCCACTTTGTGAAGTACTCAGTGGTGGTAATAATGTACTTGTGGCCATTTGAGGAATTTGGCTATACTTGACCAACAAGATCGAATCCCCAATGGGAAAAGGGCCATGGGGTGATGGTGGGTTGAAGGTCTTGGGCGGGAGCATGTATCAAATCACCATGTTATTGACATGGAACACATCTTTTCACAAATTGATATGCATTTGCTTCCATAGTGGGCCAATAGTAACCTGTCCTAAGAAGCTTTTTGGCTAATGTAAGGCCACTAGAGTGGGCACCACAAATCCCTTGGTGAACCTCTTCTAACACCATTCTAGCTTCATCTAAACTGAGACATCGGAGGAGGGTTCCATCAAAGTGTTTTCGAAAAAGTGTGTCACCTAGGATGGTATATCGGGCGGTTTGGCGGACGAAAGTTTTGCTTTGGTTTGGGGTGAGGGCTATGAGAATGGTTTTGTGACATAAATAGGCAAAGATGTCAGTGTACCATGGAAACTCAGGACCAACAATCTCACACACCAACTCCGAATCAATTTGCTCATAAGCATGAGTAAAAATATTCTCAAGGAGAAACTCACATTTAGGACTATATTCTAGCATGGCAATCATAGAGGCAATAGTAGCCATGGCATCTGCTACTTTATTATTAGCCCTTAGAATCTGCTAAAAAACAATCTCTGTAAAATGTTGCTTAAGATCCTCAACTATTCTGTAGTAGGGCAATAATTTCTCATCCTTGGTGTGGTATTCATCTATGACTTGTTTAATGACCAACTATGAGTTTCCAAAGACAAGAAGGTTTTTGATATTCCATTTGATAGCTTGATGTAGTCTTGTGACTAAACCTTCACACTCAGTTATATTGTTTGTGTAAGGGAATGAGATTTTATAAGACTTAGGAATGAGGTCCCCTTGTGGTGTCACAAAAAAAATTCTTCCCCCCAATTCCTTTTGTGTAAAGGATCCATCAAAAAATAATTTCCATGGTGTAATAGGGGCTAGGGTCATAATTGTGTCATCTGGAAAATTGGCTACAATGGGATGGTCCCCTTGAAGAGGAGCTTCAGCAAGCTAATATGAAATTACTTGTCCTTTAATGGCCTTATGATCCTTATAAACATTGTCCAATTAATTTAAAATTAAGACCCATTTTGCTGCTCAACCAGTGAGGGCGGCTTTTGATAACAAATACTTGAGTGTATCTATCTTGGCAATGAGATATGTAGTATGATTATGCATATAATGACGTAGTTTTTGAATACAAAAGACTACAGCCAAACATGCTCTCTCAATAGCAGTGTAGTTTAACTCATAGCCAACTAGTGTTTGACTGAGGCAATATATGGCTTGCTCATTCCCCTTATCATCTAGTTGTGTCAAAAGTGCTCCTAGGGAAACTGAAGTAGCTGAAATGTATAGAATCAATGGTCATCCTGCAACTGGAGGTACTAAAACTGGAGGATTAGCCAAATATGTCTTAATTTGTTCAAATGCTTTTTGGCATAGACAATCCCATCGAAACATGTTTCCCTTGCGAAGCAAATGCTGAAGTGGATGGACTTTATCTGCTAGTTGTGACACAAATCTCCTAATAGATTGTAACTTTCCTTGAAAACTGTAAAGTTGTTTCAATGTGGTAGGTGGAGGCATATCCATGATGGCCTTCACTTTTGTTGGATCTACCTCAATACCTCTTCTTGACACAATGTAGCCTAACAATTTGTCTAATTTGACCCCAAATACACACTTCTTAGGATTAAGGTGCACTTTATATTTCTCCTACCTATCAAAAATAGTGGTAAGGACATCAATGTGGGATTCTCTTGTCTTGAATTTTCCTAGAATATCATCAACATAGTCCTCCATTATGACATGTAGAAGATCATGGAATATGGTAGTCATTATGCGTTGATAAGTGACGCCGGCATTTTTCAAGCCAAAAGGCATGACTTGATAACAAAAGGTTCCCCATGGGTTGGTAAATGCCATTTTATGTTGACCCTCTTTTGCAATTCTGATTTGGTTATAACTGGAAAATCCATCCTTCAAAGACAACATCTCATGTCAAGCAATCAAATCCACTATGATGTCTATGTTAGGAAGTGGAAAATAATCCTTGGGACATGCGAGATTTAAATCTCAAAAATTTGAACAAACACGGATGACCCCAAATGCTTTCCCTATAGAAAAAATGTTGGAGACCCATTCGGGATAGTCAATAGGATGGATGAACTTTGCCTCTAACATTTTCTGCAATTCTGCTTTGACTAGGAGTGCCACCTTAGGGTGCATTTTGTGCAACTTTTGCTTCACTGGTTTAATATTGGGATCAACTGTCAAATGATGCACAACCAAATCTGTGTCTAAGCCAGGCATGTCTTTGTATGTCCATGCAAAATTGATTTTTCCCTTTTTTAAGAATTCAGTCATGGCTTTTTGTTCCTCAAGACTTAAGGTAGCAGCAATGTAGGTGATTCGTGGATTATCCTCTGTTCACAAATTGATTGGAATTGTGTCTTCATTCAAAATAGGTGACTTTTCTGGTGGCAAAGATCTAAATGGCAAGTCAAGATCTCCCTCTTCTGGTGCCTCTAAGAGGTTTTCACCAGAAGATGCGTCCTTTATTTTATCTTTTTCTTCATCCAAAAGTGCCCCAAAGGAGTTTTCACTAGAGGATGTTTCTTTTGTTTTTCCATTTTTACTTTCTTTTTCACTTTTGCTACTAAGAGAGTTGACTTGGCTAACAAAGTAGGCTTCCTCATTGTATTGGATCTCATGTTCATAATCTTGGAGACTCTTAAGGCCAAAGAGTGCCATCACTGCTTCATCAGACTTACAGATATCGAGAGCTGGTGGTGTATCTTGAAGGTCCCAGTCTATCATGTTAGGGTTAGTGAGAGGTAATTTGATGGATGAAAGGTCATCTATGGTAATGGTGTGAACATAGTTATCTAGGTCATCTTCAATGTATTGGAAAGGTACTTCAAAAAATTCCTCCTCTTCAGTCTCAGAATCAGGTTCAACTGTACAATAGTTGTCAGCAAAGAATACCTTAGGTTTAATGGAGCCCAATCCACATCCTTCAGGATAGCTATTAGCTTCTAAGGGTTGTCTAATTGCATCTTCTTTCGGTCCAAGGCCGATACCATGATATCCCATGTTTTCAATAATGGGAGGTGCCTTAACATATTTATCCTTAGGAAACTCCACAGGTTCATCTTTTCCATCATAATATAGCCAATCTAGGATATTATCTCCCATGTGCTCATCACTAAGTGAACTCCAATGCTCAAATGTTGTCTTGCTAACTTGCATGGTTTCCTTATTAGTAGAAGGTGATAATTGAGAAGGTTTTCCAAATGAACAAGGGGAGAGTGGTAGTTGTCCAATACACAAGGCATTTTCAAACTTATACTCTCCCATTCCTAAATTAGCAAAAGTAACCTTCTTCCCTGTGGTGATAATTTTAGTATCTCCAACCTTATCTTTTCGCTTGCGGGCATTTGAATCCTCATTAGCTAATTCTGGTACTGTTGTGGAAGGTGGTTCTATTATGGTGAGAGACTTAGCTATAACTTTGGCAAACTCACTTATTGGACAAAAATTTACTGGTGCACCTTCCAATCTTTTACAAAATTCAAAAGGAGTGGGATCCCCTGGGATTGTGATCTCTCTTCCTTGGTGGGGAAATTTCAAGCATTGATAATAGGTACATGGAACCGCCTTTAGTGTATGTATCCACGGTCTACCAAGCAAGATGTTATAGGGAAAATCCAAGTCTAGGACACATCATTCAATATTTATGATGGTTGGTCCAACTTTTAGAGGCAACATGATAACTCCTTTTGATTCTCTTTCCCTCTCATCATATGCTTTTATTGTGATCCTTTTATTAACATCTAGAAGATCCTCTGGCAGTCCCAAGAAGTGAATCATTTTCAATGTACATAGGTTCAAACCGGATCCATTGTCTATAAGGACTCTTTTAATCTTATGTCATTGTATAAGGACTTTAATGTGGAGCAACAAATTATGGTGAGGAATAGGACCTTGGAAATATTTATCTGTGAAGAAAAGGTGTTGTTGGGCGGCAAGGTTTCTAATCATAGTGGTGAATTGGGAAGCATTAATGTTTTCATGAACACGAGGCTCTAAAAGAGCCTTCTCCAAGATCTCTTTATGGATGGGTGATGTGGTAAGAAGCTCGAGAATGGATATTTGTGCAGGAGTCTTACCTAGCTGGCACAACACATCATAGTGAGAGGCGGGTCTTTGTGAGGTGGATGGTGTAGCAGGCGCATTTGATGGATTAGTGTTATTGGAAGTGGCGGCTTGCAAAGTGAGTCTTCCCTATTTAGTGGTGGCATCACAATTAGCTGCTTGTAAGACAAGGGTATTCACATGAGTGTCTACCTCTTCAATGTGACCACATAAGGAGTCAACTCCACATATATAGCTGGTTTCTATCTTACCACACAAGGAGTCAAATCCTGATATGTGGTTAGTCGAATAGTCATAAGGTAATGCATTTGATGTGGAAGCTTGATTCACATTGTTGGTATTGTTATTATCATTGTTGTGATCAGGAAATGGTTTTTGAAATATCTTTAATTTAGCATTTTTAGAGGTTGGACCTCCTTCCACTTTAATTTCCCCATCATCAACAAGATTTTGGATAAAAACTATGATATTGATACATTTGTTGGTGTCATGTCCTTTGATACGGTGGTATTTACAATATTCATTTTCTCTATACCACTTTGACTTTGGTTGATTTTCATAAAAAAGACATGTGTTAGGAAATACCATCAAGTTGTGATCCACTAATTTTTGAAAGATGGCCTCCAAAGGTTCACGAAAGTTAGTGAACTTTCTATTTCGATCATAGTCATGATTGTAGTTGTTGTTGTGTGGAAAGAATTGTGTTTGATTACAGGATTGTTGATTGCCTTGATTGTCATGATTTGAATGGTTGTTGTTTCGATTGTAGAAGTTGTTGTTGTTCCCTCCTTGAAGGTTTTTGACATTAGTAACACCATCATGTGTAACACCCTTATTCTTGGACCAGAATTTGAGTTTGCTATTGTTGTTTGACTCATTGTTGGAGGATGATGAACCATAATGTTTAATGGTACCTTTTTCCAAAAGTCCATTTTCAATATTCTTGCCCTTTTTGACTAAAGTGGAAAAGTCTTCGGGACTAGCCATTTTCATGTGGAAAGACATTTCAGGTATCAAGTTCTTGATAAATATATCCACAAGATGGGAATCTTCATTTTTATATGACATACGATTAGCAAGATGTCTCCACCTTTGTAGGAAGTTGGCAAAAGTTTCTCCATTTCGTTGTTTTGTGTTGCACAAGTTACTCAATGAGGCATGATGTTCAATGTTTTAAGAGTATTGTGCTATAAACTTGCTTGTCAAATCATTGAAAGAAGTAAAGGAGTCCTTAGGTAAATTCATTAACCACTCAAGTGTGGGGCCTCCAAGACTTCGTGCAAAGAGCCTCTTAAGATAGTCATCACTGTAGGCTACTTCTTGGCACAAAATGGAAAATTCCTTGAGATGGGTGATGGGGCATGTCTCTCCCGTATACTTGTCAAATTTAGGTATTTCAAAACCGGTTGGAAATGGCACCATATTAATGGATTTATCAAATGGAAAAGGAAAAATTTCCTCAAAAGAGACATCCTTCACCCCTTCGTTGTTCATGTTAAGGACCAAATTTTGCAATTCTTGGAATTGTTGAGCCAAATCTTGATTAGGTTACACTTGTGATTGTTGGGAGTTCACAAATCCCCCTCCTAAATTGTAAGGAGTCCCAAATGTAGTGTGAGGTGGTGGAGGTACTCTAGTTTGGCCAATGTATTGATATGCAGTTGTTGGAATTGGCACAGATTTCTTTACCATGGTAGTTGGCACTTGTAAATAAGAGGAGTGCATTGGTTGTGTCGGGATTGCCATTGGTTGAGTAGGCACTTGTCCAATGCCTAAGCATCCCACAGTTGAGGTTGTCAAGGTAGATTGTGGAATACTAGCATGTGTGGTAACATTGGGCATGGCACTAATGATTTGTTGAATATGTTCTGCACTCAATTGAAATGTGGGTTATGTTGAAGTGCTAGATGTAAGCATAGCACTAGTTATTACCATGGTTTCTTTCCCTTTGCTAGAAGCTAGAGCTATGTTTGAAGTGGGTAATACGGGAGCACCACCTTTTGTAATTTGTCTAAACAAAGTGTTCTCATCAAAGCTTGGGGGAACATTAACACCATCCTTGACCAAATTTAGGAATATCTCATTTTTGTTTTCCCTAATGGATTTTTCCATCATTTCCACATTGTAGGGGTCTACAAGGAATGTCCTAACATCACTAGGTACATCGTTAGGGTCAATAGGATCTTCATCTTGGTATACTTCTTTGTAATTATCCCCCAAAGTTGTGTTATGGAAGGGATCTTCTGGTTCTTGTGTGGATGTTGAGTTAGGCATACCAAGGTTCGAACTAGAGGGAATTTTGTTCCCTAATGAAGTTGTGAGTGGAGAAAAAGGATTATCCATCTTTGATTGCCTCAATGATTCCCACAAACGTGACATGGGATTAAATATGAACTTTCCTGATCGTGTGTGTACCATACACGAGTGACCAAGCCAATGGGTGGAATTTTATGGAAGAAAAAGAAAATGAGGATAAGAGCTATTAACCTTATGTGATTAAAGGGTCAACTACCCAAGTTTGAACAAAAGACCTTGGTTTAGCAAACAAAGTTTGATTAGAGGATAGTAGTATCTTTCTCCTACCAAAGATAGCCAAGTGATATTTAGGCAAGGTAGGACACCAAGTTGATTGCTCACTATTTGGAGATGGACTTGTGATCTCAAATAAGTAAGTGTGATTAGGATAAATGTTTTCTTATAGCTGAAAGGTCTAATGTTGCAATGTCAAAAGATGTTTTAAGGTTTAAGCTCTCTAGAAGAAAATTTGAAAATGGAAGACTAGGAGTTTGGAAAGATGGAGGTAGATATGAAAAAATGAGACCATTGTGGTCACTAATGTAGTTAACTCAATCCTCGTTCACTAAAAATAAAAACTTTGGGTTCACTCTTGGGAAAGCAGACCAGTTTCAAAGTTTTCCATTGTATTCAATTCTATCATAATGGTCTTTTCTAGCTTCTTCCTTTTGAATGTCTTTGATTACATATTGAAATTGTTTGTCACTGTGTGCTAGGTTCTTCCTTTCCTTGTAGACAAGTGGTTTGGACAACTTCACTTTCTTATGTTTGACTTGGTTGACTTTATCGATCATGGCAGGAATAAAACAAGACCCAAATTTCAAGGGACTAGACTCAACCAATTCCAAAATGCAATCTACCAAAAGTAACTGTGAGTCAAGAAGACCCCACTTAACCTATCTCACTCAATGAAAGGTTACCTCACAATTTCACTCATTTTAGAACTTGTTTGATTTTTTGACTTTGGTTTTGAATGTTTGAACAAGCATGTTGAACACGCCAACAACCCTAATAAGGCTATCTCTAGGATGAACAAGGCTTATCTAAAGGACATCCTCAATATACATAAGGTACGTGAGGCCCAAATCTATAGATGAAAGGAAATACTGCCACACAGTCGAGGGGAGATGGTAACCCAAATCTCCTCCTTCACTTCCCAAAGGTATAAAGTTCTTTAGGGCTTAGCCAAGAGTGAAAATATTCCACTTCCAAGAGAGGTGTCTTTCGATTCACCTCCCGATTTTTATACTCTGCCAGAACACTAGAGTTGAAGTCATCCCAAGGGGTGATGAAATCCCCAAGCAAGCCTCCTAAAAAAAAAAAAACAAAACCACTTATTTCTTGTACACCCAAAATCACCCGAAGGCGCGAGGGGAGATAATATGTAAGTGATCTTGGGGTTTAAAAGACACTTGTTCTTTCCCAATGAAGCTTTACGTTTTCTATCTACTTGAAGACACTTGTGATTAAAACACACAAGGTTCTTTCCAACTTGAAATAGTGCCAACGTAAATAAAAACATGAATTTGTTGACAAGAAAGTAAAGCGAGTGCGTGAAAGTAAAATGCTGAAAATAAAAATGCGAAAAATAAAGTCAACTTACTTTAGGGCATTCAAGAGTGTATGACTTCATTTTAAGCACCAAACTCAAATGTGATCTAGCCTAGGCATACATGTCCATTTTAAGCACCAATTCCAAATATTGTCTAGCCTAGGCATACATGTCCATTATCCTTTAAAACATTCAAGATGGTGTGAATTCTTTTAAGCACCAAATCCAAATGTGTCTTCTACCCTAAACATTCATGTCCATTTTAAGCACCAAAGTCCAAATGTTAGCTACTCTACACATTCATGTCAATTTTAAGTACCAAGTCCAAATGTTAGCTAACCTACACATTCATGCATTCAAATGAAAGTGTTTAAATCCATACAAGTTCATTAGCCCTTAAGGTTTAAGTGATAAAAATCACTACAAATCTTCTTTAATGATAAAAATCACTATTGGTTTTGCTTTTTAAGTTTTTTAAGGTTAATTCTCTGCATCAAAACTGTCAGTCAAAGCCTGCAAGCCAATTAGTTAGCGAAAATTATTGTTAAAAATTGCACAATTTGCTAAAATGTGGAGATGCCAAAATCAAGGTGCAGACGCTAGTCTGCAAAGATGATGAAACACACAGATTCCAAAATACGTAGACGACAAACTCGTAGTTGATAGAAGACACTATGTACGATTTTAAGACAAACTATACGATTTTCTAAATGGAGAGAACATTGTGAAGTGTAGAGATGCCAAAAGTTGGAGATGACAAACTAAGGGCTGCACACAACGTAGACGACAGAATGAATTCACAGATGACAAAGTATACCTCATACACGATAGATTAAACTTCACAAATGACAGAACTAAGTTCACAGACGACAGATTAAACTTCAGAGATGACATGAGACACTTCGAAGATGACAAAATGGTTCAAGCGGAAATGTAAGTATGATTTGAAATACTGCAGAGATGCTAAAGAGCGGAGACGCTGGTTTTCAGAGACACTGGTTTGCACAAATGATAATCATAGATGACGCTGCAACCTACATAGATGACAATGTGATGGTTTATGACTGAACCAGAGTTGTTTGCGATTTTTGAAATGAAACCAGGGATGTGGGTCCCATTGGGCATGCCAAAATGTGTGCTAAAAAATGTGACCTGTTAGGAGCATGAATTAACAAACAAACATTAGTTAAAAATCTTGAAAGTATAGCAAAGATTCATCAAAATACAAGGAACAAACACTAACTAATGCTTGCTTGAGTTTTGCAACCCTAATTAGCTAACAAACCTAATCTTCTAGCCACCTCTACAGCTCAACAAAGGCACCTATAAGAGGCCTTGTTGGTGTGTTAAGATGGGGAGGTATGTTTGGTGTGCTCTCCCAAATACAACAATGGAGTGAATCTCTTGAGTGGATGTGCAAGTGTGAGTAAAAATGAAATATGAATCTAGGTTAGATGAAATGAAGAACACCTCAAGAAATGACTATGGAGAAAGCCATACTTGAAGGTATTCAAGGATGAAACTATGGAATGCAACTAAGAAACTAATAAGATATGTAAGCTAAATTAACAAGTAAATGCAAAAGAAATGTAAATGTAAATGCAAACTAGCTAAACCATGCAAATGCAAAGCTAAACCAGCTACCAAACGGTTAGTATGCACCTAAAAAATCACTATGAGAACTCTACTAATGCAAGCTCAAACTACCATGAAAGCTCAAACTATGAATGCAAACTCAAATCTCAAACCAACATGATAACAATGCAAAAATGAGAGATGCAAATGCTTGAGACAAGCCCTCTATTTATAGGCTTGAGGGAGGGCTTGGTGAGGTGGTATCCATGTAGATCCATGTCATGCAAATGGTCAAGAATTCAAAATTTGCTCGCACATGTGTGAGAAAACTTGAGAAGAAGAGTGGGAGACAAGGGTGTGTAAGCATGCCCTCTCACACATGTGTGAGGACACTCTTAGGCTAATGAGGGGGATTAGGGAGATGATTAGGAATGATTAAGTGTGATTAGAGAAGAAGTAGGCTTAAGAGGATGAAAATGATGGTTATAGGCTAGGCTCTAAGTTAGGCTTAAGATTAAATTAAATAAAATTTAATTTAATAATGGGTTTAGAGAAATTAATAGGATGTGGGGAATTTAAATAAATACAATCTATTTAAAAAGAGGAATATGGAAGATCATGTGTTAAATTAATTTAACACATTAAGGCTAGGAGTATTTAAATTAAATTAAAATACCTAAGAGAATGAACTCATTTAATTGATTAGTTTAATTAAATAAGTAGAGGAATGTGAGCAATATAATTAATTAATTAATAATTAATTAAAATGTCACGAAAATATTAAAATTAATTAATATAGTGTTTAGGGATGATTTTAAGCATCTACACATACTTTGCTAGTATGAAGTGTTAGAATTGTGGTCAATTAAGCTATCCAACATATAGATGCCCTAAGAAGCCCTCTTCTTCAAGCCCTGACAAAAGAGTGGCATATGAACAAGAGGATAACTCTAGCTATAAGGAGAATGAAGTAGATCACATAGAGTCTAAGAAAGGTGAGAATATTATGTTTAGGAGGATACTAATTAAACAACTTGCCCTTGATGAACCTAAGCATAGGAGGGCTCTATTTAGGATTAGATGCAAGATCCTTGGGAAAGTTTGTAAGGTGGTGGTGGATTCAAGTTCTACTGATAAAAAAATATCAAAAGAGGAACTTGAGAAGCTTAAACTAACTAAGTTACCCCATGTGAATCCATACAAGGTGACTTGACTTAGTAAAGGTCAAATACTGGTGAATAAGAAGAGTTGGGTTGACTTCTCCATAGCAAGGTACAAAGATAGGCTATTGTGTGACGCATTACCCATGTATGTTTTCCATATACTATTATGTATACCCTAGAAATATGAAACAGAGACAATATATGATCACAAGGAAAACTCCATATCATTCAAGAAAGAAGGCAAAACCTTTAAAATATGATATTTGTTGGAGGGAGAAAAACCATAGTCTAAGGTGCCTAGTGTATTGTTATGTAGTGGGGAAGAATTTTTTAAGGATCTTAAAGATGAAGAGAGCCAAGGCTATGTAGTGGTGTTGAAGTCCAAGGGGGAAGACAAGACAACCAAGGACCCTTTTCCTACAGAGGTTCAAGAATTGCTTGAAAAATAAAAAAGATATTGTGAGTGATGGTACTCCTGCTACCCTACCTCCTAGAAGAGTCATAAGCCATCAAATAGACTTTGTTCTTGGTGCATTCTTACCAAAAAAAGTAGCATACAAACTCACTCCAGGCTAGAACCAAGAAGTGGCAAGACACGTGCAATAATTATTGGACCAAGCTCTGATCAAGAAGAGCATAAGCCCATGTGTAGTCCCTGTTGTACTGGCATCCAAGAAGGGAGGAAAATGGAGACTGTGTACATAATCAAGGGCTATAAATAGGATCATAATTAGGCTATAAATAGGATCACAATTAGGTATAGGTTTCCCATACCTAGGATTGAGGATCTCATGGATTGTTTTGGAGGAGAAATGCACTTCACAAAGTTGGACTTGAAGAGTGGGTACCACCAAATTAGGATTAAGGTGGGAGATGAATGGAAGATAGCATTCAAAATGATAGATGGGTTTTATGAATGGCTTGTGATGTCATTTGGTCTCTCTAATTCTCCTAACACATTCATTAGGCTCATGAATGAAGTTCTTAAGGACTTCACTGGAAGGTTTGTGGTGGTGTATCTAAATGACATACTCATCTTCAGCTAGACCAATGAAGAACACATTAAACATGTGGAAGGAGTAGTGCAAAGACTTCATGAGGAGAGGCTTGCTATAAAACTTGAGAAGTGTGACTTATTCAAGCAAGAGCTTGTGTACTTGGGCTTTGTGGTGTCTAAGGGATCCTTGAAGATGGATCAAGAGAAGGTTGCTTCTATCCTCAACTAGCCACCACCTACTACATCTACTAGGGTAAGATGTTTTCATGGTCGAGCTCAATTCTATAGGAAATTCATAAGGAATTTTAGTGGCATATGTGCACCCTTTCTAGATACCATAAAGGGTGGGGTCAAGCTTAAGTTTAAGTGGACCTTAGAAGCAGAGAAATCTTTTGAAATGCTAAAGAAGCAAGTATCCACCCAACCTATTTTGTAATTTTCTAGTTTTGAGAAATTTTTCACCATAGAGTGTGATGAAAGTGGCCTAGCAGTGGGGGGAGTGTTGAGCCAAGAAGGTAGGCTAGTAACCTTCTTTAGTGAAAAACTTAATGAGGCCAAAAGAAGTATTCATCTTATGATGTAGAACTATGTGCCCTACTTTAGTCTCTTAGGAAGTGGAGACACTACCTCTTGCCCAAAGAATTTGTTGTATTTACAAATAATCAAACTCTCAATTACATCAATGCCCAAGAAAAGTTGAGTAATAGGCACTAGAAGTGGATGGAGTACTTAGAAGCTTTCAACTTCACAATCAAGCATAAGAAAGGGTAGATGAACAAGTTGGAAAATGCATTAAGTAGGAGATTGCTGACAGTTCAAGAGGTTCAATTGCACATCATTGGAATAGAGAGCTTCAAGAGTCTCTATAAGAAGGATGAAGAATTTGTAGAGGCATTTAAGGCTTGTTCTAATTTTGAGAACCATTTCCATAGTATGTTCTCTGAATTTACCTTGCAAAATGGATTACTATTTAAGAGTAATCAATTATGTGTATAAAGGGGATCAATAAGGGAGAATGTAATACATGAAAAACATAATGGAAGCCTAAGTGGACACTTTGGTGTAAGAAAAACCCAAGAACAAGTCCAAAGGTTCTATTATTGGCCTAGACTAGTCAGAGATGTGACTAGGTATGTAGAGCAATGCATGGTACGTATGAAAGCCAAAGTAGGAATGAGTAATACAAGTATTTATCACCCCTTACTAGTCCCAAATAGGCCATGGGAGTGTGTGAGCATGGACTTCGTAGTAGGTCTACCCAAGACAAAATAAGGTTAGGGACAATATCTATGTAGTTGTTGGGCACTTCATTACATGAAAAATTACCAATGATGCACACCATATTGCCCATTTGTTCTCCAAAGAGGTTTTGAGCATTCAAGGACTTCCATTGAGCATAGTTTCATACAGGGATGTAAAATTCATGATTCACTTTTGGAAGACTTTATGGAGTAGACTTGGTACTAATCTTTCTTTTGGGTCAGCCTACCATTCCAAAATAGATGGTTAGAATGAGGTGATCAACATGGTGCTAGGTAATATCTTGAGGTGCCTAAACAAGCAGTATGGGAAAACATGAGATGTTATTATTCCCCAAGTAGAATATGCTTACAATGATAGTGGGAATAGAACCGTAGGAAAAATTTCCTTTGAAATTGTGTATGAACTGCATCCAAGGGGTGTGTGAGAGTTGAGGGATCTTGGAGGACTGGAGCATAGAAGTGAACATGCTAAAGATTTTTCCCAAACCATGAAATAAATCCAAGAACAAGTCAAGAAGACTATCCAAGACAATACACAAAAATTGAAGGCCAAGGTGGATGAAAGAAAGGAAGACATTCAATTTTCTGTTGGTGACTATGTTATGGTGCATTTGAACAAATCCAAATTGAAAAAAGGTATGCCAACCAAGATACAAATACAAAGAGTGGGACCTTGCAAAATCATAGCCAAATACGGAGTCAATTCCTATAAAATTGATTTGTCATCCAATTTAGGCATCTCTCCTATCCTCAATGTCTAGGATTTGGTTGAATTCAAGGGTTCAATACCTCAGAGTAGTCATAGGGTTAGTACTGATTTGGAGCCTACAATAGTACCTTCCTCAAGCAAGTTGGAAGCTGAACAAGTGTTGGATTCTATAGTTAAGAAGGCAACCAGGCACTAGGTGTATATGGAGAACCTCATTAAATGGAAGGGTAAGATTGATTCAAAATAAACTTGGGTTGCTAAAGCAGATTTCAACAAGGAAGGTATCCCCCAAGACCTATTGTCCATAGGAGTGACATAGTTTTCTTTTGTTGGGGAGTATGGTGCAAGGGCCCCTAGGTAGACTTATGGAAAGACCCATGGCTTCTAGGATATTTTGGCTTCTAGTGACATACTAGCCATACCAATAGTTCAATAATAGGGATAGCCTAGTCCAAAGGTGAAGTTGTTAAGGGTAGGATGCCTTATGATGTTTTCATTGCTCATAATTTCTCATAGTTGCATGTTAAGTCCAATAGGGAATTTTTCTATTTTTAAGGGCATGATGCCAAAATGATAATTTAAGGTCCTTTTTACTTGTATTTAATCCATTTAAGGCTTTTGGAAAATTTTAGTAGCCATTGGATCAAGTTTGAAGGTCAAACTCCAAAATATGTAAAAGTTGCTCAAAACTTGTTAATATTGTCAATGGCAACATTGCCAACTTTTGTTGCATTCAAGCAACTTTGTAGTTAGAGCCTTGTAACTATCTGATATAGTTAGGGGGAGACTTGGGATGTGTTTATAAGGCCATCCTCAACCTTATTGCAGGGTTGGAAGTTGGAGTAAATTCTATGTGTACGGACTGAACAACAAGTTATAATCACAATTTTATGCTTTTGAGGATTTTTGGCGTTTTAATGGATTAGATTTGGAAGTATTATTTCTTGAATAGTTAGAGGAGTTTGATTTGGGTTTCTATATAGTGCTAGTTTGTGTTTTGTGGAGTTTTTGTCGCTTGAATAAATTATTTTGGTTTATGTTACCTTGTTATTCTCAACCAAGTACTTGAGCAAGATGGAGTCATAACTCCCTTTCCCATTGTAGGATCTGTATAACCTCTTGGGATTTGGGAGATGACTTCCTTTAGATAGTGTACAACAAAGGAGGGCCCTTGGAAATCAAAGAAAGTAATTGTATGGTGATGCCCTAGGTGAGCCAGAGATGCATGGCTTGGAGTCACATTCAAGTGCAAAGGTGTTAGAGTGATTGAATGGTTATGATACTTCAATCAAAGCTTAGTAAGTGTTAGGAGGATGTGTATTGAAGCCCTAGTTTCAATGGGAGGCATTGATGGAAGTTATAGGGAGGGAAAGACATGTTTCTTATCAAGCAACTTGCTAAACCCTTAAAACCCTTGGTTTTAGGCTGAATTTGTGGTCATACTGTACAAACAAGTTGAGAAACCTAGACCACAAAAATTTTTGAGTTCTTTGAAAAGGGTGTCTAGATTAGTGGTTTAATTGACCCCTTGTTAAGGAATTTTGCAATTTATTTTGGATTTTCTTCATTAGGAGGGCTAATTTATTGTGGTCCTATTTCAAGTAATTTTGTGAAATCTTGCATGTTTTTGGGAACTCGACCAGGGTTTCAATTTTGTTTGTGGTTGTGAACCTGGATGAAGCTAGGTGGGAGAAATAAAGTTTTTTTGTTCTATTCTTGTATTCACATTCCTTCTGCAAGCTGGGGTTTGGTTTTTTTTATTGTGGGGGGTGTTTTTTCATTATTTTCTATTACAATATCAATATATCAGAAAACTTCAAAACACTTTCTTAAAACAATGTCTGAGACCTCTTCTTCTCTAGTGCTTCTAAACCCACATAAATATCACACATGGAAATCTGCTATGCAACAACTTCTTTGTTCAAAGCATTTGTGGTCTAGTTTAGATACAATATGGCCAATATTTCAAAGTCAATATTAGAATTTTTAGCACATGAATGAGATGGATGAAGCCATAAGTTTAATTTCTTTGAGTTTTTCAGGCAACTTACAACTCCATCTTGATGAGTGTTCCACTCCTCAAGAAATGTGGGACAAGTTCAGGGACTTGTTTGGTACCATCAACGAATTCAGAGCACTTCAGATTGAGGCAGAGCTTTATTCTCTTATACCATATGCTTTCCCCTCTATTGAAGACTTTCTCATGAGGTTCAAACAACGAAGAGCTTTGTTATAGGGATGCGAGAAAGAGAAGACATATAAGGAGTACATCCATCTGATTCTATAAAAGCTTTGAGGAAACTTTCAAATTTTCTCTTCTACCTTTTTTTCCACTATGGATACCTTGGGTCCTAGATTTACCATGCCCACTTTTTAGGTTTTTTTGTGATCAATTGACTAGAAAGTAGTCCAAGCTTACATAGTTGGATACTATCATAGGTTCAAATGCATAGGAATTGGTAGCCTAGATATCTACAGGGAAGCTAAAGTCCAAGATAGATTTAACAGGTAGTGAGAGTTTTTCTAAGCCTACTCCTAAATAAGATGCCTTAAAACCCACTCCAAAGGGTAAATATTCTAAATTTGTTGAATCTTCCTCCAAGACTAAGAAGTATATATGCGATCCTTGCAATTTTTGTTTCAAGGAAAGACATCTAGTTTCTAGGTGTTGGAAATGTCTTGAGGCTTTAGAGTGGACCATGCATCAACATAGTATTACTTCTTCGAAGCCACTACCTCCTCCTTTAGGGAAATAACATGCTCTTTCTGTACGAGCATTTTCCTCTACAACTACTTGGATTCTTGATTTAGGTACTTCCCACCATATGAAACACTCACCTAATTTGGTTACCTCACTTGCTCAGAGTGTTACTACACATATTGTAGTTGGTGACTACACAACTTTCAGTTTCAGGTTTAGGAACTATCTCTTTAGAAGGTGGTTCACTACATGATGTTCTATTAGTTCCAACCATTTCTACAAACCTCCTATTTGTCTCTCAGATTTGTCATTCTAGCTCTAGTAACACAGTTGAGTTATCACCACATGATGTGGTTATTTGAGACCTCCACAATCTTGACTTGGTTGTTGCTTCTAGGAGTGTTGATCTTTAGTCTCACTTATATCAGTTTGATGGCTTTGAGAGATCCGATTCTACAAGTGTTTCTATTATTGCTCATGCAGACATAGTGAGAAAGCTTTGACATGAACATTTTGGCCATGTCAACTACATATATCTGAAATAGATGAGTACACATGAGCTATTAGTTGGGCTATCTTAGACTTGTACTGACGGTGTTTGTGTGGGTTGTGTATTTGGAAAACATCATAGAGATTCATTTTTTTCAGGTAGATCCACATGTGCTAAGGTACCATTAGAGTTTATACATAGTGATCTTATGTCATTCCATACTCCATCCTTTTTAGGTGCTCGATATGTGCTTACCTTCATAGATGACTTCTCTAGATGCGCATGGGTGTACTTTTTGAAGCACAAGTTTGATGTCTTTGATTCATTTTGAATCTTTAAGACATTTGTGGAGAAGCAGTCTGGTCTTTTTGTTAGGTGTATTCGTATTGAAAATGGTAGGGAAAATGTGAATCAATCTTTGAGATATTTTTGCACTGAGCATGGTTTACAACATCAAATCACAATTCCCCATACCCTCAGCAAAATGGGGTTGTAGAGAGAAAGAATAGGACATTACTGGAGATGTCCAATTGTATGATATAGTCTCGAGCTATGAGTTCTTCATTTTGGGTTGAGGGTATCAATTATGCAAAATATATTTAGAATCAGATGTCTCACAAGGCATTGTGACATTTGAATCCTGAGGAGGCTTGAACTCATTTCAAGCTTGATGTTTCTACATTCTATATTTTTGGGAGTGAGGCTTGGTCATTTATTCTAGATGTTCAACAAAAAGCCATGGAGAGGAAGAGCCAACCACTAATTTTTGTTGGCTACTATGAGGATGTGATGATGTATAGGTTGTTTGATCCTGATTCTAGAGATGTCTTGTTTTGGTGAGATGTTCACTTTGATGAGCATTATCCTCAGATGGAGCCTCCATCACCAACTTTTCCCTCACTAACCAATACTTCCTCTAATCCTTCGTAGGATTATGCATCCTCTAAGGAAGATCTTGATATTGATCCCCCTTCAACACCCTCACCATTTGTTTAGTGAGTGCCCAAGTGGGCTCATGATATTCTTGATGTAGTATGACTTATGGTAGGTGATCCTACGGATTCTCATTGCAGTCATGCTTAGACTTCTGGTATTGGACTATTGAGTCACGTCATTTCAGATGATCCACATAATTTTTCATAGGCAAAAGGACACTTAGAGTGGGATAAGGCTATGGATGAGGAGTACTCTTCTTTGATGAAGAACACATGGGATGTTTGTCCTCTTCCAAAAGGAAGAAGTTGGTTCAGTGCCAATGGGTGTACCATACCAAGTATGTTGTAGATTATTCTATTGACATGTACAAGGAACATCTTATGGAAAAGAGCTTTTCATAGGTTGAGGGTATTGATTACTTTGAGAATTTTCTCTTGTTTCCAAGATGAATTCTATTCACCTTGTACTCTTTCTTCCATCTTTACATGGATGGATAGTTTTTTAGATGGACGTGAAGAGTGCCTTTTTGCATGGAGACCTTCATAAGGAGATCTATATGGAGCAGCCTCATGGTTTTTGCAAGACTCTTCATTAGTATGCAAGCTTCAATGGTCTTTACATGATCTCAAACAAGCCCCTTGGGCTTGGTATGAGAAAATGGATTCCGTCTTGCTTGCTTCATAGTTCACTTGGTGTCATTTTGATCCTACAGTTTACATTCAATGTCATGGGGCTGAATTATTGATACTTGTGCTTTATGTAGATGATCTCATTATTATAGGTAGATCATCCTCCATGATACAGAGTATTTAGGGAGCTTTGAGAGTGTAGTTTGAGATGATAGACCTTGGACTTCTGCACTATTTTTTGGGCCTACAGGTTGTTCAATCTTCAGATGGGATAGCCATACTCTAGAAAAATTATGCTCTTGATATGCTTCATAGATCCAACATGCTTGATTTCAATACTGCTCCCACCCCTTTTTAGTTGGGTGTTGTTTTATCTACCACTTGCACTACTTCAATAGTGGATTGCACTTTATACAAACAACTTGTGGGTAGTTTGTTGTATTTGACACACACATGTCTTGATATTTCCTTTGTAGTTAGACTTGTCTCTCAATTCTCCCATGATCCACATAAGATCATTGGATAGCTTCCAAATGTATCTTGAGGTAAATTCATGATACTTCATGTTATGGCATTCACTACACATAAGGGGATTCTCACATTGTTGGTTATACAAACTCAGATTGGGGTGGTGATATTGATGATCACAAGTCTACTTCTAGATTTGTTTTCTATCTTGGTTCTAGTCCTATCACATGGTCTTAGAATAAGAAACATTTTCATGCATTATCATCTATAGAGACATAGTACAAGGTAGTTGTGCTACCTAGTCAAGAGGTTTTATGGCTTCAATAGTTGATGAAAAAGTTTGGATTTCCTCCTAATAGTCCCACCTTTTTTTGGTGTGATAATTAGAGCGCTATACACATTTCTTGCAACCTAGTTGAGCATCAACAAATGAAGCACATTGAGCTTCACATGCATTTCATCAGGCATATGATTCAAGACGACTCTTTGAGCTTGGAGTACATTCCCACTACTAAATAGGTTGCAGACATCTTCACTAAAACTTTTGCATCCTTGCAATATCTTCAATTGCATTTATCCTTGGGGTGAAGGAAGTTATCCTTGTGGGTCTCAGTGATGAGTCCTTCCTTCTTTTCTTGTTATCTCTTTTTGGATTAGGGTTTCTCCCATGTATTTTTCCTTATTTATTTTTTTCATAGATATTTGGTTGTGATTGGGTACCTCATTAGGCCTTGTTTATAGGACCCAAAATTGATTTCAACATTGTAGTTTCCTTTCTTTTTCATGCATTATTTGTACCTGCATTGTTGCTCATATTAAGGTTGAGTGTTAGAGTAAAGGGTTAATTTAACTTAATATATTAAATTAGCTTTACTCCTATCTTAATATTTACCTTTCTGCACTTACATTTCAATTTAATAATTAATTAGTAATTATTAAATGTTATTTACCTCTTAGAGTTTCCCTTTTAGGTTTTTCGTTCGCCTTCTATAAGGAATGATCTTTTGTAATTATCTCTCATTCTTTTCAATCTGATAATATAATTTTCATATTCTCAGAGAAAAATCATTGCCTCTTCTTTGTCTTTTCTTCTCTTTAACAGGTTCTTGCATGTAGGTGTTCTTCGGGTTTTGTGGATTTGCATTGCTCAAATCCTTCAGCCTATTCTTTAAAACCCTCAAGAGAAGTGGGGCTATGCTTGCCTATCATTTAATTTGCTGATGGTGTGTGGGTTGTGTAAGCTTCTTTGATTTTGGTTGGAGGATGACTTGGCTTTGTTGTTGTTGGCTATTTTATTTAGGGGTTTGTTAATATTTTACCTTATTCTCTAAGCCTTGTGCAGGGTTTCATGACTCCTTAAAAGTTTCTTTTTATTTAATAAAAATATCTCCATTCATAAAATGCATTATGATTAAACAAGATACTAATTAATGTTCAATTTAAGATAATATTCAACTAATGATGGAATGAATTTCTAAAAATTCATTAGAGAAATTAAATCTAAAATTTAAAACTAGAAAATATGTAAGTGTAGCATGTGTTGGGTTTGAAATAATTTAGTGTATGGTGACATAGTTCTCTAAATACATGTAATTTCTCTAAATACATGTAATTTAAGAGCATAAGTGATGGAGGTTATTCCCCTTACACACTTAACACATTCTCTGATACTATTTTGATGAAGGGTACTCCCCTTACACAGTCAACACATGCTCTAGTATCATTTGATGGAAGAGCACACTACCCTTACAAGTCATAACTAAAGATAAAATAAAATAGTCAAATATATATAAAAAAAATGATTCCCAAAGCATGTATTGACAACACTTGAAGATGATAAAAATGCTTGCAAATATTTGAGAATAAAATCTTTACAAATCTCTTGCAAGAGATCACTACAAATTCTTACAAGATGAGGCTAATAAAAACACTCTCCAAAAATAACCCATATGAACAACTTGGAAACTTGCAAAAGAAAATGTTAAATATTTATTATTCCATTGGAAATATACACTCCACCACTCCTACATATACTAGCCAAGTTGGCTTCCTATACAACTAAATACTAGAATCTTACAAATTCTTAAATATAAAATCCTTTCTTCTTGAGGATCTTACACTCCAACCCCATTCATAATCAATTTCCATCATTGATGCAATGTGATGGGTGTGCAAATTGCTTTTGTTTTTGTACATTCTTTATAACTTTTGCCTTGTCTTAAGCCTATTTAAACCCCTATTTTTCCATTAATTATTAAGGAATATAATGCATATAATAAAGTCTTAAGGTTTGAAATATTTCTTGAAAGAGTGGATGTTTAATGTATAAATATTGATCTACTATAGGAACTAAAGATGCGAGAATATGGAGTCAACCATTTAGCTAGAAGAACAGTTTTGAAGTTGTTGTTTTGTTACATTAAGAAAATAGTTTTGAATGGCTCAGTTTTGCCCATATGTTATTTTAGCCAGACTATTTTATAAATTGTTATGTATGACCAGTGACCAAAACAAACTATTATCCATGTTTAGGAAACAGGCTAGCAACCATTCTAGGTAGTTATCAATATGGTTGAACATTTTAGGCTATATAAGTGAATGTGAATCAAAAGACATATCATCTATAATCTATGAAAATACTTTGTTTCATATTATCTTTGAAGTTTTAAAGCATAGTCTTTTCAGTAGCAGTTGGCGTTTAGAATATCTCTCACCTAGCGAAATAGAGGAGGGCCCCCTCTCCAAAAACTTGGTAAGATTCCTATAGATTGCTCTGTAAGTATTTCAGTATTATTGATTTCGTGTGTTCCTTTCAAATTTTATTGTGTGCATTTATAAGAAGTTTTCTATATATATGTTTGCTAATCAAATCCATACAAAGCTTGTTGATTAATCAAGAATTCAATTGTTTGATGGAATCATTGGTTGCGATAGTCTTATAAAGGAATTGTTTGATATAAATCATTATTATGTTAGTATATAAATCTATTACATAATATTGTTCACTCTATTCTTCCTACTGCTTCCATTCAGCCTTGGTACTCATAATATCATTTTCTATATTCCTCCTACTGTATCCTTTAAGTCATTGAGCCATAATACTCACAACTTCCTGTCGCCATCTATAATACTGCCTGTCACCCCTTATCATACTTCCTGATGGATCCTGTATTTTGAACCAACATGTTGAAAAAAACTTCCTATCGTAGTCTAAGAAGAGTACAATTCTCACTAGACAAAAACTTTGTAATAAGCATTCATTGAGATTAATTATTTAGAAGAGCGTGATCAATTGTTTAGAGGCGTGTTAATAACATTCATAGCATTCATAAATGTATTGTGTTTAATTATTTAAAGGTGTGAAATTTAGATTATAATTCATTTGGAAAATTAATCCTAGGTGTGTGGAAATTTAGACAAGTTCAATTTATTAGCAAGTAGTAATTTGCATTCATAAATCTCTTGATTTATTATCTTCACCCCTTGAGCAAACAACCATGATATCTCTTGCAAGTCTATGATTCTCAGATTGACATTCTTAGGGTAATTTCAATTCAACTATATCCATATAAAAGCCATCTAATTGAACCCCAATTTTACCCAACATTTTTGGCGCCGTTGCCGGGGAGAGATATTAAAGGCGTGAAACTATAATAAATCAAGATAGGAATAGTGAGCCTTTGAGAAATCTTGAGCAATTGTCAACCTTGCTTAGGATAGTACCTTTGTCTTCCACTATAGTAAATAATTTAGGTGCATGGATAGGCCTAGAGATAGTCAAGGTAGATTTGTTAAGAAGGAATCTGTAGGTAGTTCAAAAATTCAAAAACCACAAAAAGAGAAAAATCCATCAACTATAGAAATCAAACCAAGCGGTGAAGTTAAAATCCAGCCATCCTCTCAATTCACCTCTCCTACTACACCCTTTGAAATTGCTGAACAATTTGCAAAGTCATACAAAATTAGGTGTAGTAAGCCTCCAAAGCCTCAGGAACAATCCTTTAAAACATGTTTTACACAATGGGCAACCAAAGTTTTGGAAGAAGTCATGGCTGGCAATGTCAAAAACAACAATGTAGGGGGAAATAATGCTAGAAACAATAGGAATGAAATAGTTCAACACAATATGACTTTTGAGTTCCCTATTCAGCCTCCTGTGGATGATGTCCTTATTAAAAACATCCCTCCCTCTGCACTTCCCATATTTAGAGGGTTAACCTCTGAAGATCCTAATATGTTCTATTTGAATTTGATGTCCTTTGTAATAGCTATGATTATCAAAGTGATGCACAAAAATTAAAGTCATTTCCAACTACTTTGAAGGATGCTGCATTACAATGGTTTATGAGTCTTAGGGACATTAGAACATGGAACCAAATGAAAGATGATTTTCTATCCAAATATCAAGAGTACTATAAGACCATAGAGGTATGGGATGAAATTTTTCATATGAGTTAGCATGAGGATGAATCTGTTGAAGATTTCTTAGAACATTTTTCTTTTAGCTTACAATGTTCAAGACACCCTGATTTAACCACAGATACTCTCAAAATGCTTTTCTTACGTGGAATTCAAGATGAAACCATGGATGCGTTAAATCTAATTAGTTAAGGTTATATTTCTAAATTATCTTTTGATGATATCTATGACATATGTAGGAATTATTCCCGATCTCATTGATCTATTCGAGGGCATATAAGTAAGTTTTCTACCATGGGTAATACATCGGGTGTTTCAAAATGTGAACTTGGTAATTTACTTGATGATCTTAAAATTGATTTATTAAATCATATGGGTAAACAAATTGACACTTTGTATTCTCGTAGGAAATATGAGAAGGCTGAAAAAGCCTTGGCAGTATATTGCCCGATTTGTTGGAAGAAGCATGGACCAAAAGATTGCCCTTACAATCAGACTCACATAACATCAATTGAGGAAGCAAGTAGAACTTCAACACTGCGACCTCTTCCTGAAGGGATGATTCCTATGAAATATGCTGAAGAACTAGTTTATCATATGGCCCCATGACACCCATTTTTTCCTAGAGGGTTTTCTAATGACCATTTTACTGGATCATCTTAACAATTCCCTACCCAAGGTCCATGCTATGGAGGTTGGAAACAACCCCAACCTTATTAGAAATGATCCCAAAATTTCCAATAGAATACACAACCATGGCATCAAGCATGGAGGCCATATGCACCACAAACCTCCTATCTGCCTCCACAACCTTATATGCAACCCTATTTTCCACAACAATCATTTCCTTCACCACCAATGATAAGTCCTTACCATCAATCCCAACAATTTCTTCCTCCTCCATCATCCTCAAATTTGATTTCAAATCCTCCTCAACCACCTAAATCTACTTCCATGCCAACTCAAGCAAATCCAAATCACAACAATAAGCCTCCACAACCACTTTATCATAATGAGATAGCCAATTTTCCTTCATATCCCATAAACATAGTGGAGTTGGATGGAGTACAACTCCAGTCTAGAAAAGCTCTTAAGGGACCTACTATTACGAAGGTTAATGACAAACTCGAAGAAGTTATAGAAAAAGAACTAGACCCTCCTTTTCTTGACCAATTTATTACTAAGAAAGACCCTAAAGAACCAACACCTGCAGGATTTGATCTTATAAATGAATTATGAAATGTTAACATCAAAATTCCTCTTTTGCAGGCTCTCAAGGATATTCCAATATACAATAAAATAGTACGTGAATTATGTACTCGACGATAGAAAAAGAAGGATCCAAAGACAATCCAAGTCATTAGATAGTTGGCAGAGTTAATGTTGGGGAATATCACTAATTCAAAATATGTAGACCCTAGCAGCCCTGTTATCCAGGTAAATATTGGTTCAATTGCTATTTCAAATACACTTGACTTAGGTGATGCCATCAATGTAATGACTAATGAGACCAAACTTAAATTATTGGAGGGACTTAAACCTACTCCTATGGTACTTTAGGTGGTTGACCGATCTTTAGTTAGACCTGAAGGGTTTATAGAGGATGTTATTCTTTCCATTGATAGTTGGGATTATCTAACTAATTTTATAATCCTTAAGCCAAAAGCTAAGTTGCGGGGGTATCCTTTGATTCATGGACGACCTTGGCTAGCAATAGCTAATGCCCATATTAATTGTCGAACAAGGAATATGGTTATCTCTAATGGTGACCAAACAAAAGAATTGACCTTGTATCCTCCTACCCAACCTTTGTTAGATATTGAGGAACCTACATGGATAGATAGTGATATGGAAGATCCTACCCCTATCCTCACCATTGGGCAAGCATCATATTGTGATGAACCAACTAATGAGACTCTTTTAGAGAACTTCCTTTAGAATAGGTATGAGCCTAATGATACCCTAGAAACCATGGTTTTTCCTTCTTGAGCCACTATTAATTGTCCTTTTGGAAAATTTCCTTTAGTAGGAAAAACTCGATCCATCCAATACTTTCTCATGTTACATCATCTTTTACCCCATTAGAGTTTATACACTCCATTATTATCTTTAGATCATCCACCACAGTCTATTTCTGATGCTCCCTCATCATCTAAACCTATGGAAATTCTACTAGGAAGAATGCTCAACATTAATCCACACTTAACACTTGCCCAAATTCAAAATCTTATAGATACGCTTAAAGAACATCAAGCTGCATTTGCATGGGAATATCAAGACATGCGAGGTATTCATCCAAACACTTGTACCCATCATATATACATCGAAGAAGGGATTCATCTGGTTCAACAACCACAACACTGACTTAATCCTACTTTACACAATGTGGTCAAAGAAGAACTCCAAAAATTATTAAATGTTGGTTTCATTTATCCTATTTTGGATACTAGGTGGGTATCTCCTTTGGTTGTTGTTCCAAAGAAAAATGGTAAGTGGTGTATTTGTGTTGATTATCGAGCTTTAAATAAGGCTACTAAGAAGGATCATTTTCCATTACCCTTTATTGATCAAGTTTTGGATACTCTTGCAGGGAAACAATTCTTTTCTTTCTTGGATGGATTTAGTGGATACAATCAAATTCGCATTGCTCTGGAAGATCAGGACAAAACTACCTTTACTTGTCTGTGGGGGACTTTTTCTTACAATGTTCTTCCTTTTGGATTATGTAATGCCCCCGCTACTTTTCAACGTGCAGTTCTAAGCATATTTTCTGATTTGGTTAATGATTGTGTGGAGGTTTACATGGGTTATTTTACCATCCATGGGGACACTTTTGAAGTAGCCAGAGACAACTTGGAAAAAGTGCTTAAGCGATGTATAGACACTAATTTATAAAAGTGCTTAAGTGATGTATAGACACTAATTTATCACTAAGTCATGAAAAGTGTCATATGTTGATGACTGAGGGCATTGTTTTAGGACACTTAATCTCCTCAAAAGGTATCCAAGTTGATCCCAAAAAGATACAAACAATCCAAGATCTTCCTACACCAGTCACCCAAAAAGATGTTAGAAGTTTCCTAGGACACATCGGGTACTATAGGAGATTTATTAGAAACTTCAATAAAATTGCCTCTCCTTTGTTTGCTCTGTTAGGCAAGGATGTTGCCTTCACCTAGACCCCTCAATTCTAGGAAGCCTTTGAAACCATTAAAGAAAAGCTAGTAACCACTCCCATCCTTAGAGGTCCTAATTGAGCACTTCCTTTCCATATCCATACAGATGCCTCTGATTCTTCCATGGGAGTAGTTCTTGGACAAAATGAAGATAATCTTTTCATTCCATTTACTACATTAGCAAGAACTTCACTGGTGCTGAGGTAAACTACATTGTCACTGAAAAAGAATTTTTAGCTATTGTTTATGCTATTAATAAATTTTTACATTATATTACTGGTTATAAGGTGTTCATTCATACTGATCACTCTACAATTCGGTACTTAATGAATAAGCCAATAGTCATAGGTCGGGTCATTAGATGGTTACTTTTACTACAAGAATTTGATGTTACTATACTTGATAAGCCTGGTCTAGAAAATGTGGTTGCAGATTTCTTATCTAGAGTGCAGAATTCAGATACTGATCCTATCCTTGTTGATGATACATTTCTTGATGAACACCTCTTCGCCATGTCCACCAAGATTCTATGGTATACTGATATTGCCAATTACTTGGTTACATGAAAATTCCCATCTCATTTCTCTCCTCGAGAATGCCGAAAGCTAGTCGGTCTCAGTGGGCAATATACTTGGGTCAATGGTCTTCTCTTCTGTACTAGTATTGATAATATCATGCGATAGTACATTCTTGAGGAGGTTGTCTTTGATATTCTCCATGCTTGTCATACTGAACCTTGTGGTGGACACTTTGCTGCTCAATGGACTGCTCAAAAGATTCTTACTGTAGGTTATTATTGGCCTACACTTCATAAGGATTGCAGCGTTATGTCCAACATTGTGACCAGTGCCAATGTATGGGTCATCCTATACGATCCGATGAAATTCCACTTCACCCTCAGCTCTCCATTAAACCCTTTGAAAATTGGGGTCTTGATTTCATTGGACCTATCAACCGACCTTCCAAAAACAAGGAACATATTCTTTTTTGTACAGATTATGTTACAAAGTGGGTTGAGGTGGTTGCATTTAAGCATGCTTGAGATACCAAAGTTTTTGAATTCCTATATTCTAAGATC
Organism: Cupressus sempervirens; assembly: GCA_028749045.1. Classification (NCBI taxonomy): domain Eukaryota; kingdom Viridiplantae; phylum Streptophyta; class Pinopsida; order Cupressales; family Cupressaceae; genus Cupressus; species Cupressus sempervirens. The sequence goes on along the minus strand of CM053788.1, from coordinate 54,764,124 downwards.
TTCACTCACTTTGGTGTTCCACGTGAGATTACTACTGATCAAGGACCTCAGTTCACTTCAGACCTCATTGCTACACTTATCAAGGAATATGAAATTTGCCACAGAAAGTCATCACCTTATCACCCCCAGGCTAATAGACAAGTCGAGGTAACTAATCAAGAATTGGAGAATATTCTTACTAAAACTGTTGCACTTCATAAGCGTGATTGGGCCACACAACTTCCTGAAGCCGTGTGGGCCTATTGTACTACGTGGAAGACCACCACTAGTCTGACCCCTTATGAATTGGTTTATGGTAAGAAGGTTGTATTTCCTATTGAGTTTGAGATTAAGACTCTTCGAAGTTCCCTTCAACTCAAATTGAGTCTCTCTAACACTCAGAAGGAACGCATCACATAGCTCCACTCCCTTGATGAGTTACATCAAGAAGCACTTTTGCATACTAAACTTGTTCAAAATCAAAGAGTACTATGGCATGACAAACACATTTTCCAGTGTTCTTTTCAACTTGGTGATTGGGCACTTCTATACGACTCTTAGTTCCAGGATTTCAAGGGCAAGTTTCATGCAAGATGACTCAGACCTTACAAAGTTGAGCGTGTCTATGGAAATGGTGTAGTTCAGCTTCCCATTGTAGACTTTGAATGTCACATGTTCCTTGTTAATGGTCATCGACTGAAGCTATATAAGAACCCTCTCTCTAGGGAAGCCTTCTTTGTGGAACTTTCCAAGGAACTCACTATGGTTCCTTCTAGTTTCCTTCAACATTGATCTCTCTCTCTCTCTCTCTCTCTCTCTCTCTCTCTCTCTCACACACACACACACACACACACACACACACACACATCTTTATATTAAATTTTAAAATAAGAAAGAAAGAGAGAAAAACATCTAAAAAGATCCAACAATGAAAACTAGTCTCTGGCATTGTTGGCGAACTACCGGTTGAAAACTAATTCATCAGTGATCGGTAGTTGTAAGCTCTCTAGAAGTGAAAACTAGTTCACCAGTGCTTCCAGACGACACTTGATTGAAAACTAATTTTTCAGCGGTCTTGTGTCATAAATAAATAAATTTAAAAAAAGAAGAAAGAAGACAATCTTTGATGGTTGTGATAGGAGGTTTCCTTGTTCCTTTCACCCTTCTCTTCCCATCATAATAGCCACCACCATCTACCACTCCTCTTTGCTAGCTGCGACAAGAGGTTTCTTCGATCTTGTCAACATTATCTCGACGTCCTTCATAAATCACTCTCCTATTGCTCAGAGTTCTTCGGTGGCCTACATTGCCATGTGTCTCTCTGCTATGGTGGCCATTTCCTTGCAAATCTTTTTACGACAAATTTTTCTTTGTCCTTACGTGCCTGCTATCATTTTTCCTTGTGGTTGGTGGCTCTATACTTTCCTTGTTGAGACGATCTTCATGAATTTGTTGATAGCTTCACCTCGACTTCCTCGTTGTCACCACATCAAGAAGTATTTTCTCACCTTATGCTTTATTTTATGTATTGTATTTTCTTGATGATTACTTGGCATGATTGGGAAAAATTAGCTAATTAAGTTGGGGGGCGGGGAGGGGGGGGGGTTATGTGCCATGCAATCATTTTCACATACACCCTTATTGGGTCATCATTTCCATGCCATTTATTACATGCTCCTTTCCATTATTTGTGATTCTGCACTAGGTCACTTCTACACGAGCCTTTTTTCCTTACTAATTAATTACACCTACCTTGCCATTATTACTACTTTTTGATGGTATTGTCCTCATTTCCCTGTTGCTAAATCTGTTTCATACTTCCTGTCATTTTCATTCTCACTGTTACTTTTTGCTTATTTTCCACTATGATAAACTTTTCAAATTCTGTCATCATGGGGGGGGAAAACATCTTTGCTTTGAACTAGAATCCTTGGACAAGTTATATGCTGAGAAGGAAGCCTTGAAAATTATCTCTCATGTTGGATGGACAAAATTCTTCAAACGCTTGTGTGGATTTGATGTGACCATAGCTGTAGAATTTGCTTCAGGATTTTAGGAAACTCATGCTACTGTTTGAGGATTACAATTTCCTATGAATTTAGGGACAATTGCAAAAGTCACCGGTCTACCCCAAATTGGTGATCTTTTCTTCCCTATTTCATCATCCAGGGTTACAGATTTAAAGCCTCATAAAAAGTAGTTTCTACAATGAGGAGAATCGGTTGAAAACATCTAGGGGTAAGGGGTAGCGCCAAAATCACTTCTGGAGCCATGGGATGCTATTGCAAAATTTTTAATTCATTACATCACATGCGAAGGACATTTCAAGTATGTATTTTCCCACCATTTCTACTTAATGTTACATTTGTGATATGGTGTTCTTGTTAATCTACCATATTACTTATTTTGCTCCCTAAAACGGTCCTATGACTAGTATAATTAGGGACATGCTGATTCCTTGGCCCACCATGGATTAATTAAGCTCATTGTTAACCATAACCTTTGCTTGGCTCAACTAGCTCTCGAATGGTATGCATTTGTGAATTAGACCCATATACAAAACCCTCAACCTCCTACCATTGATAATACCCACAAAGCTAGTTCTTCCAAAAGTGACGTTTGAAACCCTCAAGCTTACCAAAAGAAAAAGCCTTAAAGCTTAAAGGAAAAGCAGAAAATGAAACCCCAAAACTTAGCCCTCATCCCATGATTACGTGACAGAAACAACATACCCCTAATAAGTTGCAAGGGTTAGTTGAAACAATAGAATCTACAGGTGATATGGAAATTTTGGGAACAAAAGAACCCCAAATAGAGAACACCCAGCTTTTAAGAAGAATGAGAAACTAGGAGCATAGGAATAAAAAACAAAAACAACAAAAAGAAGACTCTACCCCTAAGAAACCAACTTCTGAAGAAGAAGAGCCACCTGAACAATGAAATGAAGAAGAAATTGAACACCATGATATCAAATTCAAAAAAAAAATTGGTGAAGAAATTGGGGAGGGCACTAATGTTGAGATTAATGAAGAAAGGGGTACTATGGAAGATCAGTAGGAGAATCTTGAAACTACAAAATTACAGGAAGATGTCCATGAAGAGCATGCTCAACAAGAAGAGGCCATAATGCATGAACACTCCAATACTAATACTGATATGGTCCTTAATTTATCAGGGTATAAATGTCGAGCATCCTCTTCTTGAAACTGCCCTTGCAATGGTTAATATTAGTAAAGATAACTCCCTGTCGCTCTTACAGTTCAGAATGACCCCAATCCAATTGCTATAGGAACAAGTGGAATTCATGACTTTCCTAATGTTGAATAGGGTATGTCACTCTTTTCTAATGCACAATTATAGAAAATGGTCACTCAACTCAAACAATACAATCAATAGTTGCAGTTACAGTTACAAGCACTCGCCTCTTAGGAAAAGGGAACCATTGGTGCAACCAGAGTTGAAGCAGATATAGATATATTCAATGTGAAGCCTATTGGATCCAGCCAAACACCTCATTTGCATGAGGACATGCAAAACCTTTAAGCTGGGGGGAATGATGGATGTGCAAATTGCTTTTGTTTTTGTACATTCTTTATAACTTTTGCCTTGTCTTAAGCCTGTCTAAACCCCTATTTTGCCATTAATTATTAAGAAATATAATGCATATAATAAAGTTTTAAGGTTTGAAATATTTCTTGAAAGAGTGGATGTTTAATGTATGAATATTGATACATTTTGATTCATTCTACTACAGGAACTAAAGCTGTGAGAATATGGACTCGGCCACTCAGCTGGAAGAACAGTTTTGAAGTTGTCATTTTGTTACATTAAGAAAATAGTTTTGAATGGCTCAATTTTGGCCATATGTTATTTTAGCTAGACTATTTTATAAATTGTTATGTATGGCTAGTGACCAAAACAAACTATTATCCATGTTTAGGAAATAGGCCAGTGGCCATTCTAGGTAGTTATCAATATGGTTGAACATTTTAGGCTATATAAGTGAATGTGAATCAAAAGACATCATCTATAATATATGAAAATACTTTGTGTCATATTATCTTTGAAGTTTTAAAGCACGGTCTTTTCAGTAGCAGTTGGTGTTTAGAATATCTCTCACCTAGCGAACTAGAGGAGGGCCCCCTCTTGGGAAACTTGGTGAGATTCTTGTAGATTGCTTTGTAAGTATTTCAGTATTATCGATTTCGTGTGTTCCTTTCAGATCTGATTGTGTGCATTTATAAGAAGTTTTCTATATATATGTTTGCTAATCAAATCCATACAGAGCTTGTTGATTAATCATGAATTCAATTGTTTGATGGAATCATTGGTTGCGACAGTCTTATAAAGGAATTGTTTGATATACATCATTATTCTATTAGTATATAAATCTATTACATAATATTGTTCACTCTATTCTTCCTACCACTTCAATTTAGCCTCGGTACTCATAATATCATTTTCTATATTCCTCCTACTGTATCCTTTCAGTCATTGAGCCATAATACTCACAATACTCACAACTTCCTGTCGCCATCTATAATACTCCTTGTCACCCCTTATCATACTTCCTGATGCATCCTGTATTTTGAACCAGCCTGTTGAAAACAACTTCCTATCGGAGTCTAAGTAGATTACAATTCTCATTAGAAAAAAACTTTGCAATAAGCATTCATTGAGATTAATTATTTAGAAGAGCGTGATCAATTGTTTAGAGGCATGTTAATAACATTCATAGTATTCATAAATGTATTGTGTTTAATTGTTTAAAGGTGTGAACTTTAGATTATAATTCATTTGGAGAAGTAATCCTAGGTGTGTGGTGATTTAGACAAGTTCAATTTATTAGCAAGTAGTAATTTTCATTCATAAATCTCTTGATTTATTATCTTCACCTCTTGAGCAAACAACCGTGATATCTCTTGCAAGTATACAATTCTTAGATTGACATTCTTAGGGTAATTTTGATTCAACTATATCCGTATAAAAGCCATCCAATTGAACCTCAATTTTACCTAGCACAATGAAAGACAATATAATTCCCAAAGGAGATGTCCTAGCCACCAAAAAATAACCACACAAAAAAAGAATAACGATATCTCAGAGATTTTACAACACATATTCTCATAATAGAATCATCCAACATGCTCGACTGTAAGGCCTTCTAGGTTACAACCAAATACATCAGCGATTACAATAATAGTTTGGAAAGACCTTGCAAGATCCAAAATTTTGCTATCCCAAACCCAAAATTTGGTAGAAATCCCAAGAAGAGTCTAAACTTGTTCTCGCAAGCCACCAAGCAACCTTCTTGTTTCCCAAGCCCACACTTAGCTACTAGCTTTGCTAAACTTTGCTCCTCCCAACCACTCCTTGTTGAACTCTATGCTGAATGAATCCCTTAAGACATCACAAGATCCTCTACTTATACTAAACCAAGCCATACGTTGGCCTAGAAAGTTACGTTAAATACACCCTTACATTAAATAAACCCTTAAGCCAAAAGTTGGCTTGGCAACAAACATTAAATAAATGAAATAATAAATAGTAAGGACAAGCCCCAAGTTTACAAGACATAACTTAATCATATATTATCATAAAATTATTCCCCCTTAGGAATAGGTCCACATGCCATCCGAATATCCAAATACAAGAGCGCATAAGCTAACTCCCTTGGATCAAAGCTCACAAATACAATCTCCAAGGTCTTCCCAAGAAACAAGAACACGTTACTAGCAACCACTAGAAAGGCTCTAACTCCAAACAATCACTCTAATCATTATGCATACATAGGACAAGGTCCAACAATATGCCTTGAACACCTTTCCAACCACATGAATAATAAGTTCTACAAAATCCAAGATCGATGCTCCTGCATCAGACTCCCTAGGTAGATAGAAAAGTATGTCCCATACTTTGATGCCAAAATAAATTTTTGCAACCAATTTCATCTTCACCAAAGGCTTCTAATTCATCTTAGACATAGGAACACATTTGCACATCAACCATCTCTGCTTCAGTCATCCAAAAGTTTGAATTGAAAGAATCTCAACAAACCAATCAACATGTTTACTCCCAAGAACAAACTAGACATAATGCTTCACCACTAATTCCTGCAACTGATTGCAACCAACCATAATAACATCCTCAAACATGATATCCATGTTAGCAACATCATGTAACTCCAAAACCAAATCAACAACATGTAAGCTCAAATGTAAATCCTCAACCATGTCAATGATTGGAAAATCAACAACATCCAAATCCACATCAATAATAACATGTATCCTCAACCACATCAACAACATGTAAATTCAACTCCATATCAGTAGCAACATCTACATCAACAAAAGAATCTCCAACCATAGAAGTAACAACATGCAAATCCAAAACCATATCCACATTAAAAAAAAAATGGAAATTTAAATCAACCATATCAGAAGTAACTTGAACATCCTTAATCATCTCAGCATCAACATATGAATTCGGATTCATATCAGCAACCATATGCAAATCCATATTCATATGAAAATTCTTAAATCAGCAATCTCATCATCCACAATAAGATGCTTTGCAATTTCCATGTTAGAAACAACCAACTGATCATGAAAAAAAATTCTCCTTTCTAGTCTTAATAAGGTTAGGAACCTCTTCAGTAAGCTTAGGTATGTCAACAACAACCACAAGTTGCTTTATAGGTTTCATATCAGACTCCACAAACTGATCAACAAATCCAACTACACATACCTCTTCAACTTTAATGAAGTCATCCTTTACCTCTTCCTCATCAGGAGAGTGTCTTCTTCTTTGAAAAATCCTTCTAATAGGACATACAACTTTCTTCTTGATTGGTAGACTCCAACTCTAGTAATCTCTGCAAAACTCAACTATCCTTTCCTTGATTCAATCAGTTAAATTAAGTTCTAACTAAGAAAAATTCTTTGTTAGCTTCATCTCCACCATAGCACAGATATCTACAATCTCTCTAGGGTCCAATCTTCTCGAAGGAATCTTCCAAGATCTTCAAAAACCCTTTGCAACAAATCACAACCTAGATCAAACCTTCCATCTTCACAACCATCTACATATCAAGATCCATATGTGAGTCCTCTATAATTGTAGGTCAGAGCCACAACCTACCACCTCACAACAAAGATATCTAGAACTCCAAAAAGAACAATCCACCAAATGATCAAAACCAACTCCACAAGATCAACCAGCTCCACATGATCAACTAGCTCTATAAGATCAACCAACTCTTCAAGATCAACCAACTAGATCACAACTAGCTCTGATACCACTTGATGTAGTATAGGATATGAGAATCCCCAAAGGAGATGTCCTAGCCCCTAGAAAATAACCACACAACAGAAGAATAACAATAAGTCAAAGATTTTGATCAATTGTAACACATTCTCATAATAGAATAATCCAATGCACCCAACTGTAATGCCTTCCGAGTTATGATCAAACACATCAAAAATTACAATAATAGTTCTACAAGACCTCAAAAAATCTAAACTCTAGCTAGCCTAGACCCACAATTTGGTGGAAACCCCAAGTAGAGTCTAAACTTGTGCTCACAAGACACCAAGCAACCTTATTGTTTCCCAAGACCACACTTAGCTACTAGCTTTGCTAAACTTTATTTTTCTTAGCTACTCCATCTTGAACTTCATGCTAAATGAGTCACTTAAGACATCACAAGACCCTCTACTTATACTAAACCAAGTCACAAGTCAGCCTAACAAGTTACATTAAATACACCCTCAAGCCACAAGTCGTATTGGCAATAGACATTAAATACACAAAATACTAAATACTTTGGACAAGCCCCAAGTTTACAAGGAATAACTAACTCATATGACATCATAAAAGTACATGCCCTTAGGCATAGTTCTATGTGCCATCGAACTATCCAAATCCAAGAGCGCATAAGCCAACTCTCTTGGATCAAAACTCACAAATACAATCTCCAAGGTCTGCCTAGGAAATAGGAACAACCACCATAAAGGCTCTAATTCCAACACGATCACCCCAATCATCGTGCACACAAAGGATATAGTCCACCAATATGCCTCAAACACATTCCTAACCTCATGAACCATAAGGTCTAAAAAATCCAAGTTCGATGCTCTTGCACCAATGATACACACAATACTTCCCACCTAAAAGACTACAAAGATAACCATTGTGGGATCAAAGGTAGGTGCAAGTACCCTGCTACAAATATTTATTGCATTATGTAATTGAATTAATGATTTCAATATTTTATCAAATAAGAAACTTTCCACAAACTTTTGAAATGTCACCCATGAACCTTGATAAATGAAAAGTAACAAAAAGTAACTTAATGGTTTAAAAAAAATTCAGATTCATTTAATTTTTTAAATTTTTTTCCCTTTTTTAACCCTTTTCTTTTTCCTCTTCTTCTTATATATTTTTCTCTTCTCTCTCATTTTATTTGGATGATGCAAGCTTTCTCTTACAACTGAGGTGCTCCCACATGAATAAGTGAGATACTTTAGAATTTGATTGAAAATATAAATCAATTAAATGTATGCAATCCAATTAAAAAGATTAAAATAATAAGATATGAAAGTATAAGATATAATAGGTTCACTAAAATTTACTATATGAAAATGAACTGTCTAGCACAATAATGCAAACTATAAACCATTTCCAAACAACATTGCATTAGGGGACAATCAATTAAGCCCAACTTTAGACCCTAGGGAGGGTTAGACACTTAATGGTTGATTTTTCTCTTTTGATTTCATTGTCTAGATATGAAAAGAAAATAAAAGAAGCAGGCTAAATGGTGCAAAAATTATCAACACCAACATCTATAGACAAATCCATATCTGCAAATCACTCGAAATGTATAGAATTGGACATAAGATGGAAAAATTAACTTGCATATATGATATTTGAGCTCAAAATGGTTGGACAATGGTGTTAGGATAAAACCACAGACAGAAATAAAAACTACATGCAAATATAACCAATAACAGAAAATAACAGATCACACAGAAATGAACAAAAGGCACCAAGATTTAACGTGGTTCACCCAATCCCTGGGCTACGTCCACCAAACAACAAGTCCAATCTTATTACAATCCAATGATTACAACCTGATTACAGTTTGTAATCCCTTACAACTCAACACCGCCGCAAGAACCAATTTTGCATCACATTATAAAAATAATCCCTAACCATGAGCCCTTTTATACAAGTATTAAACCACTTTAGGGTTATAACATGTCGGCCATAAATTAGCCATAACTTTAGTGGCGAATCTATGAATAGTACCAAAAAAAAAAATTCAGGGCGATGCCCCGAACCCCACAAAATTATGGAGTATGTACAATACTTTCCTGATCAGTCACCACAATTTAACAAATGGAGCTAGGTGGCATAGTCTCCAAAAGTGTCTTAGATGCAAAACATGGGCCAAATTGGTCATAAGAGCCTCTAAACCACTTTTTGGTCAAAATATGAGGACAATAGTGGTAGTTGACATTATCTAGGTTTTGTTGCTAAATTTTGTTTAATTGTCCCTCTCTTAGTTTGCATTATGCTCTTGTGCATTCAAATTGAACACAGGACTTTCTTTTGAGTATGAAAGTGCATTAAAAGAGAGAAAAATGGTGTTAGGTTATATAGAGGCTTGCCTCAGTCAAACCTTGGGTAGGTGTTAATCTTAGCTACAATAATTCTATCTGGAAAGAGAGCTTTCCATTGCAAGGAAAATGGTAAATATGTAATGAAATAATGAATTGAAGCACTTAAATGAAGTTATTATACCTTTGATTGATTATGTAATGCTCTTCAGATTATCCCTCCATACATGTTGATGAAATTACATGATAAATCATCTACCAACATACTTGAAGACACCTTGTTGTAGCTTGTTAATCCTTGCACTTAGATTTGGTCTCACGGAAGAATTATTTCTTTTTAAATTAAAACTTACCGAATGAGATGATAAAATGAATTAGGACTCATGACGTATATGGTTCTCAAGGTTATTTTGTATTTTGGCAGACTTAACTAGATCTCAATATCAAGACTAGCTTCCATAATATTAAGGCTAATATAATAGTCTACTAAAATATCAACCAAAAAGTGTCTAATTGTGTTTGAGCCACATAGTTCTAACAAATAGGCCCCGATTTAAGAGAAGTGAGATAATAGGGCCCTAGTATTAATTTTGGAATTTATAGTAGGATGTCCAATATTTAAGTATGGGATAAAGTGCTTTGAATTTAAAAATAGGATAGAACCTGAAATAAGTTAAAAATGATATACAAAAAAATGTACACTAAAGTAAGGGCAGAAAGAGGAGTACAAAATTGTAAGGAGTTACAATTTACGATGACATAGTACTGGTTAAAAATGCGACTTCATGAAAGAAGAACATTCATTCAAAGCATTTAATATTTTTAAAATTCAAGATATGAAGTATTTAAAAAAGAAAGTATAATTACACATGTGAATGTGTGGGGCATTGTGTGATACTTAATCATAGTATTGTGTACATGTAGTACCAAGGTTCAACCCTTTATTAGGTCATCATGGTTCCGATTTTATTCTATTGTAAATTTATTATGCTCATAATTTTGAACATTTGTGTTGATGTTGATAGTGTGTGCAAGTGACTTAGCACTCCAAACCATCATTGGATTAATGTGCTCACATACTTTTTGAGCTAGTGTGTTCACATGCTATATGCCCTTGGACTTAATGTGCTTGCATATTGTGCTCACATGTTTGAATTATTCATGTTCATGATGAGAATGAGGTCCCCCATTTAGGACCTCACTTGAATCAAAACAAACTAAAAAATCATCTATTCATCGACCTATATAAATTTAAAAAAATAAATATGAGAAGGGTACCAGTAATCTATATAGTTAACTTTGCACACTCAACTTCTAAATGGAACACGAGATTTCAACATTATTTTTTAATGCCATTATATTAAACTTGATTGCAATTACAACTATTGTTTTGGATTCTAAGTATTGGAGATGAACATTATGGGAACCCTTGCGCACAAAAGGGTCAAAAAGTGGTAATTTAGAAACATCACCTAATACAACCCCAATTCCTACTTAAATATGCCCCAATAATCGTGTACTACAACCGCCTCAATAATTTGTACAACTAATCCAATGCACATTTCTTTGATAATTGTTTTTATCAACACTTCTAAACAAATGCTCTAATAGTTGTGCACTATGTGCACCAATAAAATCTCATAATTCATCTATTTAAATCTTACAAAATTTAACTATAGAAACTACAAGACTGACAATTGATCTCCAAGTAACAATGCATGTTCCCATTTATACTTCTATTACGCTACAAGTTCACCCACCAATATGCAAGTTAAAATGTAAATATAAGAGACATGAAGTATGAGGATAATTTTTAGAAAATAATATGGGTTTTGGAAATTCAACAAATTGCCTCAAAGCGAAGGAGAACATGTCTCACAAACTCTATTAATACAATTTACCTGCTTAGGAAAAGGGGTCAAAGCACATTTCAATTTGCAAAACACAATTTTTTTTGTTTGAATTTTAGTAGTTTAACAACGATGGGAATGTAGATCATGAACTTAGCAAACAAAATTTTGCAAAAGCCCATCGTATTTTGAGGATTATAGAAACTACATGAAATATCTAGTGTAACACAGCAACTCACACCCCCTCGTAAACCTCGAAGTACCCATCCTTGAGACGTCCTCGCACTGGGTACTCAAATACTTGAGTACCCCCACCTCTACCTTTCTGCAACCATGCTGCCACTGTGATGGGTACTTGAATTTCTATTTGATTTTTTGATTTTTGAATGTCACCATTGGGTATGTAATATATTACCGTGTTGCATGTTCAATGGCTCTAATTCATGTTGGGATTTTGCTATGTTCAAGTATTTTTATTTGGTATGTTCTATTGAAACATCATTTCATAACTAGCATTTCAAATTCTATATGTATGCTATACAACACCCCTCCCCACCTCGTCCTTTCCTTGCCGCCGTCCACCCCCACTGTCCTCAAAATGAGGCCCATTTTCTCCGTGTTTTGTAAACTTGTCCTGGTGTCTTGTTGTCTTGACATACCCCAGTATTGATGTTACACTAGAAATATCATCTTGTATGGAGTTCAGCCACATCGAAATGGTTGTCTATTAATCTATATAAAACATATTAACTTAGAACCACTCATTGACAAGTATGTATTCAAACACCAAAACACCAAAGGCGAGTGTTGGTGATGGACCCGCTAGAGTACAAACTTTTTACTATAGTTTTGTTTATTTCTTTAAAATTAATAATTAAAAAGATTACCTAGATAAGCAAAGAATGAACAGCCATTGCAGCATGGAGAGACCGGTAGTACTCTTCCCCTAGAGATCTTGCTTTGTCATAACAATATATCCCTTGGTTTCAAATTTGAGAAGAACTTGCAAAATGATAAAGCTTGATTGTTTCGTGCTAGGAACCGGTCATTACATCACACAAAACTACTCATTGAAAGAAACATATCAAATGCATGCATGGACCTTCGTCCGTTTCTTGACCTTCATCGATTACACAACCCAAGTTTTAGAATAACGTGCCTTGAAGCATCACATCTTTGGAAGTACAATTTGTTTGGCAGAGCTTAGTCCGCTTGCATGGCTTATACGTTGCAGTAAAATGAAGATTATAATCCATAATGTACAGCAAAGAACAAGTTCCATAACATTCCCTGCACGGTTTCTTTTCCTTTCTTCTTGTCTTTACCGTTTTACTCCTTACACGGAAATCCACCACACACGTAAAATGGAGTGATAATGCCTTTTGTTCCCAAAATTCATTACTCCACACTGTACAAGTGTCTAAACCCTCTGTTTCATCATTTTATTTATATGGAAAGTTAGGAAGTAACCTTTTTTGTCCTGTCATAGACCAACGTCAATTCATCTTCATCATTTTAGACAAATGAAGCAACGAATCCCAACATGGCAGAGACTTTTGAGTTGAGGGTTGCGTAAACTGAACCCTCTGCACTTCTCTGCACTGCATATTTCATGTCAACAAGAAAGAAAAAAAAAAGAAAAAAAAGTACAGTTTTAACCCTGATCAAATCTGTGAAAATCATGGAGGATATTGAAATCAGTTAACCCGTGACATCAATATGCCTATAATTCTCTTAGATGAGGAACTTTATAAACATACAAGTTGAAAGCTGTCAAAAACATATGGAGAAACCAATTTTATTCTGATTTGAAGTTGACAACTGTTTGCTAAAATGATTTAGAGATTAGTTTGTTGCGAAGTTTACTATAATTTCTGATTTGAAGTTGACAACTTTTTGATTAAATGATTTAGATATTAGTTTGTTGTGACGTTTACCATTTTCTCAATTTTAAGATCTCTTTTTCATCTCTGCTGCTGCCATTGCTGGTTATTACCAAACTGAAACGAAAAGCAGTCTTACATCACTGAAAACTATATACATGAATCCCACTTGGATAACTTTGACATTTTTGCTAAGCTCGGAGAACAGGAGCTTTTTGAAAAAGAGCTCTGACATTAGGTTTATTTAGCAATAACAGAGATTGTTCTGTCATCGATCAGGGCAGAATACAGTTCAGATGAAAAAGTGAACTTGACCAAGAAGTTGAATTCAGAACATTACGTGATTCTGGATGCATTTAATTATATCAATACAAACTCTTGGGTATGAAAATTGAAAAAATCATAATCCAAACTCTCTATATTCAGAAGGCTGAAGACATGACCAAGTCCTCTTCAATGACTTGTCATAATGGTAAAATACAATACAATATATTAAAAATAGCTGGATAGTTGAACGATCTTTATGTTTCAAATAGATGCAAGTTCATAACAGAAGGGCTGATATTGAAAAGGACATGAAAATATTGTAGATCTTTGTTTTGCCGTTCCATAGACTGCTCTCTCTCGTAGACATCATTAAAATATCTTCATTCGTTCATTCAACCCCTGCCACATGCTTTGTGTCTTTACTGACTTACCGTATCGCAGATTTGAACTACTCACATTCTTAATAAGAATGTATTTTTATACTGAGAATGAGGTTTTTCATTTGTAACCTCACTTGTATCATACCGAACTAATAATTCAAGTATTCACTTATATGACTTACATATATAGACAAGTAGATAACTCTGTCAGACTAAACATATTCTATGATAAAGATTTGGCTGCATTCAAGGATTGAAGAGCTTATCTCCACATTTGCATTTCCAACTCATGGGCTTGTAATTAGAGTATTCTTGTGTACCAGCAGCTGGTGTGTTGGGATCTCTGCTAATTTTCCTGTTCTGTGGCACTGCAGGGACCTGCACTGCTTCACATGGCTTGCATGAATTGCACTTGCTTTGACATCTTGGCGGTTTTGATCCTATCTGTGATTTCAGTTCAACAAGCTCGTACCTTTCACTGCCTTGGTATAAATCTGTCTTCTGCAGAGCAAGAATAACAACTGTTATAACAACTTTCTAATTGAAAACTATACGACAAAGACCTGAATAATTATATTAATGCACTAAGTACACACCTCATCCATAGGCTGATGCGCTTCATATCTGGCCTTATCCAGAAGGTGAGCTGTATCCACTGGAGGAGACCTTCCTGCAAATGAATTTGAACTCTATGTTTGAATTAAATGGAAAATACCATCATATAGAATATTAAAAGCTTTTAAGTAGTAATGTCACCCAAAATAAAATGATAGGATGTTTCTGAAAGTGTTGTAATAAATGTTTTGAGTCATGACAACGACCAAAACACTCTCAACTACAACTAAGTCCTCTTCCTTACAACAAATTCTCATCCACATTAAATTTATGAGTCACAATACCCACAAACTCGGAACATCTAGATTAGATTGTGTGTTTTCAGCATCAACTTTTTGAATCACACTCTGTGATCCATCATGGGAATGAATAACAAAAAAAATGTATAACAGAAAATAGGAACGTTCAGTTGAATGAACATTGAATGTATATTGATTCATCCCTCCCACAGACTCGTTGAGATCATTCGGTTGAATCCACATCAAATTTATAATGACTGACAATACCCACAAACTCCTAGAGATCATTCAGTTGAACACAATTAAAGATTTATAGTAAATTGACTAACATTGAACTTTTTTTCTAAATATATGAAGATCAATAATCCTCACCATTGATAATAGAGACGGAAGACAGCAGTATGATCATCTGAAGCCAAAAGAGCATGAATCCACAGCTTGTTTTGACTAGCATGACTCCAAATGTATTTCCTTTTATGAGCTATTCTCTCTCTTTTATATAGAACTAAACAGCTTAGGATTCCAATGTGAAGATTTCTTATAATTCCTACACCACTATAAAGGAAGCTGCCTGTAGTACTGCACTTGTCCCAAATGAAATCTTGAACCATGTATTGCAAATAATTTCATCAAACAACATCACTGAAATCCAAACCTAACGCACTGAAATCACTAAAACAGCTTCTTCTCCACTACAAACAGTACAAGATCAGGCAAGAAAGATCTCAGGTTGAAGCAGATTTTAAGCCAAGGGATTGTTTAAAAGCTACCCAAAACTTCTATGAAAAAGGTCATCCAAAATAACCCATCAAAACCCAGTAGAAAAAATCACCCCTTATTTGAAATCCAACAAAATGTTGAATGGCTCAACAATTTGAGCCCTGCTCTCTCTTTCAACTCAAAAATCACCCAACAGACTCACCACTACAAAAAAAATTCAAAAACACAGAACTTGTTGAGAAATCTTGAAGAAGATGATTAACATAGACTCATGATAGAAGAATGAAAGCTATACAAATAGGGAACTTCCAAAAATGGGAAGACACAACTACACAACTAGACAACCTAAAGACCTCAAAATGTCCTTGTTTCTAAATCACCACAATTTGGCCTTCCAGCTATTATCTATACCAAATAAGGCTTTCCCACTCTGCACACATTTTCAGCTCTGCACATTTGTCAATTCATTACCAAGTACACAGAAAAAAATTGGGTTTTACAGACAAATTTTCTTCACGTAAACACAAGGGAGGGCTCAAGGGAATGTGATTGAAAGAGAAAAGCGTGTAATGTTGGCAAAGAAATTTGGGCCGCCCTGAATTATTCCTTGGGTTAGTTGCAATAAGCGGAAGCCCAAGATTCTGTTAACTGACAGACTGAATGAATGTCCGGATTTCATCAGGCTCAGTTTGCTTTGGTTTCTTCGACAGAGTTGTATTTTGCTTGTGTGTTGGCCTACACTCACACGCTAACGTAATGTCAAGAGTAGGAGCTCATTAAAGTTTATACGTTTAACAGGTTGGCAAATGCATCTAACGGTACCGGTACAGCAAGTCACTTTGAGTGTCAATGTGATGGTTTTCCATCGTACACTTCCTTCTTGGAAATATAGCCTACCCAAATGTTCAACGTGCACATCTTTACTGTAATACACAGCTTGAGGTGAAAGCATAACATTTTGAATGAGTGGACACTGCAGTAGAAAAGGGGGATTAGTCCTATTGAGGGTCTATGAAATACCAAGAGGTGTTTATTTTTTAGAAACATAAAATAGATATTTAAGTATTTAACTACAATTAAGGTTTGTCTACGAGTAAGTTTTGAAGGTGTGACTTACTATTTTTTAAAAAAGTATGTCTATTTACAATGACGAATAGGACCGAGTAGTGTACACAATCAATGAAATTTCTTTTCCCTTTTACATTTTGAATCTTCTGCTTGTATCTTGACAAGGCAATCTACAACCCTTGTAATAGTTTCTTCTTCGAATAAATTACTCAATGTGTTAGCATTTAGTGTGCTAATGTAATTGATCTAAATATCCTTGTAGACTAAATATTTTCTTAATGTATACCATTGTGTCTCCACAACTTCTCTAGTGCAATAGCAACATCTTCTTTCATTTCTCTCTTCTTTAGATATCATCCATCTTTCAGTTTCACATCTTAATTGATGCAAACTCCTTAGATGAATGGTTTTAATGGTGTTCACCAGACTAAATAGTTTGTAGGACAAATATCATTAATCTATCTTTAGATTCTTTTAAATGTTAGACCTCTTATTATTGATGTTGACTAGGAAGTTGGTCATTTGGTTACACTACTTATACCCAATTCTCAATGTGTAAATCCTCATTGTAACACAACTTAAGGTTAACACATTTGAACTCAATATCAAATACTTAAAGTTCTTCACACATGAATTACTACATCACATATATTATTTAATTTGAAAAAGCCTAGAAAATTGGACCATTAAATGAGTGAAGATGTTTTGATATTTAAAAAAGATTGGAAAATTGGACCATTAAATGAATGAAAATTGGACCTTTGTTATAAGAGTCAGTATATAATACTCTATATCATGTAAGACTTGATTGAAGATGTATCTAGGAGCTCCAAAGAAATAACAAGAAAGGTCAATATGGGAGGACAATGTTACTCCTATTAGAAGATGGACATATAAAATGATGATTAAGTTGTTGAGAATTTAAAGGGAACAACTTGGTTATATAGACCCATCCGAGACATAAGATTATATAAGATGCATGTCTTACAGGATTAAAACATACATATTAATCTCAATCTTATCATTTGAGACTCTTCTATAAGAGCATTATGTGAGATTTGATTGAGGACGTAACCATCAAAGATCTATCTAGGAGCCTCATTGAAAGAACAATAAATACCAGAGAGGATGATGTTATTATATCAAAGGATGTACATATGCAAGGATGATTAATTGATCGAGACTATTGAGAATGTATCAAGAAAATCCCTTCATAATATAGACCAAGGTGGGACATAGGATTACAATTAATTACAACACATATCTTAATAAAAAACTATGGCTTGAGATATAAAAGTAATGATTATTCTACTCATACCCAAGTAAGCTTAAATGTAGTGAAGACCTAGGTGATGATACAACTAGGTAAGACTCCTTGCTCACACATGTGTGTCAAAGCATTACATATGTGTGGAACATGTTGGCTTCTTTGGTTTTAGATTGTCTGAAGATTGGAAATGTATGTTTATTTTTCTCTTTGAGTTTTTTGCTTTATATTAGATTTTTTTTTTTTAAATTTTAAAAATATTGTATTAGAGTTGGATTTCCTTTTTAAAGAGGACCACTCTGATATGTTTCTTGGAGTTGGATTTGGATAGAGACCAAGGCGATCTTGGCATTTCTTCTTAAACATGTTGTTTGAGGGGATGAAGCTATGATATCTAGCCATGCAAATGCTCCAAATTTTATCTTGCAAGCTATGTGTTAAACTACTTCTATCTAGAGGCTTCATAATAACCTTCAATCTAATAGATACATCCAAAATAATGAAAATTGTCATGTTTTAGTTTTTATTCTAGAGTTAGTACATATGATGTACTTGTTAGAGTGGGGTTGCTGTTGCACCAAAAGACCAATCTATCAATGCCTGAAACAACCACTCAACTACTAGTACATAAGAGACAGTTAAGCCCTTGTTACGAATCTCGAGGGGAGTGCTAAACAAATTTCCAATAATCTCTCTGCCATTGTCACCTAAGGGTCTGCGGATTTGAACCTATGACCAAGATTTGATACCATTTGTTAGAGTGGGGTCGTCATTGCACCAAAAAATTGATTTATCAATGCTCAGTACAACCACTCAACTTATAGTACATAGAAGGCACTTAAGCCCTTGTCACGAATCTTGAGGGGAGCACTGAACAAATTTCCAATAGTAAACTATACCTATTGGAATATGACTTGGTATGCAAATATGTGAATTTGAGAGTAGTGTTCTATTTCCTTGATAGTTGAGCACATTGTACATGGTAGTTGAAGGGAGATATGAGGTTATAATAGGAGAAAACAATTCTATTTTTATTTTTATTTTGCAAACATGTTTGATCAAAATGTAGGAGTTCAAACTGGTTCCATTGAAGGTTTTGGACTAACTTTTGTTTTGTAGGTGGGACTTACCAAATATGTCACAGGTTGCATCCAAACCACTTTGAACCAATGTTCAAAGAGGTTCAAATGAGTTCCAAAATTGAAAGTTGACGCTGAGAGTTAAAATCCATGATTGATATGTCAGTTATCTCTAAAGCGTAAAAGGTGACATCCTAATAATTATATAGAGGCCCCCCCCAAAATTAGTACCGTTGAGTGTGGATGGTTGGTGATGTAAGTGGGAAAGCCAAATCTTGTATGACAGTTATCTCTAAAGATTAAACATTCACAAACCATTGGGTAGGAATTCTAGATGTCCTCCTATTTAAGCTATTGTCTTGCATGCGTGTGTAATCTCACCATAATTCCTCATGAACCATGGAGCGAAGACATCACAATGTATCAATACTGCCCTCTGTTGAGAAAGACAGAGTGTTGGAGGATTTTAGGAAAGTGCATGATGTTTTCTTGGTACAAATTTACATCTTAACCTCACCAAAACTACGATGTGTAGAATGTCTTCAGAAGCCCAAAATTTAGTTCAAATCTATGGAAGTTTCTACATCGAATTCCCCAGGTTCACTTACATAAGAATAGGGGTCTTTGAGGAGGAACTAATCAAGTTGTCAAGGTATGTGCTAGATTGTTTTGTTCTTGCTGAAGTATGTAGGAAAATTTTTTACGTGGTGAAAGATAATCTCCCCGAGGAAAAATGAGAATCCATGTTCCCCATTAAACTTAGTTCTCTGGCTAGCAATACATTGATCAATGCTTCAACAATTGTGAGTGATTTGTTGAACAAAAATTTGGGGTTTTATCATGAAAGGAGAAATTTTGATAATAAAAACTTTGCAAAACTAGTATTTGGCCTAGGAGACTAGATTCAATCAGTACCTCACCTTGAAGACCTATGGGAAGATTGTAGCAGTGAGAAAGAAGCCATAAAAGGAGACCATTCAAGGTTAACAATTTCTCAAATCATTATGTTGAAATTGAAACTCAAAATAGAAGGGCTTGTTGAAGACGATTTAGAAGTCATCAAACTAGGATGTAAGGAAGTAGTTGAATAGGTCCTTTCTGAGATTGATTGGGATAGAAATGAGGAAGATGAGATAAACTTTATGTCTAGGTTCATACTAGAATGCACGGACAATTGGTTGTGAGAGAAAAGGATCAAATCAACCAGTTCAATGCAAATTGAAAAACCTACAAAGGGTATTTCTTTCTATCAATCTTTTCCTTTTGACATTCCCCTTTTATTCGATCATGCAAGTAGTATTTCCACAACTAAGAAGAAAAAGTGAGTGTCCCCACCTAAATCGACAACCAAAGAACCATCAGTTCATCCAACGGCTCCTAGAATGAGATCTAAAACTAAGTTTGTGACACCAATTCAGACAATAGTTCAAGAACTTGAGTTCATGGATTTAGAATTGGATAATGAAGACACCCTTATGCTACCAAAAAATCAAGGGATGAACATAGAAGTGTCAAAAAATATAAATGTGATTCAACCAGGCTTCATGACTCTTGCTAAATAGGGGAAAAGGGGTGACAACTGCAAGCACTATTCCTCCCTAGTTATCCAATTCAGTGAACAAAAAATGTATCTTAAGTCCTGTCTCTTTGCCAGTCAAGGACATAGTCACTAAATATGCCACTCTCACTCCTAAAAATAAGAAGGTGAAAAAAATGCTTTCCTAACCAAAGATCCTTCTACAGGAAAGGTGATCACAGAAGTAATCACTTACAAATAGAAAGAAGGTGTACATGAAGTGGAAGCTAAATATTTTGAGGTTATGACCATGGACTTGGGAGTCATTAGTCGGGATACTGGTAATCATCTTTTTAAATTCTTAGCTGATCACATGTTGAATCAGTTTGAGAAAGGCAACCAAGAAAAGAGGGAACTAAAGTGACTGGTTGTCACTATGACTGAATAAATTGATTCCTTGATGAATGTTGGGGTTCTCCCCCTGATCCAGCCTCCCAAATTATTTGATTCTAATTCCTCTGACAACCAACAACTACTCAAACACATGCAAAAGGGAAAACTCTTCTCAGAAGTAATGAACAATTAGATTAGATCTGTTATAGAAGAAGAAAGTAAGTTCATTCTAGAATTCACTGCTACATATACAAAAGGGGAGGTGTTGCTTGGGGAAATCCAAAACCTTATACTTGTGTGAGAAGCATATGAGGCTAGATGTCAGGTGATTTTTTTCTACGTGTAAGAAGTTGAGAAGTATGGGGTGATGAACTTCCTTACTAAAAATTCCATGAAAACTGTAGATCCTTGCATGCTCCTTATACTGAAAAGAAAAATGAAATGGAAGAACTCTTTATTTAAAGTTTCCTTAGAAGAAATACAGGCAACTAAGAATGAAATCAAAGGAATGCATTAGGAAGTCTTGAAGACATGCATATAATCAATCCCACTGGTAATTTACAGTTTGAGGATGGAAATATAGATTTAGAGACTTTGATAAAAAGTTTCCAAGATGCCATGTTTAGGATCGAAGACAATGACACCCAGACTCCCCAAGGCTTTACCACAATGGCTAATGTGGATTCTATGCTATACCTGAACTGAGAGCATTTACCTAGGTAGAGAAAAAGAATTAAAGAACTCAAGTGACAAAAGCACACCTATAGGGAAAAGTTACTAAGTCTAAAGAATCCACACTCTCAAGCAGTCCAAGAGTTTGTGAGTTCTTTTAGGAGCTAGAAGTTGGTTAAGCAAACCACATTAGGGGAGGATAAGCTCGATGAAGCAAATTAGTTGCGCGTTAGTTGTCTTTCTCATTTTTAAAAAAATTTCAAAGAATATTTTAATTAGTTAGTTTTCATAACCATTTTGTAACAAAGATGGCTGGGTTTTGATGGAGGCCTCTTGTAATTTGATACTATATATGCTAGAGTACAAGACTGGTTAAGGGTTAGATTTGAGATAGAAAAAGATAGCTTAATAGTAACTTCAAATATTTTCTTTTTTGGATCTATCAAAAAAGAAAGTTTGATAATCTGAATGTTCATTTTGAAACTTTGATCTCAAAGACTTACACATATGCATCTTTCAATACATAGTAGTGTTTGAAACATTGTGTTTGAACTTGGATTTAATAGTTACTTTGTTAATTATTATATCAGTTGCTTTGTGATAGTGATTGTTGTTTATTACAAGTTATCATTCTTTCGATATATTATTTAATATCTTAGTTTTCCAAGCATTGTGTGATTTTTAGGAAACTTTTTGCTTCTCAATTTACTCAAATCTTTTGTAAATTTTGAATTCTTCCTTCGTAACTAAGAGTATGCGAGAGAACCTTAAGTACTTTTTGGTAAAAGTGCACATGCATGTTTTTTCCTAAAATATAAATTCATTGAAAATATATCAAGAGGGAGTTGTACCTATCAAAATTTAGAGGGAAATGATTAATATATGTTTTCCCAACTATTGTGAACTTTATTTGTTTCCCAACCTAGGTATGGAGTTAGTCATTTCAAATTCACAAAGGGGAGACAAATTTGTTCATCAACATACATACAAAACTTCATCCTATGAGTTGCAAGTATAGACAAATAACATTCAATTCAGATAACCCATACTACACACAAAACCTCATCCTATGAATTGCAAGTATAGAC
Source organism: Cupressus sempervirens (assembly GCA_028749045.1). NCBI lineage: Eukaryota > Viridiplantae > Streptophyta > Pinopsida > Cupressales > Cupressaceae > Cupressus > Cupressus sempervirens. The sequence continues at coordinate 54,741,485 of CM053788.1, read as the reverse complement.
AAATAACTTTCAATTCAAATAACTCATTTTGTGATGACACTCACCAAAACAACACTTTGTGCAACCAACATTCTTCTCCTTTTTTTTGGTTTCTTCTTTTCTTCTTCTTCTCCTTCTCCCTTGAATCAAGATGGGTGTCTCTTATAAAAAAATTAGCCCATGGTTTTTTAATACCATTTGATGATCTCATGTAGCATATATCCTTTATATTAGGTCCATGAGATGGAGGGTGGGTGTAGGAGTCATATAACAACTTAATTATGTCCATATAGCTAGTTTGTGATAATTGTGAGAGAAGCTGGCTCTAAAAATATATTGGAATATGTGATTTTTTTTAATAATACTTAGAGGGGTTTTGGAGTGTGAGTTCTTTTCTCTCAAAAAACTTTTCCCCGTGTAAAAATCATTGTGTTGTGAATTGTATGTTGTTTGTATAATATTTTTAAAACTATGAAAAATATTCAAGAGATTTTTTATATTACCATTTACTCAAATTTAGTGCAAGAAGTTTTTCTACTACTCAACTTCTTTAAAAGTGGTACCAGAGCCTAATCACCTTTAGTTAAACATTTGTTGGTTATTGAATTTTTGAACTAATCCATATTTGAGTGAGATCTTGTGTAGAATATACTTTGTGATCTTATTATAGGATTTTTTAGATACTAATGGATTAATTTATTAGAAATAATTATGAAGTGTGCAAACTAAAGATGGATAATCCATTAAAAGATCAAGATTTGTAGAATGTTGTTGATGAGGTCATAATACCTAAGGTCTAGATGAGGCTACTAAGTATGTTATTGTGGACCACAAAGCTAAGGATCCTACCAAATTGTGTCGTACACACTCTTTTATAATATGTGTCCATGAAGAGTCCTCTACAAAGAAGATTTGGAAGAAGCTTGGAGATGTATCAAGCTAGATCTTTAGTAAATGAAATTTTATTGAGGAAAATATTATATTCTTTGAGAATAGAGGAGGGTAAAAATATTAAAGACCACCTAGAAGAATTTAATATGTTAGTGGCTCAGTTAGCATCGGTTGACCTGTTAAGATGGATGAGGAGGATGAATGCCAAATCTTTGTTTGTTCTTTTCTTAATTTGTAAGATTCTATTGTTATAGCCATCAATAGTGGTTATATTATTTTGAGGACTAAATATGTGGTGGGATCTCATCATTTTGAAGAGATGAGGATGAAGGTATCCATCAGTGCTACTTGAAGTCCCAACTACTCTTAGAAGAACTAAGAAAAAAATAAATAATAATGATAAGTTTAATAAATATAAATCAAGGGGGATATTCATATCTCATGAAAAACACAAAGTTAATTTTGGAAATTGTGGTAAGCTTGGACATATCTATAAGGACTACAAAGACAAAAAGAGAGTAATTGGAATTTGATTCCAAGTCTAAGAAGGAAGATGGTGATGTGTTCATTGGAATTTTGGCCATTCATGCATGATTAATTAAATTAAGTGCACCTTTTCATATGACTTTCAATATATATGATCCTTTTTTATATAAATAATTTGATGGAGATAAAGTGTACTTGGATGATAAATCTCACTTAATTATTGTTGGTTGTGGTAAAGTTAGAATCAAGTTTCCTATTGGTAAAAATATAAGAAATATTAATGGTGTATTGCATCTCTTTGGTCTAAGACATTATTTCTTTATCTATGAGAAAACTAATTGATTCAACTATGTAAGTAGCCTTTTCTAATGTAATATGAGAAATGGTGAGAGGTATCATGGTGACTGTCAAAGGTGTAAAAATTGCCACATTGTATATATAGATGTATACATTATTGAGTGTTATATAGTAATTATGTGAAGACAAAATTTGTTGAAACTTTTTTGGAAGAGGTGAGGGTTTCAAGTTTAGTAGATGGTCATGAATTTTTGGCACCTAAGGATGAATTTTATTTGAATCAAAGTTACCTATAGATAATACTGTGTAATGACACCAAATACATGGCCACATTGGAGAGAATGATATAAGGACCTTGAAGAATAAAAACCTTTTTGAAGGTATGAATCATTGTAATTTTTGTTTTGACTTTTGTGAATATTGAATTTATGGGAAACAAAACTCTAT